>JANBPO010000001.1:2345919-2356783 GCA_024336825.1 Amorphophallus titanum
TCTAGTTATATCCCTGTATCTGGGTGTCGCTCTCTGTCCCTTTGTGTGTTGTCCAGAGGCTTATTTATATAGGTCGCCCTGGCGATAGAGATCCATTTTCTAGCCGGGAAAGGCACAAGTTGTGGGGTAACGCCTCCTTGATCGTAGGTGGAGTTTTTCGTTGTGCTCCTGGTTAATCAGAAAGTGTGGTCTTGAGGCGAGGATCCTAGCGTAGTGGGTGTGACCTCGTCCCTGCCAGAGAAGAGACCTATAATGGTGGGAGCAACGTTCAGTTGCTGAAGAGTTGTCCAACTTCCAGGATGCCCGCATCGATGCCTCCTGTAGGCTGGTGAATCCTCGAGATGCCCTTATTGGGCCGTCAGATTTTGGGCTGTCAATCGGCCTGTTTCGGTCCCAACTGGACCGGGTTGAAGCGGGCCCAATGCCGGTGGGCCGCAATGGGCCTGGCGGGTTTTACCCTCCTCACTAGCCCCCCCACTCTCGGGTGCCGAGCACGCTCGAGCTCCGAGAGGATCTTCCAACGGGGTGGTTGGGGGGGGCTTCTAGGAGGATCCTATACATTGTCCAACTCCCTGGCACGTGGGCCCCGTCTCCTACTACGCTTCTTGGCACGCAAGGCAGCCCCTGTCGAGATGTCAGGCGACATCATTATCATTATGGTGTGGCCATTTTTTATCTAGAAAAGCGGGCACGAGCAGCTGCTTGGGTTACTCGCTACCAACCTCGGTGACGATAGTCGCCTTCCGTCATCGTAACCCCTTGAGGTGGCCACTTCACCTCTAGGGTTTATAAATTAGGGCAGACGTGTGCCTGAAGAGGATTCACTTGTTTTCTTCGTCCTCTGCATGAGAGTCCACCGCTCCCTCTGCGTTCATCCCTTGCCCTGGTGAGAACCCTTCTTTTCCTTCTTTCTAGGTCTCATGGCACCTCGTAGGAGACTTATTATTTCCGGTTCTAAACCTTCGACAGAAGAAGCCAGCCGCACTGGCGCTCCGAGGACTTCGGGGACCGGTCCCAGCCTTCCTCGTTCTCCCTCCCTTGCATCTTACTCGGTTGTCCACAGCTTCCAAGAGACCTTCCAGATTCCAGCCGACTACGACATCATCTTCCTTACCATCGAGGAGTACATAGGATGTTACTACCCTGTCGGCATTAGCATCTCTATTGAGTCTTTCTAGGCAAGGTTTCATCTTCCCCTTCATCCCTTCTTTAAGTTTGTTCTTCATTTCTACGGCAAGTTTTCGAGTTACCTCTCCCCCAATTTTTGACGTATTCTCTGCACCTTCGTGTACATCTGCAACCGGGCAGTTGTCACGCCCACCGTCCATCTCTTCCGCCAATTCTACAGTCTTCAACGTTGTCTTGGTGTTGATCACCCATCTTTTTATCTTTGGGCCAAAAACAATCGGCCCATTTTTATTTCTTCCGTTGTATCCAACATCAAATGCTGGGTCGAGCGCTTTGTCATCGTGACGAAGGTAGGGGGATTGGACGAGCTAGCGACTGGGGTTTCTTTAGTATTTCCCAGCTTCGCGCGAGTGACAACTTGCCAACCTCGATCGTCGAGGAAGCCAAGGCGGTGAAGGCCATTCTTCATTATCCCCTCCGTGACGTCGACACAAGGTTGACTCTCAAAGTACTTCGGGAATTAGGACTGAGCCCCCCACTGCCGCCTGGTATGGTCCTTGTTATTTTCATGGTGCCTCTAACTTTGACTTCTAACTTTCTTGTCATGGTGTAGGGGCTCTACAACTGCCAGAACTGTGGTTTGAGACGGTAGAGCTATTGTGGTCCATTCCCCAGTCGTGTGACCACATCGAGCCGAGTGCGGATCAGGTGACTATCGCAGCCCCCCTACTGATAGTCCGCCTTTGAGCCGGTGTGCCTACCATACCCCTTGCCGGTGATGGCTCGGGGTCTGCACCCACCTTCGTCATCGTCCCTTGTCGCTGCCTTATCCGCGCCCAGCGTCGATTCGGGCAATCACGCTGCTAGCCCGAGAGTGGTCTCCAGCAGTCCGAGGAGCTCATCAATCGTACCGGTCGAGGTCTCTCCGATGGCCGGGGACAAGCGCCTGTGGGTTGATCTTGGGGCCGTGGCGGTAATGAACCGCCAACGCAACTTGTCAAAGAAGAAGAAGGTCGTCATTGAGACGCTGCGTAGTCAGACACCTCCTCTGTGATCTATGACTCCTCTGGGCACCAAGGCCGACCCGACGGAGGTCCAGCTACTGATACCATTCTGTCTTGTCTGCTCGGCACAGACAGGGGTTGGCCCATTGGTTCTTGTCAAGGAGCCAACCGAAAGGGGCGAGACGGCATACCTTACTGCTAATCCTAGCTCCCCCTTGACCAAGGATGCCCCAGGGATACTCACCTATCAGCTGGAAGCCTACACGTTAATGGAAAAGGCCTAGAAGCCGAGGGAGCGCTTAGCCACCCTCTCCCCGGGGATTGGTGGGGAACTGTTTAGTCTGTCGGCCAGGAACCTGTGCTCGATACCTCGGGCTCTTGGCGTATGGGGAGTCTACTTTTAGGAGGTTGCTCGGCAACTAGCTGACAGTCGCGTTGAGTGGTCGTCGCTGGAGACCCAGCTTCAAAAGATGAAGGCTGAGCACATCAGTCTTCAGGAGCTTTTGGAGTCCCAGGGGTGCAAGCTAACAGAGGCCGAGCGTGACCAGGATGGATCAAGGAGCTTGAGCAGCATTCGCTATAGCTAGGGCCGAGGCAGGCGAGGAGGCAGTCGAGCACTTCCGAGAGTCCTCGGAATATGAGGCCGAGCTGAACGTCGCTGCCCTCGAGGTCTATGGGTCGGCGAGAGTTGCCAGCTTCAAGGATGGCTGGGCAGTTTCTCTTCAGGCTATTGCTGACACCATGGGGACCCAAGTGCCGATGTCGTCGCCCTCAATGTCGTTCGAACCGGAGGGCAACCACGGTGAGGGCGAGTTTGGTGAGGAGCCGAGCGCGGCGGAGCAAGACGTGGGGGCCGAGCACCCAGTGGATCGAGAGCTGGTAATCTGACAGATGACCCTCCACCACTGGGATCGGTGCTTATGGATGTGCCCGAGACTCAGGGCTCGGCGCCCGCCCAGGCAGCTGAGGGGGCGAGCACTTCAGGGTGAAGTGCTGGCACTGCTAGAGACTCTTGTCATCTTTTTCTTTTCTTTTTTTTTCCCCTGTATCTTTTGGGTACGCCCGAGCAAGCGTAGCCTTCTTCTGTATCCCTTTTGCTTGAAATGGAATATGTTTACCTTACTTCTCGAACATCTTGCCTGGTTGGGAGCTCTTCGCCCCTCATAGAGACTTGGGTCACTTTCCTTCATTTAAACCCCCTCGGGACACGAATCGACGGTCGAAGCTCTTTCGAGAAGCGTGGGATATTTGAAGGGCACGATTCTCGGGATCTTGCCACTTCACTTCCCGTCAAATCAGGAGGAGACAAAAGCCCCTGACCTTTGCTGGAGGTTTCACTTGTTTCTGATAAATAGGAGATTTGTGAGAAGCCTTGGAGGTATCCAACGCTCTCCCTTTGCTTAAACTGCCTTCTGAAGCGATGTCGTTCGAGATGTCTGACTCTTCGTCGGGGGAGCCTTTCTTCCGGTAGGTGGCCCTCCCAGCGCCTGCCTCGACCTCCACCAGCGGCAGCAAATCAGAAGATTACTGGAGGGCGTATCTCTAGGGCTGGCGTGATGCCCTGGTGAAGATCCGCCAGTTCTATTGTAATAAGGGGGTGCTTGAGCTCACCCCCCACTAGTTCTGTCCCAAGGAGGACGAGTGAATTGTTGTATCCCCCTCCGTATAAATAAAAAATCTTCTTCTGTCATTCTTTCTCCGCTTATGGGATGCTCGATGGACTCCGTATCTTTCCTTTCTCAATGTTTGCTTGATTTTCCCTTATCTGGTTGCCATTAACGAGCCTCTACTTTCCCATGACTCTTGGGTTTCCTGAGGGAGACTAAATGCCTCGGGTTGAGGGTGACCCGCCGTTGCTTCTTCGAATGGGGGTGTCTCCCTCTATAAATACCATGTCGGGGCATTGGGCATCTTTCGCTCTCTGTTTGATGTGCCTTCGTTGTAGCCATGTCTTAGCAAGTCCTAGACCCTTCGGTGGGGGGTAAGCCCCCCAAGGATCTCTGCACGCTTGTCGGCATCACGGTGGAGGCCGGCCCTCTACTGGTGAAGCCGGCGACTGAACCCCCAAGGGTCTCGAGCCCCTACTGATGTCGCAGTGGAGGGTGAGTGAGCCGCCCAAGGGTGTCGTTCCTGCTATCGACGCTCCGATAGGGTCTAATCCTCCTCCGACAGTACCCACTGGGCAAGATGACGAGAATGAAGACTTTGAGCGAGGTTGGTTCGATGGTCACCGCGATGGCATTAGGGCCGCGATGGCTTTTGTGTCCCCTCGCTTCTGTATCCGCGCGGCATTACTGTCGTATTCCACCCTCATGGGTGAGCCAGTGGATGATGATTGATGATGCTTGTATCTTTTTACAATAAATAAATGGTTGCCCCTTCTATTTTTGCTTTGTTCTCGCATGCACCTACTCTTGATTCCCGCTTCTTCCTTAGACGTCTTATTACTATGGTTAACTTTATTAGGGCTTGTCCATGGCGTGGTTATGTCTGTGGTTTAGGGACAGGACGTTATGCTCCTGAACGGACCTTGTTAGGCCATCTTTGTTGTTTTGAGATAAAGTAAGTTATGTCATTAGAGGGTTCCCCCATGCCTCTAGGAAGTTGATGCCTCTAGGAAGTTGAGTAGCATTTTTCGAGGGGAGCGTGTTTGCTCATTTCTTTGGGAGTTAGGAAGCTACCCTTAGCGAATTTCGAAGGTGAGTGTTCGTCCATCTCCTGAAGAGGAGTGGATTATTCCTCGCCTCTTGGAGGTTGAGCAACCACCATGGTTTCCAAGGGGAGTGTGAATGCTCGTCTCTAGGAGATTGAGAAGCCACCCTTTATGGTTTTGGAGGAAGGCGTACGTCCGTTCCCTGGGGGAGGATTAATGCCCCCTATTGGAAGCTTGAAAGCTACTCTTGATGATTTTGGAGGGGAGCGAGACTGCTCATCTCTTGGAAGCTCGACAACCACCATGGTTTTCGAGGGGAGCATGAGTGCTCGCATCTTGGAGGCTTAGAAGCCACTATTGTTTTCAAGGGGAGCATTGAGTGCTCGCCTCTTGGAGGCTTGGAAGTCACCATGTTTTTCGAGGGGAGCATGAGTGCTCGTCTCTTGGAGGCTCAGAAGCCACCATGGTTTTCGAGGGCAGCATGAGTCATAATCTGTTGAGCTTGGGGGATGACTTTCTAGTACTGGGGGCAGATGGAGTAGCGAGAAGGAATGACAATCTCCATTTATTGGTAGAATGCTCTAAGATTTACAGAATTTCAAGTTCGTGGGACTTCTCACTCGTCCAAGGTTGATACACTATACGCCCCTTTACCGAGCACAGTTTGGGGCCAGCTTTCCTGCAGCAGCTCTGGGGTATGCGACACTAGCCCGACGCAGTACGAGATCATCGGGGAGGAAGTGTCGCTCCTTGACTCGGGCATTGTAGTATTATGCTAGTCGTTGTCGGTAAGCGATGAGCCTGAGTTGAGTGCGCTCTCTTTCCTCCCTGTGCAGGTCCAAATTCTCTTGTAACGCTTGATTGTTCCTAGTTTCATCAAACTGGCTAACCCTTAATGATGGGTTAGAGATCTCGACCGGGATGACTGCTTTTGCCCTGTATGCTAAGTGAAAGGGCATTTCTCTTGTGGCGGCCTGAGCAGTAGTCCAGTGCGCTCATAGGACACTTGGGATAGAATCTACCCACAACTCACTTGCCTACTCCAGGTGGGTCTTGATGTCATGAAGGAGTGTTCGGTTGGCGCTCTCCACTAAGCCATTTGCCTGGGGGTGACCTACCAAAGTGTAATGATTCCAGATCCTCTGTTCCGAGCACTTCTCTCGGAAGGCAGTATTGGCGAACTACCTACCGTTGTCAGTTGTGAGAACGTACGAGATCTTGAACCGGCAAATTAGGTTACGTAAGACAACCTTCCACGTTGCTTCACCTTTGATCTTTCCCAAAGATTCTGCCTCGACCCATTTGTTGAAATAATGAATGACGACGATGAGAAATTTCTTTCTTCCCTGAACTTTCGGGAAGGGGCCCAATATATGTACCCCCCAACGAGCAAATGGGCGAGCCTCCATCAAGGCGTGCAGCTGCGTCGCCAGTTGGTGGTGCAAAATTGCAAAGTTCTGACACTGGGGGTAGCTCCGAACATAGTTGAGGTAGTCTTGTTGTAAGGTTGGCCATCAATATCCTTGTCAGATAAGGCTTCTGGCGAGTGCTCGTCCACCAATATGGCTTCTGCAGAGGCCTTCATGAATTTCCTGAATTGTGTGTTTATCTCGGTGGGGAATAAGCACTTTAATAGGGGCGCAAAGAGTGATCATCTGAATAGCCGCCCGTCAATGACCGTGAAGTGTGCCGCTTGTGCTCGTACACGGCGAGCATCTGCGCAGTCGTCGAGGAGGTGTTGACGTAGGAGGAAGTCAAGGATTGGGTCCATCCATGACAGCTCATAATTTGTGGCCTTCCCTTGAGGATTAGATTCTTAAATGATTGACGCTAACAACTCCTCCACCAGGACTGCTCTTGAATTGGTGATAGTGGTGGAGGACGCTAAGTGGGAGAGAGTGTCTGCTCGGACGTTCTCTTCCCTCGGGATGTGAACCATCTCAAAACAGGAGAAGCCTGATGCAACCTCCTTCGCCTTCTCGAGGTACTTCACCATTGCTAGCTCCTGGGCTTCGAACTCTCCATGAACTTGGTTGGTGACTAGTAGGGAGTCGCTGTAAGTCCGAAGGTTGGTTGCTCCGAGATGCTTTGCCATGCGGAGACCGGACAATAGGGCTTCGTACTTGGCCAGGTTGTTGGTGGCTGGGAAGTTGAACTGCAGGGCTCTGCTCTTTCTGGCAATAGGATGACTAGGCCCACCCCACTGAAAGTGGCGCAGGATGAGTCGTCCACATAGAGCTCCCATGTAGATCTTGAGGACTGCTCGGGTAGTCCTTCATTAGGGAGCGTACACTCGGCGACGAAGTCTGCTGGTCCCTGAGCCTTGATCATCGTCCTCAGGTGGAAGTTGATGTTGAATTCCCCCAGCTCGATGGGCCACTTGATGAGCCTCCTCGACGCATTTTGATTCTAGAGGATTTGGCATAGGGGCTGGTCAGTGAGGACCGCGATCAGATAGGAGAGAAAATATGGTCGCAACTTTCGCGCCGTCGTAACCAGGGCGAGCGTGAACTTCTCCATCCGTGAGTATCGGGACTCAGGCCCTTGAAGTGCTTGGCTTACATAATACACTTGCTTCATGACCTTGTCCTCTTCTCGAGCGAGCATGGCACTCAGCGTGTGCAGCATCACAGATATATACAGGAGTAACTGCTCTTTGTCTCGGGGCTTAGAGAGGATGGGGACCGAGGACAAGTACCGCTTCAGATCTTCGAAAACTTGCTTACACTGTTGGTCCCAGTCTACACGTCCCCTCTTCTCCGGTGACTTGTTGGCTTGTTTGATGAGCCGGAAGAAGGGGAGGCATCTCTCCACAGCCCTAGATAGGAATTGGGTAAGGGTTGCTATGCGACCAGTGAGGCACTGTATGTCCCTTATCCGCTCCTGCCGCTTCATCTCTAGCACTGCTCGGATCTGGTCGGGGTTTGCTTCGATTCCGCGGTGGGTCACTAGGAAGTGGGGGGTGGTTACACCTTCCAGATCGTCGTCTGAAAAGATGCTTGGATCCTTGAGGCGATCCCGAACAATGGAGTCGCAGTGGCCTTCGTCGTTGTAGTCCACTTGATTTACACCAGACACGTACCTATTACGTCTCCTGGAGCTGTCCACTCCCGACGTCGACCCCCCAGAAATCATCATGATCTCCTTTCCATTGGGCCGGTTGTCGATGAGTGGAGGGATTCGAACTTTCTGCTAGTGCTTCTCTACGGCCTTGGCGACGAATTTGTCAAGGATGCCTCATCGGATAAGGTCCTCAATCGCATCATTTAACTGGATGCAATCGACTGTATCGTGACCGTGGTCGCAATGGAATCGACAATATCTCTTCCGGCTCCTGGAGGTAAGGCTCCTCCCGAATCTCTATGAGGATTTGTTCGGATGGAGCTGTTGGGGTGTATAGTGTCGGTATTGACCCCTGTCTCTCGCTTCTGGGCAGTCGCGGCATTGTCGGTCATGCCGTTCGCGTTTGCCCCGCCCTTCTCCCGAGGAATCTGGGGCTTCCATGATCTCCTTGGTGAAAGGGGCATGAAAGTCAGTGTCGTCGTCGATAAGCCCCCAAGTCTTCACGGTGTGTAGAACGCCATCGAAGTATCGGACCTTGCTCTCTAGCTCACGTTCTATTTTCTCGTAGTGTCGCAACCGTTGTGCCATCTTCGGGTTAGAGCGGAGTGGGCTGTGAGTTCGTGGTGCAGGTGAGCTGTGCAGATGTTGAGATCGCGCAGCAGATGCGTAGGAGGGCTCACGGACCCGGGGGGACTCCACCACGATAGGGGCTCCCCCATTCTGGGGCAACTCCATTGGGGCGCGGTCCTACCCCGTAGGTCAGTTGAGGAGACCTTGACACAACTCTGTTAGTGCCTGGAGCTACCAACACATCTCTGCCATCTCGTCTGCGGCGAGGTTGTGGACGACAGTGCCTTGCAGTGGCCAAGTAGATGAGGACACCTCTTGGGACCCCTGTCGAGAACTCAGGGCCTGGTGGGATCCTCGACCGCAGTTGTTAGTGTTGTGGTAGCTTCCACGGGGTGCCATGGTCTTTTGTCTCGTTCCCACAGACAGCGTCAAAAAGTGTAGAGGTGGGAAAATGGTCTCCCGGACCTCATGCCACACTTTTAAGATTTTTTTAATTGGGGAAGGACGTCTAGCCACCCGTGGAAGACTGTAAGTACTAGAAAGATGACGTCAGAAGGAGCTCTGGGTATTCCGATGCTTAAGTCAAGATCATGTTGAGGAGAAGAACAATAGGATACAGAGAGAGAGAGAGAGCATGAGAGTAGAGCAAACAAGCCTAGGGGTGGGAGTCGGGTTCCTGGAGGTGTTCGCCGCGTCTGACGAGTCCTCGGAGAGTGCTCGTTGGGCGCGAGACGTGCTCGAAGGCTTGCTGCTTCTTATATCCCTCCTTTTCCTCTACGTGTGTCTGGTTATATCCTTGTGTCTGGGTGTCTCTCTCCATCCCTGTGTGTGTGTCCAGAGGCCTATTTATATAGGTCGCCCTGGCGATGGAGATCCATTTCCTAACGGGAAAAGATGTAAGTTGTGGGTTAACGTCTCCTTAATCGTGGGTAGAGTTTCCTGTTGTGCTTTTGGTTAATTGGGAAGTGTGACCTCGAGGCGAGGATCCTGGCATAGTGGGTGTGACCTCATCAATGCCGGAGAAGAGGCCTGTAACGGTGGGAGCAACGTTCGGTTGCTGGAGAGTCATCTGCCACTCAGGACGTCCGCATTAATGCCTCCTATGGACTGGTGAATCCTCGATATGCCCTTATTGGGTCGTCAGGTTTTGGGCTGTCAATTGATCTGCTTCGGTCCCAACTGGACCGAGCTGAACCAGGCCCAATGCCGGTGGGCCGCAATGGGCTTGGTGGGTTTTACCCTCCTCAGAGATCTTGCACACGTATGTCCTATGTATGTGCCTAGGTCTGCAAATATTTATAGGCTAAATCTTCTTTTGTTGACACTTTCCCATTTTTGTTATGATGGAAAAAAACTTTTTTTGTATTTTTATATTTCAGGGGATGAGATTTCAATCTTATTTGCATTTGCAGCATTATGAGAAAAATATATCTACTGTCATTTTTTCTATCATCATATTTGACTTTGCTATTCTGGACTTAAAAGTGCCCTGCCATTATTTGAAAAATACAACTTAATGAAAAGACCGAGTTTTAGTGTGTCACTCAGACTTTTCAGGGCTGCATATTAATTGTTGTTATGCTTTACTTTTAAACATTGGCTTATATTAATCTGCGTTCTGTCTTAAAGCCTATTGTGATCGTGTTGTCTTCCACTTTCCAAAAATAGTTTTGTCTTCATGACCTCGTCTTGACAATCCTTTGGCATACAGATAAGTGAACATGCATGAACTGCTTTCTCTAACTATTGCAGTATAACTGTCTAACATTGTTTCATGTGGCTACTATCTCTACTACATATGGATTATTTTTTGGCACCTTTTTCTTTCTCAGCAAAATAATTAGGTGTGGGCCATGGTACTATATCATGGCATAGTTTGTACACTGCCACCTCTGTAGTTTATTGAATTTAAAGAAAATGTGATACTTTATATTATCTATGTGAGATGACTAAAAATTCAAACTTCAATATCTTCAGGTTGAAGTTACTGATGCAGCTCTTCTTTCCCTAATAGAAAACTACTGCCGAGAAGCAGGTGTCCGGAATCTACAGAAACATATTGAGAAGATATACCGCAAGGTTTGCCATTAATTCTCAACATGTGTTCATTATTGGCAATCTAGCTGTGATGATAGATGTATTCCAGAGTTTTCTTAAGTTATCATAAATTTATTATCATACTATGAATGCTCATATTGTTGAGCTTTTTGTGGTCAGCCACTGATAATCAAAGATTGCGGACCTTGATCAGGTCCTTGGATCGGCAATGGCCTATCCTGATCCTGATCAGATTGGATTGGCCGGATCAGCCAATTCTCATGAACTCAGGCTGATCCTGGATCAGCTTGATAAAAAAAATAAAGAAAAAATCTAGAGGCCTGTTTAGACAAAAGGAGGATTAAAAACGCTACATATCATGCACTTACATCATAAAGAGTGGTAAAAT
>JANBPO010000001.1:5309351-5320233 GCA_024336825.1 Amorphophallus titanum
CTTACTGACCGTCCCAGTGCCAATAATTCTACCTTTATTCTTACCTCCAAACTTGACCAGACCCCCTAGCTTCATTTCCAATTGGGTACCAAAAGGCCTGGGTCCGAGCACAAGTACCCTGACTGAGCATCTATACCTCATCCATGTGGGGGAGGACTTGAGCAGAACACTTCAAATCACTGCCACATTGTCCGAGCAGGAGAAGGAAGCTTACGCGAGTTTCCTAGGAGCCAACCAAGATGTATTAGCTTGGTCTGAGGATGAGCTTCTCGGAATCCCGCCAAAGGCCATAACCCACTGGCTCAAGCTGGACTCGAGTTGTCACCCGATGCAGCAACACAGGAAGCACTGCAATCCCAAGCGACAAGCCATCATCAGGAGCAAGTGAGCGAGAAGTTGTGCTCGGGACTGTTACGACCTACCCAGTGTCCCGATTGGGTAGCTAATGTGGTCCTTGTTCCCAAAAGCAACAGGAAGTGACGAATGTGCATAGACTACACTGATCTCAACAAAGCTACACCCAAAGATAGCTTTCCCATGCCACGAATCGACCAGCTAGTCGACTCCACGACTGGGCACGAAATGTTGAGTTTTCTGGATGCTTACTCTGGATACTAGTAGATCAGCATGCACGACCCCGACCAAGATAAGATAGCCTTTGTCACTGATCACAGCCTATACTGCTACACCCGTATGCCCTTCAGGTTGAAGAATGCAGGGGCTACATATCAACACCTGGTCAATCACATGCTCGATGCACAGATCGATCGCAATATGAAAGTTTATATAGATGACATGCTCGTGAAAAACCTCAGGGTGACCAAGCACCTCGAAGACCTGGCAGAGACATTTACGATGCTCTGAAAGTACAACATGAAGCTCAACCCGAGCAACTGTGCATTCGGAGTCAAGTCGGGAAAATTCCTCAGATTCCTCATGACTCATCGGGGGATTGAGATGAATCCCAACTAGATACAGGTGGTGTTAGAGATGAAGCTGGTAAGTAGGATAACAGATATAGAAAGGGGGGTAGAATATGTCTGTCTAAAAATTTCAGCAAATGATTTCCCATGACTAAATCAAATGACAATGGAAACAGCAAGATTGCGCATGTAAGCAGACAGATAGAGTTCAGTAAGGTGCACCAATCAAATAACCAAACACATAGTTGAAGAGGACCCTTGATGCAGTAAGCAATTTATAAAGATTGAAGATATTGCAGAGTTAATCTACTGGCTGCACCCGAGTGTTCTTGCATTCACCGTCACCAGTACTTGGCGGAGGTTCAATCAAGAGATCTCCTCACGAAAGGGGCAGCCTTCCAGATAGGTGTGACCTATCCTTCTTACTACGCCTTTTGATATACAGGTTAGGTGCTACACTACGCTCTAAATGCCTAGCAGACTAACTGGCAGAGAAAACTGTATGGCCGAGCAGATGGATTTATGAGATGAGCTATGCAAATTCAGGCAAGAAATTTAAATGAGCAAATTCATCAATTGAGAGACAAGCAATTTTTATAGTGGTTCGGCCAGATCCAGGATCTGCCTACATCCACTTCTCCACTCAGACTGAATGAGGTTCCCTACTTGGCCAAGAACTGATCACAGCAGACTTAGTCTGCAACAATCGATGTCACACAGCTTCCCCAAGGAACTACGCCTTGCTTCTCCTGCAAACCAGGAGGAAAACCCGAAGGAACAACCACCCTTCCTTATTACCAAGAGGGAACCCAGTGATTTGCTCCCAAGAATTCACCAAACCAGAGGTCTCAGACCTCCCTTCCTCTGATTCCACAGAGGGAAGAACCTGGAGCATGCTCTACCTTCCTCTGAAAGAATTCAGAGGGAACAAAGAACAAGTTGGAAACAAGGAAGAGAAAAAAATAGAAAAGTTTGAGCGAAACACAGTAAAAATAATGTAGCTTCGAATTGAAGCGTTCTCCTAAGAAGTTGGGTGGGCTTCTCTCAAATCTCTCTTCCTCTTACGATGAAACTCTCCTTCTTATTCTTCTTCTGGAGTGGCTCTCTCTTTGAATATGCAATGGGAACGACGACAGCAGCTCCTGCGGCTTTCTTTGAAGGAGGAGGCACCCTTTAAATAGAACAGGGTCTCTATGAGGATTGGATAAGGTAGAAAACCTAGTGAATTCTCATTGGTCCACCTGGCATAATGAATATTCTTCCTCTAGAATCCTTTGGAAAAGTGTGCCACGTTATCTTGGATCACGTGCCATTGTATCGCTAGAGTTAGTGTTCTTAATCGGGTCTGAATTCAGGTTGCAAATTGGGATTCGGATCTTCAGATTTGTTAGCTCATGATGATCTGCATCGACCTATTCACCTAGGCTTGTATTTGTGCACCGACCTTTCTTCTATGATAACTGAGGTGCATCGACCTTACTGGCAGATTTGAAATAGCTGCACCGACCTTTGTTCTGAAATAACTAAGGTGCATCGACCTTCCGTCTTGAATTGCTTAAGAGCACTGACTTTACTAACAGATGTTGAAATAGCTGCATTGACCTTATGTTGCCACGAAATGTTCAGTTGCATCGACCTTTCTTCTTAAATGACTGAGGTGCATCGACCTTGGTAACTTTAAGTGTTCAGGTGCATCGACCTTTCTTCAATCAACTTTCATAAAAGCTCTTCCGCTGCGTCGACCTTTGTTCTAAAATAACTGAGGTGCATCGACCTTGTGTTGCCACGAAAGTTGTTCAGCTGCACTGACCTTTCTTCTTAAATACCTGAGGTGCATCGACCTTGTGTTGCCACAAAAGTTGTTCAGCTGCACTGGCCTTTCTTCTTAAATACCTGAGGTGCATCGACCTGATGTTGTCAAAAGTTGTTCAGCTGCAGCGACTTGATAACTTGAAGACAAATGATGCATCGACTTGACTAGCATGAAAATCAAAGATGCATCGACCTGACTAGCATGAAAATCAAAGATGCATCGACCTTGGTAAGCAAAGGCAGATGAAGCACATGTGACATTCCTATTTATGACTGCAATGATTATTTCTTCATGCAAACTCAAAATGACTTATATTGTTAGACATCATCAAAACCACAGGGACACAACAGAAGCAACCGACGTGAGTAAGGGACGTGCAATGTCTTACTGGCTACATCGCTACCCTGACCCGATTCTTATCCCACGCAGCAAAGAGATGCCTACCTTTCTCCTAACTCATCAAGCTAGCGAACAAAGTACTGAAGAAGAAAGGGTAGATTGACTGGGATCAAGAGTGCGAGCAGGCATTTGACGAGTTCAAATGGTACCTGACATCCCTTCCCATGCTCTCCAAACTGAAGAAAGGAGAGCAGTTGCTCCTATACCTATCGGTGACCCCAAGCACCCGAGTGTTGTGCTTACATGAGAGGAGGATAGCGTAATGAAGCCAGTCTACTATATGAGTCGGGCATTACAAGGACCAGAGTTTTACTGATCGCATAGTGAAAAGTTCACTCCAGCCTTGGTCACGGCCGCACGTAAGTTGCGACCATATTTTCTTACGCATCAAATTGCTATTCTTACCGATCAACCCTTGCGCCAAATTCTCCAGAACCCAGATGCCTCGGGAAGACTTATCAAGTGGGCCATCGAGTTGGGCAAGTTCGACATTAAATTCTGCCCTAGGACCGTGATCAAAGCCCAAGCTCTCACCCACTTTGTCACCACGTGTACGTTGCCCAAGGAGGACTTGCCCGAGCAGTCCTCAGGGCCCGTATGGGAACTCTACGTTGATAAGACATCCTGCACCACTAGTAGTGGAGCAGGACTAATTCTGCTATCACCAGAGGGAGTAGAGCTATAATATGCCCTCCACTTCAACTTCCTGACCACTAATAATGTGGCTAAGTACAAAGCGCTACTCTTGGGCTTACGGATGGCAAAGCACCTCGGAGAAAGCAACTTGCAAGTCTACAGCGATTCCAGGCTCATCACTAATCAAGTCAAGGGACAGTTCAAAGCCCAAGAGCTGGCGATGATCAAGTACCTCGAGAAGGCCAAATAGATGGCCTTGGGATTCTCTTACTTCGAGATGGTGCACATTTTGAGGGAGAAAAATGTCTGAGTAGACACCCTATCCCGTCTAGCATCTTCAACATCCACCTCCAACTCAGAGCCATCTTAATAGAGGAGGTATCAACACCAAGCATCAAGGAACCGGGCCCCCAAATCAGATAATCGACTTCACCATCATTGATAGTAGCCTATTTAGGTGTCACTCTTAGCCCTACTGCTAAAGTGCTTGTTCCCTACAGAAACCAAGCAAGCAATACAAGAAGTGCATGTGAGGCTCTGCGGGAGCGATGTAGGAGGGTGAGCACTTGCACGGATCTTCATTCGACAAGGGTACTGGTGGTTGACGTTGCAACAAGACTACCTCGACTATGCCCGAAGATGCCCCCAATGCCAGAAGTTCTTGAACTTACATCACCAACTAGCAAAGCAACTACACGCTCTAATGGAGCCTTGCCCATTTGCTCGGTAGGGGCTAGATATATTGGGTCCCTTCCCTGAGGCTCAGAGGAGGAAGAAATTCCTCATTGTTGCCATTGATTACTTCCCTAAATGGGTCGAGGTAGAACTATTAGGAAAAATCACAAGTGAAGTAACATGGAAGTTTGTTCTACGGAGCATAATCTGTCGGTTTGGGATCCCACGCATCCTCACAACTGACAATGGCAGGCAATTTGCGAGCACCGCCTTCCAAGAAAAGTGCTCAGACCTAGAGATTTGGAACCATTACATGTTAGTGGCCCATCCCCAGGAAAATGGCTTGGTTGAAAACGCCAACAGAACACTTCTCCATGGCATCAAGACCCATTTGGAACAAGCAGGTGACTCTTGGATAGATTCCATTCCAAGTATTCTATGGGCACACCAGACCACTGCTAGGACTGCCACGGGAGAGACACCATTTCACCTCGCATATGGAGTAGAAGCAGTCATCCTGGTCGAGATATCCAACCCGTCACTATGAGTCAGCCAATTCGACGAAGCCAGAAATAACTAGGTAATGCGAGAGAACTTAGACTTGCTCGAAGAAGACAGAGAACGTGCTCAATTGAGACTCATGACTTATTAGCAAAAACTGGCTCAATATTACAATGCTCGTGTCAGAGAACGCCACTTCCTCCCTGGAGACCTGGTGCTCCGACGAGCTAGCGTAGCGGACCCCAAAGCGGCCATGGGAAAACTAACACCAAACTAGGAAGGCCCGTATTGGGTAACTGAATTGCTTGGCAAAGGAGCGTATAAGCTAACGACGTTAGAGGGACGAGAGGTACTGAGGACATGGAATTCTGTAAATCTCAGAACCTTTTATCAATAAACAATTTTTGACACATTTCCTCGCCATCCTAACACCACGCCTAAGGAAAGCGTCACCAGCTGAGCCCAACGATGGTGGCTTCTGAGTCTCCAAGAGGCGGGCACTCATGCTTCCTTGAAAATGATGGTGGCCTCCGAGCCTCCAAGATGTGAGCACTCATGCTCTCTCAGAAATGATGGTGGCTTCTGAGCCTCCAAGAGGCGGGCACTCATGCTCACTTAAAAATGATGGTGGCTTCCAAGCCCCCAAGGGGCGAGCACTCATGCCCCCTCAGAAATGATGGTGGCTTCCGAGCCACCAAGAAGCAAGCACTCATGCTCCTTCGGAAACAATGGTAGCTTTCGAGCTCCAAAGGGACGAGCACTCGTGCTCCCTCAGAAACGAATGGGCAACAATCTTTTTCCACCTAGGAAGGGCATACGCTCCCCCAAAATTGTTCAAGAGTGGCGCCTAAGCCCTCAAGAGCGGGGAAGAATCTAGGTCTCTGTAGGAGGCGGGACGTATATCTAATCAAAGGAAAGCAAGAGTCCTCTCCTTCTTCAGGAAAATGGGTGTACACTTGCCTACCATCACAGCGCGACAGGGCAGTCCTCTAAGGCAAGTAAGAGTCCTAGCCTTCCTAGGGAACATGATGTACGCACTCATCAGAGGTAGATTTGAATGATGATTCTACCTACTCTCACAAACTCACCACACTCGGAAGCTTCATAGCCAAGAAACACGCACAGCGAAGGCATGGAAAAAAATGAGAAGCCCAAACATTTTTTCGTAATACAAAGAGCCAAACTCTAGTACCGCATATCCGCTTGGCCACGGTGAATTGCCAGGATAATGAGTGGAGCAAACTAAGGCCATGGCAGTGTTAATATCATCAAGGTAACCAGCCATCCACCCTTGTTCATAATCGCTACTCAAGTCAAGCGATTCGTGGACCATGACTGGAGCAAAAGCAATGGTGACCTTTTCCCCCAGCACCGTTACAACAGGCAAAGTTGGGGTTGTTGGAGCATTGTCCACCTTCGCACCAACACCAGGAGGAGAGCCTGGAGCCTTTTCCTCTTTCACCACAGACTTGGGGGAATGTTGAGCCATCGCAACGGTGTAAGGAAGATGAAAACGAGTAGCAGACACATCTACAAACCCTACTATTTATAGAAGGGGAACACTTCATCTCCCTTTCTAGTAGTGGAAGGTGTCCTCCCACCCACGCAGGCATCAAAAGAAGGTGTGGGCTCATTGAACAGCAAGTGCATCGTATGAAAGGCAAGCACACACCACAATGTGAATAAAAAATAGAGAAAAAAGATTTTATTGATAAGTGGGGGATATAAAAAGGTTACTCACCCTCCTTAGGATCACCTGTCAGGCTGGAGGCTCAACACCCCCTTGTTACAATAGAAGCAGTCCAACTTTGCCAAGGCTTCCTGCCACCCCTGTAGGTATCCCTACTTGTACTCCTCTAATACACCACCGCCCCTACTCTCCCCCTCCAACGTCCCAGGCTCAGGTAGAGCCTCCTTTCGGAAGCACAGGCGCTTGTAGGGAACCTCAACTGGTGAGGAGCTTGACTTGTCCGATGACATCTTCGAGAGTATCCTCCTAAACGCTTAGCAGACCCAGGATGGCCTTAGGGTTCACTATAGGGATGCTATTTATAGGGAGAACATGAAGCCCCCAGAAGGGGGAGAGAAGTCTTACCACCTCCCTAACTTAGTGGACCCCAAAGCAACGGGCCCCAAAGTTCACGCCCCCTTAGAGCAAGTCCCTAGCCGTCACTTCATATCTTGAGAAGGAATTAAAATAGGAAACAGAAAGTAAGCAAACTATATGGAAAATACTAGAGGCTCTAGAACTTGCAAAAGAATGGAAAGTCATCATTTCAAACTGGGAAAGTTTACAAAGGAGGGGCAATGCCTGCTCGGGCGTACCCTAATTGAAAGGAAAGGAGAAACATAATAAAAAAATAGTGAGTACTCCTTCAAGAGCTCACCTCCTCGGCAGCATCTGGCACTTGGTCCTGGACCCTGGGTGTGCCCCCAGAAATAGCTGCAGGTGAGGGATTGTCGGTCAGGTCAACCAGCTCCCTCTTCACTGATGGTTCGGCCCCAGCAACCTGCTCCTCCGTGCTCGACTCCTCCTCGCCGAGCTCCTCCTCGCCATCACTAGCTTCCGACCCAAATGGCATTAGCGGAGGTGGTAGGGTAAGCACAGAGACACCCAGGCTATCAACCGTGGCTTGGAGAGTAGCCATCCAGCCTTCATGGAAGCCACGGTCCCTGGTCAGGCCATAGACCTTGAAAACCACCACGCTCAACTTGTCCCGATAATCCGAGGATGAACGATAGCACTCCACGGCCTCCAGCCTGATGGTAGCCATCGCTTCCCTTGACCACTTGGTCTGGGCTTCTGCCGCCTGGGCTCTCCCTTCAACGGCCCACCCGAGCATCCGTAGCATCTGCTCGCCCAGTCGCTTCGCGAAGGGACCCCTCCAATGCCTGGACTTGGACCCAGAAGGCATCCCGGTCCTGCTCTGCCACCGTTAGGGCCTGCCCCTAGGACACCAAGTACCCTTGAAGCTTGGCACATTAGGCCTCCAGCTCCTTTCCCATGGCCTGGCTCTCTGTCAACCGTTGAGCAAGGCCAGAGAAGTGATATCCCCATAAGCCAAAGGCCCTGGCAACCGAGCACAGATTCTTGGCCGCCAAGCCGTATAGTTCTCCATGGGCCTCTGGGGCAAAGACCCCGATACGATCGCGCATCCACATGCCACTGCCCATCCATATAAAGCATCTCGTTGACCAAAAGTAATCCAGTTGATCTCCTCAGGGACCAGGTAGTGGATGGTCTCTTCAAGGCAGAGGGCCTTGCCCTTATCGAAAATGTGCCGTGTAGGGGATGAGGCAGGCGGAGCGGGGGCCAACACTTCAGTTGCCGTCGGTGCCGGGGGAGCCAAGGACTGGGAGGGAGGAGGCACCTTACTGCTCACCCTGGTGGTAGGCTTCTTCCTCTTCCTTTGGTAATGTTGGCTCTCAAACACCACTACCAGATCCAGGTCCACCTGGGGACGCTGACCACTTGACACGGTGGAAGCCCCCTCAGGGGTGCTCACCGCCCCTTTGGAAGCATTTTGCTGAGCACTCGAGCCAACACTGGCAGCAGGCGCAGTAGACGGTGACACAAGGGGTGGGTGTGAGCACTCCACTGGAAGCGCTATCGGGAGAGGATAGGGCAAGCACCCCGGTGCCAAGACAAGTGCCTCCCGAGGAGCAATGACGGACACCTGGTCGGCGCCTGGCTCTTTGTGGTCGATGGGGTGAGGAGCGAACACCGGCAACTCAATCGTCTCGTACTGTAGCTCCAACGACTCCAATCTCCCTACAGAACAACGTCAAGAGGATCAGTTTGGCGAATGACCAGATAAGCATAAGAAGTGACGAAGTTAGTACCATGGGACAATGGGGGGCTCAACCCCAGCTCCCGAAGCACTACCAAGGTCAGCCTGGTGTCAACATCAAGGAGGGGGTAGCGAAGAAGGGCTTTAATCGCCCTGACCTCCTCAGTGGTTGGCAGGAGCAGCCTATCAGCCCTAGAAGGATAAAAACTTGTGGCAAAACTCCAATCACTCAGATGACCGCTACCTCCTACCTTTGTGATGAAGACGAAGCGCTCAGACGAGCGCTTAAGGTTAGACACCAAGGAAGTGACGCTGATGGTGCTCTTGTCCATCCTGGCCTAGAAATAAAAAGATGACATGTCGACAAGACAACACTGAAGGCTATAGAACTATTGGAAGAGGAAGACATTTGGGACAACCGAGGGTTGGTTACAGACCAAAACAAAACCACACAGGATACGGTAAGAATTGAGGGAAACGTCCCCTAGGTATTGACCGTAGTGGTGGAGGACAGACTCAAAGAAAGGGTGCACAGTAAGACGAAAGCCAGCCCGGGGCACGGCTCCACAGGCTGTCGTCAACGGTCAGGAAGATGATGTCAAAATCGATAGGGATTTGAAAGGCCTCCCGCAGTCCGTGGACTACCCTATAAGCAATCAATTGTGGGGAGTGAGGACGTCTAGGACTGGCACCCGAAATACTCGGCACACCGCCACAACTTGCTTCCACATCCTCAGCAGAAGACGTGGGGCTAACACGGAGAATCCTCTTGCATGACACCATGACTCCAGAAAATAGAAGAAAGGGAAGAACCCTCATCAGGATAAGAGAAAGTCGAAGAGGGAGGAACTAACACACGCGACAGGCACTGGAGGAGCAGGTTGGGCTACCTAAAGAACCCTGCCTTGGTTCATATAACTTTCAAAAGCTGGACGACCACTCCGAGACCACACGGAAGAAGAAAGGGTGCCTGTCGCCATCAAGGTACGGTCGCCGAGCTCAAACGACCATTCGCGCCCACACTCCCAAACAAAGATGGCCTACGTCATGATTATGGTGACGTCGTCTGCCACAACCAGGGGTGCCTTGCGCGCCAAGGGGCCAAGCAGGGGGTTGGGCCCACTAGCCCAACTGATATGAGGAAGCCCTCCTAGGAGCTCTCCCTTGAGAGGCCCTCTCAAAATTATCTCTCAGGTCCCAAAAAGTGCTCGACATCTGAGAGTGAGGGGCTAGTGAGGAGGGTAAAATCAGTTCGGCCCATGTAAGGCCCATTATGCCGGGCCCGCTTTAGCCAAAGATATACAAAGCACAAATTGGGCCCTTGACAGCCGCGGCCCATAACGGACAACCCAGGACAAATAGTCCTCGGATTTGCCAGCACACGAAAGGCATCAACCCAAGTGCAATGGACATCGGATGACCCTTCGGCAACTAAAGGTTACCCCCCACAACGTCGGTCTCAACTTTGGTAAAGGTGAGCATGCCTTACAAGCACCGTAAAACTTGCCATAGAACCGCCTGACTCTGGAGGAATAAACCCTCAACGGAAAACTCTCCACGATCATGGAGGGATGTTACCCCACAGCTTGCGACCTTCCCTACTAAGGGACAGACCCTCGCCACTAGGACAACCCCTATAAATGGACCTTCGCCAGAGGAGACAAAAAGGAACACAGACACTCACAAAGAGAGACAAGAGAATCGACTTACGGCCATGGCAAGGAGGCTCTGACTCGTCGTACCTAGAGAGTTGATTCTACAAAGGAGAGCACCAGTCATCTTCCGAGCATCCATACCACCCAGCGAGCACTCCCTGAGTGCCCACTGGATACGGCGAGCACTATTCTGGGAGACTGACCACCCCTCCAGGCCTGCATAATCGACTTTCAGCTCTCTCTCTCTCTCTCTCTCTCTCTCTCTATCTCTCTCTCCCATGTTCTTTCTTATTCTCCATCTTCCAAAGTGCTGACCTAAGCATCGAAGGGTTGTCCCTTGGGGTAACGCCGAGGGCTCCTTCTGACGTCGTTTCTTTAATGTTTGCAGGCTTCCACGGGTGCCAGATGACCTTCCCCCAACAAATAAATATTAAAAGTGTAGTACGAGAGCTAAGAACAAGTTTTCCAACTCTATAAAAATAAAAATGA
>JANBPO010000001.1:8633143-8645119 GCA_024336825.1 Amorphophallus titanum
TGGTCTGCCAGAACCGTGGAGATTCCTGTCCGGTCATGTTAGCTTATGCCCACTAAAAGAAGGCCAAATGCACACACACACGTATTTCAGCCAAAGAATTGGTAGCATTACCAGTAGTAGGGCTACCCAGACTGAACTTTAATATTGATGAGTCGGACTCAGGCCAGGCCGATTTAAGTTTCGCTTGATCCCACCACATTGACAGCTCTTCATGTTTCTTTTTTAATTACCCTTAGAAATGTAAAGAAAAACCATACTCCTATATTTTCTAAGGCACGTGAAAGATAAGAATATATATTGTACTTATCCTTTTCTTTAAGGTAAGGAAAGAGAGATTACATCTTAAATATGCTTTTGTCAATGAAGACTATGGAGGGGTAAAATTGCTAGGTCCATTATGGCCTAGAGCCACGCCCGATGCGGTCTATTCTCATCAGGCCCAATATGGCCCTTATTGACCAGACCACAATCCAGGAGCTACGCCCATTCGGGCCCACTCAGAACTGGCCAGCCCATGAGCTTGTATCTCATGTATGTGCCCTCTCAGACGCCACAAAACCCTCCAATGGGTGACCACTGTCATCGGAATCACGAGAGTTACCCCAACATGCATCGGGCCTCACCCACGTCACCGAGATGCTAACCACAATGCCCTTTAGATCCTCAGAGAATGGGCAAGCGGGCAGCGGACAACCCCGATGATCAGGCAGCCCTTTTCTCCATTAACCACAACCCCACTAAGTTAGGAAATGGACGACCCCAAGGAAAATCCTATAAATAGGGTCCCAGACGGACCGCCACAGACACAGAATACAGAGGACCCACAGTGCCATAAGTCCACATCAAGTCTCCATCCTCTATAATGCTCTCACGGGCACTTAGTGTCTCATCTAAGCACTCCCACCCTCTTCCGAACACCCCTTCTCTCTCTCCCTTCATTCTCCCTTATTTTCACCCAATCGTCTCACTGACTTAAACATCGGAGGGTTATTCCTTGGGATCATATCGAATGCTCCTTCTGACGTGATACTCATTGGTTGCAGCTTTCCACGGGGTGGCTGATTCTTCTTCTCGACAAAGAAATCATAAAGGTGCAGTACGAGCTCCAAGATATGTAACACATTTCAACCTCTACACTTTTTTGTCGTCTTTTGTGGGAAGACGACGAGAAGCCTTGACACCCGTGGAAACAATCGCAACATGAGTAATCGCCGGGAAGTTTCGGGTTCCCAGGAAGCATCTCGAGAAGTCTCCACTCACTCCCATTCACCATGAGAGGCAACTCCTCTGCCCCAAGAGAACCCCATTGCAGACGAACTGGCTGAGATGCGCCACCAACTCCATATGTTGACAGAGACATACCAGGACCTCCTCGACCAAGAAGAGGCGTAGGACCATGCTCCAATCGTACCCCATCAAAATGGCAAGTCCCCCACTATACTGGAATTACACCACTTGCATAAGCCGTCCCTGGTTTTCGCTACTCATACCCCTCGTCCGCATAGCCAACCTTTTCGGTGCCTTACTGACCCACTCCACTCCAATTCGGGGATGGCACAATGGCTGAAGCGCTATGAGGAGGTGAAATGTGAGCTCAAGGGGAAGGTCCACTACCTAGATGACATCCTCCAGACAGTGCGAACGAAGGTGCTGATCGACGACGACGACATCAACTTTGACACCCCCCACTCCCAAGAAATCTTGGAGGTGATCATCCCTCTGAGATTCCAGCTTCTGATGTTTACCTCGTACGACGGCACCACCGACCCCGCTGATCACTTGGACAACTTCAAGTTCAACCTGGTATTTCACCAGGTCCCGGACGCGGTCTAGTGCTAAGCATTCACCACCACGCTATGAGAGAACGCTCAGGCGTGATTTGAGCGTCTTCCAATTGGATCAATCACCTCCTTCCAGAAAATGAATATGTTGTTCAAAGAGAACTTCCTCAGCTGCAAGAAGGAGGTAAGATCCGAAGTTAACCTCCTCGCCATCAAGTAGGGCCACGAAGAACCCTTGTGGGACTTCGCTACCCACTTTCGCAAGGATTCTCTCTGCATCTCGTGCCTCGACATT
The DNA here is from genome assembly GCA_024336825.1 of Amorphophallus titanum. NCBI lineage: Eukaryota > Viridiplantae > Streptophyta > Magnoliopsida > Alismatales > Araceae > Amorphophallus > Amorphophallus titanum. The sequence continues at coordinate 8,635,220 of JANBPO010000001.1, forward strand.
AGCATCACTGCCACAATGTTGGCACAAGTCACTTGGGATGTCATCCTCCAATGGACGCTGGGGGCAAAGTCTCTGGCCACGGTAATAGAGCTCCTCACCTTAGCCCAGAAGCACAACAACTACGAGGAAAGTGCAACCTCCCTAGGCCGAGAGGCCATAGGAGAGCATTCCGACCGAAAGTGCCTGATCGAATTCCCCTGCCAGGATTGAAGCAAACGTGAGCACCGTGATCGAGAGCATCGCAGTCGGGACGTGCCAAAGGGAAGAACCTTCTTTAGGCACTACACTCCGCTGACCACTCCTCCCGCGTAGATCCTTATCGAGATCCGTCGGGAACCATACCTAAGTTGGCCCAAGAGAATGAAGTATGACCCTTGGACGAGGAATCAAAAGAAGTATTGACATTTCTACAACGACTATGGCCACGACACTGCAGACTGCATCTAACTCAAGGACGCCCTCGAGGATCTAATTCAGCGAGGACTCTTGGACAAGTTCATCACCAAGGTTACTGAGCGACAACACCAAAGGGCTAGCACTCCGCCCCCCATTGATAATCGACCCAACAAGAGGGACATCATGATGATCTCCGATGGGCCGGCTTCGGACAGGGACAGCTCCAACAGATGTCGTGCCTACGCGCATCGGGTCAACCAGGTCAAGCGGGACGTTTTCAACAATCGCGGCTCACCCACAAGGGTCCCTGCGCATGACAGCATAAAAGAGCACATCGTCTTTTCAGATAAGGACTTAGTAGGTTTGACCACTCCTCATTCCGACGCTCTAATTGTCCCCACCGTGATTAACCATTGTACTGTGTGTCGCATACTTGTTGATAATGGAAGTGATCCTAATGTGATTTTGTATGATTATCTCCTTCTAATGGGTGTGGATCTCTCTTGCCTCACACCACTGCATACCACACTCTGCGCCTTCTCTAGCTCCTCGGTCTACCCCAAAGAATGGGTCTCCCTACCAATCACTTTTGGGACCAACCTGAGGGAGATGACCATCATGGCCGATTTCACAGTCATGCGAGGTATGATCGGTTACAATGCCATCATCGACCGAGGGATCCTTGGAGTACTAAAGGGGTTCCGTCGTCGTATCATCAAAAGTTGAAGTTTCTCACTCCTACGGAGTGGGTGAAGTTTGAGGTGACTAGAAAGAATATCGCCGATGTTACTTGATCTCTACCAAGGAGAAGACAGTAGAAGAAGCCCCACTTGAAAAGAAGGCTAGGACATATGATCTCGGACCTAGTGAAAGCACAATGGTCGAGGACCTCTTTCTCATTCAAGTTGGCAAGGATCCCAACTGATCCCTATGGATCAGCACGCTCCTACCATAGGAAGAAAAGAGGGCCTACCAACGCTTCCTAGAGGCTAACCAGGACCTGTTCGTCTGGTCCGAGGATGAACTCCCTAGCATCTCTCCTGAGGTAATTACTCATCAGCTCAAGTTAGATCCGTATTGCCGTCCGGTACAGCAGTGACAACGTCACTACAATCCCAAGCAACAGGTAAATGAGAAGCTACGCTCAGGGCTACTGAGACCCACTCAATTCCCTGACTGGGTCTCAAATATAGTCCTACTTCCCAAGAGCAATGATAAGTGGGAGATGTGCGTCGACTACACTGATCTCAACAAAGTCACGCCAAAAGATAGCTTCCCTGTGCCGCGCATCGACCAGCTCGTTGACGTGACGTCTGGGCATAAGATGCTCAATTTTTTGAATTTTTTCACATACCACCAGATCAGCATGCACCCCGCCCAACAAGATAGAGAATATCTTCGTCACCAACCACAGCCTATACTACTACACCAGAATACCATTTGAACTAAAGAATATCAGAGCAACATATCAACGTCTCGTCAACCACATGTTTGACTCCCAGATTGGCCGTAGCGTGGAGGATTACATTGACGATATACCTGTCAAGAGCCTACATGTGACCGACCACTTACAAGATCTGGTGGAGACATTTGCCACCTTGCGCCGATATAACATGAAACTTAGCCTAAACAAGTGTGCGTTCAGGGTCCGATCAGGCAAGTTTCTCGGGTTCCTAGTTACCCACCGAGAAATCGATCGAGACTAACCCTGAGTGGATCAAAGTTGTGTTTGAAATGAAGCTCCTCGAGCGCATGAGGGACGTATAGAGCCTCACAAGATGCATCACCACTCTCAACCATTTCCTATCTAGAGCCGTCGAGTAGTGCCTCCCATTCTTCAAGCTAATCAAGTAGGCCAATAGATCATCAGAGAAAAGAGGACGCATCTAGTGGGATCAAGAGTGCGAGCAAGCCTTCGAGCAACTCAAGAGGTACCTCTCCTTGCCACCTATCCACTCTAAGCCTCTCCCTGGTGAACCCCTAGTCCTCTATCTGTATGTGACGCTGAGCACGCTTAGCGTTGTTCTCACTCGAGAGGACAATAGGGGCATGAAGTCTATGTATTACATCAGCAAGGCTCTCCAAGGGACGCAATTTACGTAATCGTGAGTTGAGAAGTTTGCCTTGGCTTTGGTAAAGGGTGCTCAGAAGTTGCGATCGTATCTCTTCTCCCATGCTATTGTAGTTTCGACGGACCAACCCTTACGCCAAGTTCTCCAAAACTCTGACGTCTCAAGGAGACTGGTCAAATGGGCCATTGAATTAGAAGTGTATGACATCTGCTTCTGCCTGAGGGCTGCCATCAAATCCCAAGCCTTAGCTGACTTCATCGCCAAGTGTACGCTCCCTAAAGAGGAGGATGATGTACCATCATCGACGCCTATTTGGGAGCTGTACATGGGCGGGTCATCCTGTGTAAGCGGAAGTAGAGCGGGCTTGGTCCTCACATTGCTGGAAGGGATCAAGCTCCAATACACCTTGCATTTTAACTTTCTCGCAACATAGCCAAGTATGAAGCCCTTCTCTTTGGCATCCGAATGGCTAAGCACCTCAGGGCTCTCCATCTTCATGCCTATAGCGACTCATTGCTAGTCGCCAATCAGGTCACGAGGGAATACGAAGCCCGAGATCCAGCCATGTCAAGTGCCTCTAGAAGATTAAAGAGATTTCTTCGGATCTCATGCACTTCGAGGTGGTACATATACCAAGAGCCAAGAACGTTTGAGCAGATGCCCTTTCTCACATTGCCTCCTCCATGACATTGACAAGCTCCTGGTCAGTTTTGATCAAAAAACCCCAACAGCCGAGCACTGGGGAACCTGAGCTTCAGATTAACACCATCAACTATGAGCCATCCTGGATGGGCCCCATCTTGGACTATCTCTGTCGACAACAACTCCCCAAGGATCGCTCGAAAGCCAAGCGAGTACGAGCTCGAGCTGCTCACTTTACGCTCGTCGATGGACACCTCTTCATGCATTCACTCTCTTCACCTCTCCTCAAGTGTTTGTTGCCCATCGCGGTAGAGCAGGTCATTCACGAAGTCCATGAAGGATTCTACGGTAGCCATGTTGGAGGATGAGCGCTCACTAGAAGCCTACTCAGACATGGATATTGATGACCAACCCTGCAGTAGGATTGCCTCAAGTATATGCGGAGCTATAATCAGTGTCAAAGGTATGGACACCTTCATCATCGACTGGCGACCCAACTCCACACCCTCATGGAGCCTCGCCATTTTACCTATTAGGGAGTGGACATCCTTGGTTCCTTCCCCAAAGCTCAGGGGTGGAAGAAGTTTCTAATCATCGCCATCGACTATTTCACCAAGTGGGTTGAGGCAAAACCACTCACCAACATCACGGGCGAGGTGTCTTGGAAGTTCATCCTGTGCAACGTCATATGTCGATTTGGGATCCCACGTGTCCTCATGGCCGACAGTGGTCATCAGTTTGATAACACTATCTTTCGAGAAAAGTTCTTGGAACTAGGGATTTAGAACCACTACACCTCAGTGGGACATCCCCAGGCTAATGGGTTGGTCGGGAATGTGAATCGGACCCTCCTTAATTCACGACATCAAGACTTTGGTGCAGCAAGCTGGCAAGTCATGGGTGGACATAGTGCCTAATGTCCTATGGGCACACTGTACCACTACTCGAGCAGCCACCAGAGGAACTCCCTTCCATCTGGTGTTTGGGGCTGAGGCCGTAATTCCAATGAAAATTTCCAACCCAACACTATGCATCATCTAGTTCGACGAGATACGAAATAATCAAGCATTATGAGAGAACCTAGATCTACTATCTGAAGACAGAGCCAGATCCTTGGCACATCTACTTGCATATCAGTAGCGGTTGGTGCGATACTACAATGCTCGGGTAAAGGAATGACTCTTTTTTCGAGGAGACCTCATGCTACGTCGAGCCAGTGTCGCCGGCCCACAAGTAGTAGCCAAGAAGCTGGCTCCGAACTGGGAAGGCCCCTATAGGATTACAGAAGTGCTCAAGAAGGGACTTATAGCTAGATTGTCCTCCCAGGATGGTCGAGAAGTCCTCCGCACTTAGAACTCTATAAACCTCAAGGCTTATCATTAGTGAAGGCTGGAGTACTCCTATTTACCATCCACCCCATCTCTAGTACTTGCAAGGACTCGATTGGTAGCAGTATGCTGCCAAGAAGCAAGCAGAATAGCCTCCTCCTTTTCAGGAGGAAGATGTGCACTCCTCTCCAAAATCACAAGGGTACCTCTACACATCCAAGAGGTGAGACATCGCCTCCTCTTCAGGAGGACAACTGACACTCCCCTCCAAAATCACAAGGGTGGCACTATGCTTCCAAGAGGTGAGACGTCTCCTACTTTTCAAGAGGAAGACTAACACTTCCCTCCAAAATAGGAGATGAGTCATTCATGGTTCACCATTACGAAAGGGAATCACCGACCACTCCTTAGTGGTACCTGGCTCGGTACTTCATAGAGGTGAGCACGCGAGTGCCCTCCTCTTCAAGAGTGAGCCGAATACGCCCCTCTAAAATCCACAGGTAGTACTCAACTCAGTACTTTCTAAAGGCAAACACGTGATCATCCTCCCCTTGAGAGAGAGACAAATACACCCCTCCAAAAATGGAGCCAAGTCATTCATCATTCACCAACCACCCCCTCCTCTTCAGGAGGATGACCATGAATCCTCTTTAGGAGGACGGCCATAAACCACTGACCACTCCTCCAGTTAAGTAGCCCAGGTTTAACCCGGCCAACATCCTCAGGGGTAAATAGGCTCCTACGAAAAATTGGGGCCTCCCAACCTAAAGACTAAGGTCACGTTCCCCTGCAGTTATCGTATGAACACTCAGGATGAAGGCAAAGTCAACCACATAGATGCAGAGCAAGGGAACAGAAAGTTTTATCTTACAAAAAGGAGGGGGTACAAGGGGCTCTAGTCATCCGCCTCAGGGCCGTACAAATCGGGGGTAAGACTCAAAACCCCATTGATGGTGTAGAAGCGGTGGACCTTCCTCAGGGCAGCATGCCAGACCTCCAGATAGCCCCTCTTGAAGTCATCAGACGCCCCATCCGACCTACTGCTCTCCACTTAGGTCGAGCCGCTATCCAGGAGTGCTTCCTCATGAAAGCAAAGGCACTTTAAAGACTTCACACTCTCACCTAAGGAGGAACCAGAATGTTGCTGTGACATCTCCATACCAGGGAAGAAGAATCAGGGAAAGAAGGTGTGATATGTTTGAGGGCCTTTCCCTAGCCACCTACTAATAGTAGGATCGTCCTCTCAGAATGCTATGAAACCTCCTTCCTCAATTGGGAACCTAAAAATGAGGTAGGAACCTTGGAGACTGCGCCGGTCATGGGGCTTTACTCCCCAAGAAGCCCAATAGTCGAACTCCATCAGAGAAACCTAGCTAGTTTGGGCACCAACAACGCCCTTGAAGAAAACCCGCCATCGGAGCCCTCAGACATCCAACTCAAGACAACAAAGTGCAAGGAAGGTACTCTTTTGGTCATTCCAAAAAGAAAAAAAAAGGAGGAGAATTTGCAAGTAGAGACACACCTTTTTGGACGTGCGCAAGACAGAAATAAAATAAAAAAATAGAAGAAGCCTTCGGTGGCATCAAGCGTCGAGCGAGCTTCCGTCGGCATCAACACCACCTTGCTCGACAACAGGAACCATGGGAGCGGCTTCGAATGATTGAGGACTGTCCCGGAGGGTGATCAGGTCCCTGACCTCCCCATGCGGCTCCTCAGACTGTTCAGCCTCCACTGGCTCAACCTCGGACCCCTCTAGATCTCCCTGCTTATCCTCCTCGTATGGGTCAGAGGGAGGCGAGAGTTTGAGGACTAGAGACATAGTGGCCTGGGCGACACCCTTCAAGGCAGCAACCAAGTCATCCTTGAAGCCAAGCTCCTTCGTCGGCCCATATATGTCGAGTGCCCCATTGTATAGCTTGGCCGTATACTCGGTCGACTCCTAGAACTGCACGACAACCTCCGTCGCTGTAGTCTACGCCTTAGCTTTGGCTGCCCAAATGGAAGCCTCCAACATAGTCGCCTGCACCCCGACCCCCTCCATCCTCACCTTCATCTGTTGCCAGGACACCTCTGCCACCTGTACCTACCCATGAGGGATGTCCCGCTCCCGGTCGATGGCCTCCACAGCCTGACTCTCGACCTCCAAGAGTGTCTGGAGGGACTCCCTCTTGTCCTCCAGTGCTCGGACCTACTTGGACAAGTCCTCCTGCATCTTCTGATCGAGGTCCAACTCCTCCTTGACCTTAAAGGAAGTGGCCATGCCACAGAACCAACGCCCATCCCAATAACACTAGGCTAGCTTGGGTCGTCTTCACAAGGGATCAAACGATTTTGGACTGGAGGGACATCAACTGGTCCTTTGGCTCCAAAGACTTCTACATCAGCTCATACACCAACACATAAGGCTCTGGACCCCTCTGAGGCTCCCTGAGAGGTAGCAGGCTCAAGAAGGCCGAGACGAGCTACCCAGGCTGTGCAGATGTAGATGGGGCCTACAGTGGGTCTGAAATCGTTAGAGCCGATGATAATGGTGACATGGTCGGCGGTGGTGACAAGGTGATTGAAGGCGTCGAAGTCTCTACCGGGGTAGGTGCCGAAGTCTTTGCATTCTTCCTCCTCTCCCGGCAATGCTATCGATCCAACGCCACCACTTTCTCCACGTCCAACCTCTTGCGCTTGTCTCCTGCCATGATGGAGGACTCACTCGGCAAGCTACGAGAGGTGCTCGAAGGGCTCCGACCAATGCTTAGGGTTGCCTTCAATGACTCCAACCTTGACGGACTCGGGACGGTAGCCAGAGGTGGAGATGAAGGTGTTCGGTGGCCAAACATTCCTTCTCTAGCCTCTGCCTACAAGGGGCGATAGCTAGGGCGAGCAAGAGCAAGCAGGACGGCGGTTGACAATGTATAGACAGTCATGACCGCTACTTGGGGGGCTACAGGGGGTGCACGTGGTCGCATAGATGAGCTTTGGACGACTGCAGCACAATTGTCTTATACTCGAGCACCGGTTCCACCCTCTGTGCACTCAGAGGAGGCTCGGGGACACCTGCAAGCAATAACAACAGGAATCAGACACCTATCCAAAACATTATACCCTTACAGCATTAGGCCCTACTGGGCAGTAGTGGGGGGCTTAACTCCAAAAATCTAAGGAGGGTGGGCATCAACTTCAGGCCAATGTCCATATGATCGAATGGCAGAGCATCGCCTTGATAGTGATTACCTCCTCCTTGGTCAGCTGTGGCGGCTTATCAAACAGATAGACCTACCTGGTGGTGGCGAAGCCCCAGTCACTCGCTCACCCGACACCCCCTATACCTTCATCAGGATTGCAAAGCGCTCCTGCCAGCACTTGATGTTCGAGATAGCGGGGGAGAAGTGGAGGAAAGTTTTTTTGTTCCTAGCCCTGAAGTAATAGGCTAGAGCCTTGAAACCGGGACAACGTTGGGCACTAAAGAAGTGATGGCAGAGCCAGACGATAGGGGAAGCCTTCACTTGGTAGCTGTAGGGAAAAGCATGAAGGATTCTCCAAGAATTGGGTGACAGTTGCCTTGGCTCCCAACCATAGAAGTGAAGGTCACTCTGGAAGAAGGAAGGAATAGGAATGCGAAATCTGACCTTGAAGGCCTCTACGGACATGCTAATTCCCCCAGGTACTCATCTACAGTGGGGAAGAAGAAGAGGACGTCAACCTCTGTTGGGACTTGAAAGGTCTCTCTAAGACCAAAGATGATGTGGGAGGACACGTTGAAGAATGGATGGGAAGGATTGGGCTGGGCTCCGGAGGTGCTCGAAGCACCAGCACAATTGCACGTTGCGCCATTAGAGGACTCAGACTCCTGGGAGAGGATGACCTTCCTAAGGGGAGCCATGGAAATGATGAAGTAGTTTAGGGAAGCATAGGGGAACCTCACCAGATGCTAGAGGAGGAGCAGGAAGTAGCAAACACCATCCCCCTCTCCAACGTCCTTGGTCAGAGAGGGGGGTCGTAGAAGTGCCTCCTCAGCCACTTGCCGTCTCTTTTTAAGACCCTCAATGGCAGCACAAATTTTCCTCTCCGATGTTCCAGATTGAGTGGCCTGTCGAGAGGCCAACCACCACTACCGGTTTGCTTTGCGGGAATGCCTAAGGCTACACCATCGGTCATTCGATTCTGCTTCCTCATAAACAAAAGGACACTGTCATGATGACAACAATGTCACTCTGCACGAGTGAACTTGCACTCTAAGGAAGGCAGTAGGTAGTGCGGTACCCTATGCCCAGAGATACAAAAAGTTCAAAAAAGATCGACTAAGCATACCTCCTCATTTAACATTGTCCAATTCCTCCCAAGCACCTAGCATCCTCGCTGCTCGGAAGTGGGGGCTAGTGAGGAGAGGTAAAATCACCAAGCCCACTACGGCCCAGAGCCGCCAAGCCTGATGCGGCTTGTTAATGCCAGGTCTAATACGACCTTTATTTATCAGCCCACAATTCAGGAATGATGCCCATTGGGGTCCACTCAGGGTTGGCTAGCCCAGAGGCTCGTACCCCATGTACCTGCGTCCCAGACGCCATGAAACTCTCCAACGGGTGATTATTTTTTTCATAATCATAGGAGTTACCCCAATAGGCTTCGGGCCTCACCCATGTCACCAAGATGCACTCCACAATACCCTTTTGATCCTCAGAGAATGGGCAAGTGGGCAGTGGCCGACCTCAATGATCAGATAGCCCTTTGCTCCACTAACCACGACCCACTAAGTCATGAAACGGACGACCCCAAGGTAAATCCTATAAATAGGGTTCCGGACATACCGCCCCAGACACAGAATACAAAGGACACATAGTGCCACAAGTCCACAGCAAGTCACCATCCTCCAGAATGCTCTCTCGAGCAGTTGGTTTCTCATCCGAGCACTCCCACCCTCTTCTGAGCACCTTCTCTCTCTCTCTATTCTCCTCTACTTTCATCTGATCGTCTCACTGACTTAAGTATTGGAGAGTTATCCCTAACTCGAATCACATCTAAGGCTCCTTCTGACATGATGGTCACTGGTTGCAGGTTTTCACAAGATGGGTGATTTTTCTTCTCAGTAAAGAAATCTTAAATGTGTAATACGAAACCCAAGGTAACACATTTTAGTCTCTATAAATATTAACCTTAAGACGTGCATGTTAGTACTACGATATATATGGAGGACAAAAATAATTATAGATCCATTAGTATAATAATTTTATGTTCACACATGTGCTAGAAGACCTATAAAGCCTACTTAATTATTTGTGTAATCTTTTAAAGTGTAGAAATCCTATGACTATGAGAGACGCAAATAAAATGTCTAGAATTATAGTACTGTTATCTCTACTAATTTAAACTTTTGTATCAATTTTCAATATTTTTAAAGAACGAACATAAATTTATTTCATGAATAAAAATAGAGATAGAACTGCCATCTACACCCTTCACCGGCAATATAT
>JANBPO010000002.1:92551-109876 GCA_024336825.1 Amorphophallus titanum
AGAAATTATACAAAAATGTTGGAATTGCATGGAATGCTTATCTCCTCCAACATAAACCCACAGTTTAAGAGAAACCATAAATAAACCCTAGTTTAGGAAAAATTGCAAATAAACTCTAGTCTATGGGAAAATTGTAAATATACCTCTATCTTGGAGTATGAGAATCCTCTCTCGGATCAAATCCTTGATGTCACAACGGAGATTGTAAGGGTTAAAAGGATCTTTGGCGGTTAATCAAATGTGTTCGGACTTGTATCGATGTAAATTAACATTGGACAACGGTTGGTGGAGAAAAGTCCAGTACATGAATCTTATTCGTCTGGTAAATCAGCCGTGCGGAAGCAATAATATGTTAAAATATCTGCATATTTATCCAATAAATGGATATATACAATTAGTTTTCCACGTGTTAAAGAAATGCCTTGAGGGATTTGGCCCACTCCTTTGGGAGATGGACAATATAAGTTTTGTTGATGCCGTTGAGGTTAGCTTTCCCTTCTCAGTACTCCATTGCTACCACTAGGTCACACTGGGTGATCTCTCAACATGTTTGAAAGGAGAAGTGGGACTTTGTCCCTAGTCAAGGAGAAGACAACATGCTCTTGTCCTCTTTTGAAATAGCCGGCAACTGGTGATCCACAAAGGATGGACGCCAGCAATCTTTTTCAGACAAGAGAGGAGTAAAAGTCCACCACATGTTGCCTGATGCCCACCATGCTAGATAGGATTCGGTCCACGTGCCGGAATCAATTCTTCTTATTCCTGAAGCAAATCTCTGAAAGTATGCAATGTTTCTGTCCTCCTCCTTCAGCCACCTCTCTGTGGAGCATTGCTTCCAATATATCTCCTCCTTGATAAGAATGTCATCTTGCTCCTTCCTAGTTCTCTCAAGACTCTGTCTTGCTCAAGTAAAGGTTGGCTTCCTCCAATACATCTAAGGCCTGAAGCTATTCCCTCAGTCTATCCTTGTCAGCTTTCCCTGGGATAGTTTTAGATGCTTCCCAAGAGGTTAGCTCTCGAGCCAACGTTTTCACCTTGATGACTAGCCTTGCCATAGCCAAAGACCCCTCTCTCTGTACAACTTCTCTGCACGACATGCAGAAAATCCTCTTCTGTTAGCTCCATCTTGAAGGTAGGGAGCTTGTTGAACCTGTTACTAGTCTTCAAAAGAATGTGCTTGTGATCAGATATAGATCGGGCTTAACATTCGGCTTGAAAATGTGGGAAATGGGCATCCCATTCCACTGGCGCCGAGAACCTGTCTAGCCTAGAATACGTTGGTTCTGCTCTGAAAGTGGACCAAGTGAAGAGGGCACTCGAAGCAGCAATGTCAATAAGCCCAGCTCCCTCGATGAACTCTTTGAAATCCTCCATACCCCTTGTCTCCATATTTGGGCCTGTCCTTTCCCTTACAGAGGCGATAGCATTGAAGTCACCTCTCACCACGGTCTTCCGGAGAACTGATGTTGTTGATGAACCTCCCCCCACAAAGCTTTCTTCTCCTCTCTGCCTTATGGATCATAAACTCCGGAGAAGTCCCAGGAGTAATTATCACAAAGGTTGTGGAAAGTGAGGGAGATTGCAAAGCAAGCCACCTTCCTTCCTTCCACCACCTTTTCCACTACAAGGTCATTCCATAGAACCATAATACCCCCTGAAGATCCCACAGCTGAGGACACCACTCCCTTAGCCAGTCTCCTGCCTCTTATTCTTCTTATTACCCCTTCCTCATCTCCCTCTAACTTGGTCTCCTGTATACACAGGATACCAGCTTTGCACCTCCTCACAAACTCTTTCACTGCCTTTCTTTTTTTCTGGTCCACACAACCATTCCACATTCCTTGTGGTAGTACAGAGTGGGTCTAGAGCCTCTCCTCTCTCCCCCACCTCACCCTCTTCTGTCTCTTTCCCCACTTCATTCCTTAGCACTTCCCCTCTTCTCGCAGTTTTTTTTCTGCCTTAGCATCCCCAACTAAACCCAACAACCACCTCTTCTGGATTTTACAGAATGCCGATTTGTCATGTTTGTCAACCCCTTCGCAAGATACCCCTATCAGGTTTGCCACTTCCCTAGCCTGTTCCAAATTTTATAGGAACTTGCAAGACTGAGTCAGAGATGTTAGGAAATGGAGATGGGACCCCGGTGGTAGGTTCACTGTTCGTTCAGCAATCAGACTCCTTTTGGGGGGAGGGGTAGAAAAGTAACCTGGGTTAAGCAAATCTGGAATAAGAATTTGCTTATCAAAATTAGATTTTTTATGTGGACCTTAGCTGACTCAAGATGGCTGCTAAAGACATGCATTTTTTGTGGTTGCTTCCAGGAAAACATGGCTCATCTTTTCCTTGCATTGTTGATTGAGTATAGAAGGTCTTCTTCAGAATTGTGTACCAGCCAGAGACCCTGATTAAGGATATTACTAACTTAATTGAGGAGTGCAAAAGGATTACTCCATGGCAACAAGATTACAAAATCTGGATGATGTGCTTACAAGCTATGCTATGGGCTACCTGGAAAAAAAACGAAACTATCAAATTTTCAAAAAGGAGTTCAGAGGTGCACCTGTCATTATTTAAAATTGCATTCACTTCTTTTATGAGCTGTATTTCTGTAGTAGTGGAGAGAGGATTGGAGAGTCTCCTTTGTTATTTAAGCTGAGTGGTTGGGGACACTTATTCTTGTATTTTGTTGTCTGGGTGTAATGGGTGTAGGTCATTTGGCCTGGAGTGGATTCTGCTGCTGTTACAGCATACATCCTCTGCTTTGTATTCTATTTCTGTTCTTCCAATGACTCTGGCCGTTTGATCACCTTCCATGAACAAGTGACCCTTATCCTCTGAAACAAGAGCATCTGAACCAACAGGAAGAATCTGCTATGTACCATCAAATGATCTTGATCTAGGCTCTCAACATCCAAATCGCCTAGGAAACAAGTTGTTCTTATCCCTTCCACAAAAGAAGAGGCTAGACTATTGTAGGTTAGTGGCCTAGTGTGAGTGATTCTTCAAATAAAAACTTTGACTGTCAGCCCTGTTCCCCAAGCCTAGGAAGAAGGGGTAATATACTGCAGTTGGCTGCCATCCTGTATTCCGACTTCACAGGAAATTTCCCATGTCTCTCCCACCCCCCAAACCAGCTGTCATTGTTATGTAGATGCAGAAGAGGATCCTGAAGAAAAGTTCACAGACCACTCATCTGCTTGACCTGTGTCATGAAGACACCTGTGGAAGGTAGGTGCGCAATTTCCATCCAAGGCCCTCTAATCATACAACTGAGCAATGATCCCATCAGGAGTGCAATACAAGCTATATAAAGATAGGAAAGCTTCTTTCTATCCCCACATCACCCTGTTAGAACACAATCCTCTTCCCATCATCAATGGATAGAATTACAGCACAGCTGATCACATCTTGCATGCCGAGGATGTCCTTTCAATGTGTAGAGATGTTGGGGGATGTACAGTGGGTATCCTGCACTTTGGACCTTCTGTAGTACTTCTGCTTGATGACGTCCAACCATAGACCATTCTCAAATGTCTGAGCTAAGCTTCTGCAGACACTTACACATCAAAGCCAAATTAAAGTCCCCAAACGTTTTTGATACATAGCCTATCTTGCTCCTTTTTTTTTTTGCAAATTCTGCCCCAGCAAATATCATGCTGTTCTCTCGACCTCCCATTTCCATGCTACAATGAATGGGTTCAAGTTTCTTGGCAGCCATCTTTTTCTTTTTTCTTTTTCATTTTTTGTGAATACCAAGAGTAAAACCCATGCCCCAGGATCAAGTCTGAATCACTGATAGCTTGAGCTGTGGGCAGGCCAAATGTCTCTTGGACAGTGGCCCCCATGGCCTAGTGACGTCCGTGAGGTCGGAACCCATGTGAACCTTGGGTTGGTACCCACCCTGCATATTTGTCCATTGGTGGGATTTGATCTCACTGCCGAGGGACTCTTGGCAGCCATCTTGGGAGCTTGGAACAGTGACAAGAAGTAAATGGAAATGGAGGTCAGCAGTGCTGTACACAACACACTGCTGCTCCCACAAGAAAGAAGTCTGGCTCATGTTCGTCAAGAGAATCATTACTAAGGTATTCTGAAGAAAGTGGTGCAGAAATGATAGGATCTCCTGTGTGGGAGGATACTGAGGATGTAAACCATCTCATGGAGGAACTTTGGCATTCTAGCCAATTTTGAGACAATTTAATTCTGGGGATGTGCACTTACTCGTACCATTGAGAATAGACTCGCAAAGATTCCTTGGTCTCAGATCCTACTACTTTTTGTCATATGGAGGAATATGGTGACTGCTTTTAGGAAGTAATATCTATGTAGAGAATATCTGCATTAGAGCTTATTCTTTTACATACAATTAGATTGGAATTTTGTTCAAAGTTTCTGCTGAAAGCATGCTGAAAGGCTGTCCATTTTGTAACTTGTCCTAGGCGGGAGGATCCTCTCCAACCTCTGTTTAGTTAAATCGGCAGTTCAAGCCATAGTTCCTTCTGGAAAAAGAATCAAATATGTGGTCCGATTCACTTTCAGAGAATAAAAGATATGACACGCTGTGAGCAGTCAACCACTTTCAAACAAGTTACAGAGGTGGCATGGTTAAAAAGTTTGAGGTTGCTGTCTCAAGTATATGGGCTATGTTTCTGATCTATCCATGTTACATAGTATCTGTAATACTCATTACACTAGATTTCCTTCTACAAAATTCTGTTATACATGTATGAGCTATCCATGTTGATCCTTTTGGAATCAGCTGCTTCATTTTTTCTTGTTGGATTATTTTTCATCGGTGCTTCTTCAGTTCTTCTAGTGTTTTGAAAGGCCTAATATCATCGGCCCATCCTTGGTGTATTATTGTTAGGGTTCTTACATGGATAATATTATTAGGGTTCTTACATGAACATATTCGCTGATTTTTTGAAACTGATATGCATGTTTGACTAGATATTATTCTTTTTTCTTTTTTACAATCTTCGTTCTTGACCATGACAGAACACCCTTTTCTTCGGGGTTTTGTAGGATATTGACTACAGGTTGCATACACATTCTTCTTTAATACGGAGGCTTGCCTTGGAAAGAGAATTAGAGGTTTGAAATTGTTCACAAAAGATGACTCTCTTTCTTTGTTTGACATTCTGATTAAAGCGGTTATCTGCATGACAATTGGCAAAGTTTGATATGATCGACAGGGGTTACCATCTCATTTGGTTGTCTTCTGTATTTTATGTTGCCTGAATTCCATTTCTTTTGTCTAGTCCTATTACTTCCATTATTTTTCTAGAAATCCTACATGGACGCCCTAGTAAAAATAAAAGTGGATGACACCATGAATTGGTCTAAATAGAAGAAAGGCTGAGTGTGCAAGTGTTGAGAGGGGTCAACACCCAAAAGTCCCTCTGTAGAGCACACCTAGGTGGTGTTGCTCCCCTCCCAAAAAAACCAAAAATTGTTTTTTGAAATGTGGAAAAAACCAAAAATTGTTGAAGAAGATACATCTGCTTTACGTAAGAATTTTGCCCATTCCTAAACTTTATTGCAATTTGCAATTTGAAGCAACTTGGATTCCACTGCCAAAAAGAAAAAAAATCCCTCGCAATACATCGTCTGGGCATAGTTGCACGAGGGAGGATCAAGCCCTCTTAATGACACTGGACACTTCCCGAGACATGATGATTAAAACGAAAATGGGAAAATGAACAGATCCTGAGGATCAAGCCCTCTTAATGACACTGGGCACTGCCCGAGACATGATGATTAAAACGAAAATGGGAAAATGAACAGATCCTGACATGATTAACTAAGGTCATTACTGTAAACAAACAATAACTAAGGTAGTTGGAGGTTGAGGAAATAGTAGTTGATATTTCAGCTGATAGGAATCGGTTGATCAGCCTTTAGTTGTTGAATTGCCTGTTGGACCAGCTGTTGGCATCGACTGTTGAATCCATTTGCAAGGTTCCAGTCGATACATCAATTGATGTCAGTTGGAAGGGTTCCAACTGCTACCACTCAAAAGGGCTTCAGTCAGAAGGATTCTGGCTGTTGTCAGTCGAAAGGAGTTACTCGACTAACTGCTTCAGGCTTTGATTATCTGTGTTACTGGATTAATTGACTGGCTGTTTCCATATCAACTTAATTAATCGAACAACTTTCCAGCTAACTCCGACTTTGACTAACTGAATTGATCGAGTAACTCACTGTCTAGCTGACGGCTGCTAACTGAGTTACTTGGATAACTCCCTGTCCGAGTTAATTGAATAACTAACTGCTGCTACTGGCTTTAGCCGGTTAGGAAATCAACTACCTGATGCAGGGCTGCATCATTCTTCCCTGGTGGGAAGAAAACTCGTCCTCGAGTTCAAGTTTGGGGAACCACCCACGTAGCACACGAAGTGTTTGACATTGAACACATCTGAAGTGTGCACATGCCTGGGCAATTTAAGCCTGTATGCATTGTCACTGATCTTCTTCACTATTTCAAAAGGTCCTTCTTCTGTTTTGTTCGCTTGCGATATTGCTTTTGAGGGTATCTGTCCCTGGTAAAGATTGCCCAGACCAGGTCACCTTCTTCAAATGACACTTTTCTCCTGTGCTGATCTGCATTTTCCTTGTACTCATCCTTACTCTTTTCAATTTGTCTGCAGGTCTGCTCATGTATAGTCTTCAGCAAATCATTTGCCTTGCCGCTGAACTTTCCTTAGTGTGGAATGGGTGTCAGATTCATAACTCCTTGTGGGCTGAAGCCATATAGAACTTCAAATGGACTTCTTTGGTGCTGCAATTCTGGGACTTGTTGTATGCAAATTCGGCCTGGGGTAGTATCAGATCCAACTGCTGCTTTGGTTTGCTGCTCACCAAGCTTTGCAGCAAATTGCCTAGGCTTTTATTGACCACATCTATTCGTCCATTAGTCTGAGGATGATAGGCACTGTTGAACTGCAATTCTGTTCCCAGTTTTGCCCAAAGATGTCACCAAAATGACTCATAATTTTTGTCTCTGTCTGAAGTAATGGAAGATGGGGCACCATACAGTCGCACAATTTCTTTGAAGAAGAGGGAAGCATTGTCCGAAGCATCCATAGCTTTCCTGCAAGGAATAAAATGAGCCATTTTTGAGAATCTGTCTACCGCCACCATGACAGAATCTATTTTCCTCTAGGTGTGAGGGGGGCCAAGCACAAAATCCATGTTGATCTCTTTCCATGGTGTGGTTTGAACAGGAAGAGAAGTGTAAAGGCCTACTGCAGTTGCTACTCCCCAGGACATTTGACATTTGTAACAACGTTCCGCATACTGCAGCATATAGCTCTTCAGCTTGGGCCAGTTGTAATCTTTGGATATCAAGGCCAAAGTTTTGTCCTTGCCAAAGTGTCCTTTGCCATATAGCTCTTTAATAATCTTCACCCGAAGAGAAGACTCTGGTACACACAATTGCACACCATGAAATAGGAAGCCTTCTTTAAGAGAGAAGTTAGTGCGCTTCCCATTAAGTATCTCTTGCAGTATAGGGCCAAATTGTAGGTCCGTGGCATATAACTACCAGATGTTTCAAAACAGCCACCTGCACCTTCAAGTTACCCAGCAACTTAACCTTTCTACTCAAGGTGTTGGCCACCTTGTTCAGTGCGCCCGCCTTATGTCACAGGGTGAAAGTGAACTTCTGGAGTAAAGCTACCCACTTAGCATGCTGGGAGCTAAGTTTATTCTGGCCATTATGTACTTGAATGCTTCTTGGTCTGAATATGGAATGAACTCATGATGCACCAAGTAATGCTTCACTGGCAAAGTGCCTGCACAATAGCAAGGAATTCAGCATCATAAGTAGAGAGTCTTGCCTTTGGCCCATTCAATTTCTCATTGTACTAGGCCAGTGGTCTGCCTTCTTGACTCAGCACTGCCCCTGCCCACGGTTAAGGCATCACAGTCAGCATTGAACACTTTTTCAAAATCAGGACGCGCAAGAATTGGCACCTCTGTTATCTTCCCTTTCACCAAATGGAAGGCATGGTCAGCTTCGATGGACCACCTGAAGGTGCTTCAAGCAGTCACTACCTGGTGCCATGATGCGGCTGAAGTTGCGAGTGGACCTCCTGTAGAATGGGGCCAGGCCAAGGAACCTCCACGTCTTCACTGTGCTTTGCGGAGTAGGCCAGTCCACGATCGCTTGCACCTTGGTGGGGTTGGCTTTCACTCCTTCAGTTGAGACGATCTAGTCAAGAAACTAACTGAGGTAGTTCGGAAGGAGCATTTCTTGGGGTGGACATACATCTTCTCCTGTCGTGAATTCCCCAATATTGATCTCAGGTCCTGCAAGTGAATCTTCACGGAGGGGCTATACACCAAACTATCATCAAAATAAACCTCCACACCCCTGCCAATAAGAGATCGTCGGATGTGTGTCATGACCCTCATGAAGGTACTTAGAGCATGGGAATTCTAGGAAGGGAGGACTCATTTGAGAGACATCAACAAGAGTTTGCTTGTCTTTATCCCAAAGAAGCAAGGTGCTGAGAGCCTCAAAGACTATTGGCCCATTGGTCTGTTAATTGGGACCTATAAAATAATCCCAAAGCTACTGGTTATGAGACTTGAAAGTGTCATTGATCGGACCGTCAATGGGTATCAGGGAGCCTTCATTGGAAGTAGAATCATTCTAGGGAATTTTCTGATTGCCCATGAATGTTTACACGCGATCAAGGCACAAAGAAAGAGAAGGAAGGTGATAATTTGAGAAAGCATATGACAAGGTCCGTTGGCGGTGTCTGCTTGATGTTCTTAGCAAGATGGATTTTGATGACCCATGGGTTGGGCGGATCTGGGCATGCATCCAATCAGCCAGATTTACCGTCCTCATCAATGGGAAGCTACACCTTACTTTCACTGTGGCAGAGGGTTAGGCAAGGTGACCCTATGTCTCCACTTTTGTTTGTTCTTGTGACACAGATTCTGAGTAGGATGTGGTTGAGGGTTGACTCTCAGGAGTTGATTAGGGTGCTCCAAGTTGCTCCACAAGGATTATACATCTCCCACCTACAGTATGCTGATGATGCAATCTAATGGTGGCGGATGGTGAGGAACAATTGTATGCTATCATGTTGATGCTAGAGCTGCTACAAGAGATTAGCAATCTTAAGGTGAATTTTGAATATGGAGCAGAGAGCAATTAGGAGAGTTGGTGTTGTTCTTGGCTGCCAAGTTGGCAAATTCCTTATTACCTACTAGGGACTTCCCTTCACTCATTGTGCTCTATAGCTCATGGATTGGCAGCCTCCATGCAGCCGGTGGTATAGAGATTTGATTCTTGTTCTTGGCTGCCAAGTTGGCGAATTCCTTATTACCTACTAGGGACTTCCCTTCACTCATTGTGCTCTAGAGCTCATGGATTGGCAGCCTCCATGCAGCCGGTGGTACAGAGATTTGATTCCAGGCTAGCAAGTTGGAAAAGGAAGTTGCTTTCATATGGGGGGCGGCTAGTGCTTCCATCTTGGACAGTCTCCCTTTTTGCTTTTTGTACACTTTTCTAGGTCCCTCTTTCGATGGCAAGAAAACTTCAGTCTATCCAGGCAAAGATTCTTCTAGCATGGCAGTGAAATGAGGGGTAGAGGCTGACATGACATTGCATGGGGGAGAGCTTACAAGTGTAAGTGGGAGGGATGGGTTTAAAGAACATCAAAGATTTCAATTTGGCCCTTTTGAGCAAATGGTTTTGGAGAATTGGCACAGAGCGTGTGTGATTATGGAGTACAATCAACACTTGGAAGTACTATAACAGAGCAAGGATTTGGGATTTGTCCAATCCATCCCAACATCACATATCCAAGGTCTGCAACCTGTTCCGATACCTGAACTAGTACAAACTGATACTGGCCGGTACAATATTGTACTCGAAGTGGGCAGGCCCCCTCCCCCCATTATGAGTATATATATGTATATGGGTTTAAAAATTGAAAAAAAATGAAAAAATAAGTAAAAATAGGAAAATTAATAGAATGCAAAATCTTATATGATTGAACACAATCAACACTTACACATATTTGAAAGTTTAAAATCATAAACTACTTCATTTCTTCACCATTAATGCATTGAAATTTGAAACTTAAAAGCATTTCATTGAGAAATTGAACCATTGAGAATAATACTCAATAATGGTCATATGAATGTGGATAAGTTGAAGATCCATCCCCATCTTGGTCCAGTGGTGTATATCCATAACTAAATAATGCATTGGCCATATCATTCCATTGGCCCAAGAAGTTACTGGATCGTCCAACTTCACCTCTAGTGTGTTGAGTCTGCTGACCCCAAGGCTCCCCAATGAGATGAATAAGAGTCCCCTGCATGGTGAGATTGATCTTGTGTTTTGTGCAAGTTGTCCCGAGAGTCTTGCGGTCTTGTGCTATGATCTTGTGGCCAGGAGTCCCAGCGAGTGTGAGCTCCCTCCATGATCTTGGGGTGTTGTGCCATTGCCATGTTGTTGCTGTCCCCAAGACTATCAATCCCAATGAGAATGTGATCTTGTGTCTTGCTGTCCCCAAGTGTCCCAATACTTAACACCTTCATATGTACCATAACTATGATCATCTTTTTTGTGTCAAGCAACTTGTATTGCCCAAAAAGTTGGACCACCTCCTTCAAATTGTACGGGTCCTTTGCATCCATCATCATCATTTGATTCATCTTGTTCTCTACGAAGTGATTGACCATCCACATGAGGTGATTTGAATTGATGACCCTCATTTCGATGTCGTGTGTTTAATTTTCTTTTATATACTTGTCTTTGTCCCTTCTCTGGTTGTTTTTGCTTTTGCTTTTTGATAGATCTGGATGGAATAGTAGACTCAGACATCCTTGGTGGTTAGATGTCAGACTCATCATGTTGTGGGAAGGTATGAGGACGAGGGGTTGATACAGAATGCCACCATAAGATATGAGGCTAGACATCAAGCTTAGTAGGATCCTCCTTAAATTTCCTGTCATGTTCAACGTCATCTAAGTCTCCCTTTGCCCAAGCATGATCTGAGGGGTCAAATAGAGGTTCATCGAAAGGATTTCTTGCCTCAACCCATGTGCTTAATGGATGTTCCTCATCAAATAATTCATCGAAGTCAATTTGCCTCTCTTTGGCAACCCTTTCTTTCACCCCCTCATAGTCAGCCACTCTCTTTTGCAACAACCTTCGTTGTCTTTGTTGATTCTTCATTCTGATTCTCATGTTATAGTGAAAGAGCACCAACTTTTCTAATCTTTGAGCCTTCAACCTGTTACTCAATTTAATGTGCACAAAACTGAAGATGCTCTAGTTCTTTTCATACTCATTAGCAGTTGTAGTTTGGTTAAGAACCGAGATAACAATTTCTACTAATGTATTCACACCATTACTTCTTCTCATAGCTGCCACCAATCAGTTGTTACAAAAGAAGAAAAATGCAAAGTTAGCATAGAAACTAGTGTAAAAAAAATGCAAAGTTATCAAATAATATCTTTATACCTGGACTATACTACATAATCTTATTTTGGATCTCTGATAGTCCAAAAACACCCATTTTCATCTTGAATTCATCAATTTGATTCTCAGCTTCAAAACTCATGTTCTCATTTCTTGACATTCGGCTTATCACACTTGATAACCCCCGCATCACCTTATAATTTGTGTGAAATTTTACACTACATTGATAACGGGTGTTCAAGAAATATCCTGCATATATTATATTACAATCACATCACAAGAATTAAAGATTTAAAATTAATAAGTTATTGAAAAATATAATAAGTGATCAGTGTCTAGATAGCTTACCAGTTGTATGTAACTCATGATGAAGTGTACCTTCCACCGAGTATCAATGATGCCTCACCACCTCTTATACGTGGTTGGGAACCTTTTTTGAATTCTCTCTTTCACCCTATCCATAGCGTCGTATAGGTATCTCATGTAATTTTAATCATCATCATCTACCATCCTCAAAACCTAACAATTGGCTCAACCAACCTGAGATATGTTCTGATATATTCCCAGAAGCTCTACTTCTCTATAAGTGTTTGCGCAACTTTTGCTGTTTTCTTTACAATAGGACTAGGAGTTTTCAAATGCTTCAAAATATTCTTTATCCTTAATGAGTTCTCTGATTGCCAGTCTATGTTTATACAAACTCTTCAAAGTCAGGAACTGTGTGGCAAATTTGGTTAGGCCTAGTCTGATGATATTGTGATCTCCTGTCTTTTGCTTGCGATGGTGATTATAAATGAAAGTACTAATAACCTGTGCATCGTGAATGATACTTTCTACCTCTTCTTGTGCTCCAATATCTTCTAGCATAAGATCTAAATTGTGTGCTGCGCATGGAATCTAATAGAGATGTATTCGTCTCTCCATCAACATATGACTAGATTTTCTGTAGTTTGTTGCATTATCAGTAACTACTTGTACCACTCTTCCTCTCCAACTTCTTCAACATTCTAATCCATTAGGTTGCATAAAAATTCAACATTTTTGTGATTATCAGAAGCATCAAATGACTTCCAAAAGACTGTTTCATGTGGACAATAAAGAAGAAACTTGATTATTTTTTTTCTAGTGATCCCTGTCCGTCCATCACACATCAAGGTACACCCTCTTTCATCCCACACTCTTTTAAATGAGTCTGTCCATGATTGTAGCTTATGAACTTTCTCATTAAGCAAAGGGTCATAGAGGTGTAGGAATCCCTAAGCCACCTCTTGCAATGGCGTCAATCGTTGTTTGAAAATATGGATTATCAGCGGCATTGGCTGGAGAATGGAAAAACCATTTAGAGATATTCCATTGCTGTGATGCAACTTTCTTCATTTTTTTTCATCATTTTCAAGCATTCTTGATACTTTTTTGTTGAGCATCATCTTTCCTGAACAAAAAAATGATCCATTGGCCCAACAGATGGATCTATAGGAAATGTTAGATCTCCCCTACAACAAAATAAAGAGAACTTTTGAGTAGCAGACAAGGTGTTTGTTCTAGAAAATGATGGCCCTCTTACTCCTCCTATCGTACTCTTAGAACATTGCAAGTCAGCAGCGGAAGTTCAAGAAGTGCCATGCCCAAATCTACACATCTCATCCACGTGTAATTGCCTCATGCTTTCATGAATTGCTGCTCTAAATTTTGCATCCTCATCTTCTACGTCATCTTCTTTGTGAGGACCACTTCTTGGTGCTCTAATCGGTGGACTTCTTGTATCTTGACTCACGATCTCTTCCCTCATTTGTTGATCATGTGTCTTCTACATTTCTTTCTCCTTTTGCTTCACTTTCAGATGGTCTTGGAACATTTTTCTGATCTAATCTGGTGTTCAGTGCATGGTGCAACATTTTCTCCTTTTGCTGCCAAGTGCTCTTTTATTCTAGATATCCCTTTCCTGTTTCCTTCCCACATAGATTACATTTTACTGTCCTTGTCTTTTTATTAAATAAAGTGGCATATTGCCACCCTGGATCCTCAGTACGGACTGTCATATCTGTAGAAAATCCATACATAATAAAAATATATTAGATATAGCATGCAATTTAAATTAAGTTGGAGTATTAAGCACTCATTAACCCTAATTAGGTCACATAAAATATAATTGATGCTCAATTGCATCTCTTTTCTAGAAAGCATCAGATTTAGAACCTAATTAGGGTACAAATTGGGGATTTTTTGATTTTACATTAAATAAGAGTGCAATTGAGCACTCATTAACCCCAATGGATCAATTAGGCCACATAAGATGTAATTTTATAATTTTAATTAACACTTTTTTCTAGACAAAAATTACATTTTTAGTTTTAAATGGAGTTTTTTGACTAGGAAATGGCCGGATCTGGTCGCTGGCGGCTGTCGGTGATTGCTAGCGTCCAAGTGGCTGCACCTCTGCTGCGCCTACGACTTTTGATGGAGCTGGAACCGGCTTGGAGGCACTTGAATCTGGTTGGGGGGGGGACGGGCGATCCCCGGTGGGTGGTGAGATGGTGCCCATCGGAGCTCCGACGGTGACTAGCGAGTGGTGGCTGGTTGGCTGCGGCTGCTGGAGGTTGGAGCTATGGCCGGGTCTTCCTCTCATGGGACTGACAAAGTGCAGCCCATGAGAGGACAGACACCCTAAGTTATCGGTCGATCTTGACGGGCGAATCAGGGCATACTAGTCGATTATGTCAGCACTGCCTTGGTTAGTCTGGCTTACTATTTTTTGTTTAAATGCGTTGCAGGCGGTTCGAGGACCAAATTGGCCGAATTGTCCCGACATCGGTCAGTACCAGTACAGAACGATGTGTACTGGGCAGTTTTGCAGACATGCACATATCACACCGATGGAGGGGCATAATAAAGATCAACGACATTGTCAAGGTAGGAGTTTGAGTGAGCTTGGGAATTGACCTTAAATGCCGGTTCTGGAAAGATAGATGGTGCACTGATTGCCCCCTCGAACTGTCGTTTCCTCAGTTTTATGCAGCCTCAGTGGAGCCTTTGGCAGTGGTGAGCCAGTTGTTCGACAGACAAACTTCAGGAGGTAGTTGGAGTCCATTATTTAGAAGACATCTACGAGAGGAGGAGATTGACCCACTTGGGACTTGGATCTCTATGCTACAATAGCACTCGCCTGATATAGCGAAGGCAGATAAATGGAGGTGGAGATGGGACAAGGAAGGTTGCGTCTTAGTTAGATCGGCATACCAAGTAATTGTAGATGGTGGAGTGCGACTTCCTTTGGAAAAACAAATATGGAAACATAGAAGCCCTCTTAAAGTTAAGGTGTTGCTATGGAGAATTTTTTATAGCAAGCTTCCAACTTGTGATAGACTTGCTACTTTTTGGAGGGTATCCACACCTTATGCTGTCTATGTGGAGGAGGAGAATATTGATCACCTCTTCATTGGCTGCCACTTTTTCCAAGATGTTTGGCTCCGTGCTCTCAACAAAATCCAGTGTGGATTGCAGCCCACACTGACTGTCCAACAACTTCTAAGGGAGTGGCATGGGAATTGGCCCTTCAAGGGAGATAGGTGGATCTGGTGGCTCATCCTCCATGCCACCCTATGGACTGTCTGGGGAGAGAGGAACAATCAAATTTTTGGGAAAGAGGCCACTATTCTAGAAAGGATTGAGGACTTTATTACGGATAGGGTAAGAGAATTGGCCAAACTTGTTTGTAATTTAGACGCAAAGAAAATTTTTTTTTTGCCATTGTTGGGGGCCTAGAGGATTCCACATTTTCTTGATGGGTCCTTTTTGTATTGGGATTTTTGAGAGCCTTTAGTACACAGTTGTAAATCCCTCTTTAGCTTACTTTAATGTACACAGTGGTACCATCCATATTAAAAAAAAATAGATTGTTGTTTCAAAATTTTTATTTCATTACTAATCCATGGCCAATCCCAGATTTTACATTTTTTTCAACCATTTAAAAATATTATTGGATTTGGGGAAAATCTCCAAATCTTTAACAAATCCTTCTAGGTCCAACACAAAACCTGTAGTCACTTGCAGCAAGTTTTGCATGCATTTTACAACATGTACAACATGAAACGACAAAGGAAAAAAAATCAAAATTGAGTGATTGTTGGGGTTCGGTTCTTACCTTTCAATTAGGGCGAACAAGCCAAAAATCCTTTCAACAGAGCCCAAATCAACTGAAATCACTCCTCAAGCCTTGATCCAAAGATGTTTGGTCCAAATCTTGCGAGAAAATGGGTTTTGGGGGAATGGCGAATGGGGAGGTCTTGTCACCGGACTGTCTCCCTGCAAACAAACAGAATGAGATGCTTAAAGCATGTCGTTTTGAGAGACGACTTGCTATGCATTCGTGCGATCCAGTTCGAGATGGACTCGATCTGGTCCGAGATGACAATCCTTCATCGACCCAACCGGTACAAATGCATATCATGGCTTGTATTGGCCATGGTACAATACGATATGGCTGATACTGTCCAATACAGTCTGGTACGGCAAACCATGGTTTCAAATAAATGTTGTTCTTGTTTCCCTACGAGAGATCCTTTCATTCTGATTGCTCTAAATGGCCAGTAGGGTGACGTGAAGGATCAGCCACCAGACTTTACGATCTTCCTTGAGCCTCCATAAGTGGTTCCATACAAACAGACTTTACGATCTTCTGATATCATGGCAGCCCCTAAACTTGTCCTACACTGCCATGCTAGGAAAATCTGGATCAAGTGCTTTCTAGTTTTCCAGCCAATGTCCTGGGAATCTTGGAGAAGGATTGGAGATAGGTTGGGAGGCACCATAAGAGAGTAGCTTTGGTGATAATCTTGCAACCCTATTTAAAAGGCTGCTGGCCATATAATCTCGAAGACAGTAAAGTCCTTCCCATTTAGGGATGAACACCACCAAGGCTTTGTTGATGCCTCCTAGATGGGCCCTACCTTCATAGAACTTACTCAAACCCTCCATGATGTCAGGCTGGATAACCTCCCAACAATGCTGGAAGAAGTCAAGTTGGAACCTTCATGGAACTCACTGTCCCTTCTGGGACATTTTACCATTCTTTGCATTCCTGGCAATATTGTTTTGCCACCTGTTCTTGATTTTTGCTACAACTACTTTCACCTCTTTCTCCATTTTGTTGAAAGACACACCCACCTTCATAGCTAGGTCTTTCAATTAGTCCTCAGTTAGCTCTTCAGCTGCTGAGCACAGATCTTTGATGTCCTTGCTAAGGCTTCCTACTTGTTGCTTACCCTCCTTTTGTGTTGAGCCACTCTCCATCCCAAAGGATCACATGTACCATCCACCCCTGGTGCCACACCTGAGGTGCCTGGCCATTGGGGATGGAGAGGCTTCTATTTGACATATGGAACATCAATCATAGAGAGAAGCCCCCTTCATTTGCCAGCAGGGAGTTGGGGACAAAGGAGGGAACTGGTTAGGACCTAACGACTATCGGTTTGCTCTATGGAGCCTACCCAATTGGTAGGCTCAACCTGCACTTATCCGAAAGCAGATCACTGGGACACAGCCACTTGTCCTCTCTTGCCATCAAGGAGATGCTATAATGGGCATGGAATGTAGAATCAGCCAAACTGGATTGGGATCGTCTGGTGGTAATCTGAGTTTGGCGCTGAACCGTCTCAAAATAAAAAATTTTAAGTGGAATCAGCCAGAATTGGCTGAATCGGTTCAGATTGGAGCGGAATTGGTCGGATCGGACTGGAACCGGGGGAATCGGCCAATCCAGAATTGGTGGAATCTGCTAATACATTTTTTCCCTGATTCTTTTTCGTGACTTTTTCCCCTAATTGGTCTCGACTCTTGAGTGGTAGAATTCACGCAAAAGTCAAAAAATTCTACTC
>JANBPO010000002.1:1377653-1389313 GCA_024336825.1 Amorphophallus titanum
CACGTGCAGACCGATTTTAGGCTTTATCATGTGAACCACGGTTTAGATCATAATTATGAGCTCTGATACCATATTAAAGTTTATTAGATTAGACCATCCAACTCAAAATCTTAAGATATTCAGTGGAGAGGGCACCACAATTATAACCACATTATATTGTATCTCGCTTCCAATACGAGATTATTCTCTAACACCGGAAATTCGAAATTGTCAAGATCTCCATCTTCTCTTGTGAATTCTAGTTGACAATTTCTACAAACATTAAAGTACACTTGAAGACAGGAAAGTGGTTGTTTAGTTGCATCATAAATGTATCTACATCTATCACAATTTTACTTGGCCATTGTAAATGTAACTTTCGGATGCCATCATTTGGAATATGTGTAAACATAGTTATATTCACCCCAAAAGACCATATGGTTGAGAACAGTAAACATCAATGCCTTGGTTATGATAACATTGAATGATAAGCATTAATGCTTTGGCTGTGATAACTGATAGCATTTAACAGAGGAGCTCAATCAGAAAAGGAAAGCAATCATAGTAACTGTGAGTCTCAGTGAATTTCATGATGGATAGTTTACCATTTTGTATCTTAAAAGTTACCATAGGGATAATCATACTTACTGCAAGTTCAATATTTTACTGACTACATAATGGCTATGAGAGAACATCTACCACTGGCAGGGCAACGGCTCCCAAAACTGAAGAAAGGATTAAATCCTGAAATGCTGAAGACAGCATGGGTGGCAATCAAGCTGGTAGGCAGCAGAATCTCTCCAAGCGATCCCATTTCCTTCAACTGCAACCTTGAGGGTGCAGAGACAATAGCAAAAGGCAAAAAAGAAGAAATCATTGAAACCCAGGCCTCTCTCTCCTTCTCTCAAACCAAAAGGAGATTTATGTACCCTTGCCTAATCACAAGGGTAAACTCTGCAGCTGGCACTGTGATGCCTGCCGAGTTGTAGAGCAAGGAGAGCATGTAAAGTTGGGGGGGGGGGTAAAAAATGGTCTCATCCATCCCTTCTGCGTTGTCCTTGGCTCAGAAAAACTGGCAAGCTTTGTACTAGGGAATTCACATGGCGCAGTGCGTAGTTCCGGCCTGCGCGGTGGACCACATGTACTGCTTGCTTGTAATAGAAAATGGCCGCTGTGGCCACCAGCCGATGTCCCCAGAGGAAGAAGTAGGCTGCAGGATGTGGGGAGAAGATTGGGTTCCCATGGCAAGGAAACTTCCAGTCCCAGATAAGCTGTGGGGGCCTAGGCTTTGTTTCCTTCCTCCCTCTTCCAAGCTTAATCCTTGAGGAAGCATGAGGCAGACCCTTTAAATGAAAATTCCAAACCTTTTGTACTTGGGGTTTACATTTGGAGACTGATGGTGAAGAGAACTAATCAGGAGCAGAGCAGAAGTTCAGATACTGGGGAAGGAAGAAGTAGAACGGCCCGCGGAAGCAGTAATTAGAATGCAGTTTGATTCCGGAGGAAGAGATTTCTGGGTCGAAGGAGGCAAAAACCATGGCGGATAGGAAGGTGGTGGGGAATTGACAGCGGGGACTTTGCAAGGAAAGTTCCATGTTTTTCTTTTTAACAGAGCAGAAGCCCAGCCTTCCTCCCTTTTCTTCCTCCACCCTGACAGCCTTCACATGCCCATGTTGACAGCTACAGACCCACCAACAATAATCGTCTCACATGGAGTGGTGAGAAGAGAACAAGGGATCGCTGACCCACTCCTCTCTTTCACCATTCCCCATCCCGGGCTCACTCCTTCCCGCGTCGGGTCTCTCTCTCCCGCCGCTCCCCCCCCATCCACATTTGGGGTGTTAAAAACCCCGCCAAAGCTTTGCTGCAAACTCGTCCCCTTCCCAGCGGGGAACATCACCTTCACCTCGCCCTGCATACCATCTTCCACAGCTCTTATCCAACTCAGAATCAGAAGTTAAAAACAGCAGTATAGAAGAGCAAGAAGCAATCTTTCCACCGTACCTCTCTCTGTCTCTCTCTGTGGCTTAGTGGGCACACCAGGGAGCGAGAAGGTGATTAGTGGGAGAGCAAAGTTTGGTGTTCTATTTATCCCCCCCCGGCGTGTCTTCTCTCTCTACTGTCGCGTCTTCTCTCTCTACTGTCACTCTGGTGTTCCTGTGTGGTTTTTACTCCTGGAACCCAAGAAAGATATCCTTGTACTGATGGCGGTCGAGACGCTCCTCCATGCTGTTGGCTTTTGTTACGTTATGGAGGGAGACCCAGGTCTGGAAATCTGCCAGAGTACTGTTCTCTAGGTCTTTTTCATGGTGGAGAAGATCTCCAGGAGTTGGGCTTCGGGTTTTGGTTGTATATGAGTTGGAAAGAGCTTCACAGAGGTGTCCTCTGACCTGGAAGCCATTGTCTTGTAGATGTGGAGGAGGTGTTCTTGGGCTCCGGGGGGAAATTCTGGTGTCTGATGGGAGGTCTATCCTTCGGCTACTTGTTCCATTCCCTCATGGAGGGTTTTCTCTGATAGGAAACTCTGTCCCTGTTTGGTTTTGAGAATACGGGTCTTCCGCAATGGTTTACAGTTTCTTGTCCTAGGCTCGTCACCAAACAAAGAGTATGCTATCGTTTGTAGTGCGCATTTGATTGGGATTTGGAGTGTGTTTTACGTTGTTGAAAGTCCAGTTGGGGGTGAAGGAAATAGGATTTGTCGAGCCCTAGTTGCAGCAGGGGAGGAGAAATAAATAGAGAGAAAGATGCCTTCAAAGCTTCTAAATGTTTTTGGGGATGACAATCGGGATTTTCAGAAGCAAATTGGATGTATGTCTGGGATTTTCCAAATGTTTGATCGGCAACATCTCCTGACAGGGCGGCGGCTCAATGGGAACAACCATAAGAGGCTTCCTTCAGGTACCGACATCACAGATTCATCGATATGGTTATTAATTTTTCTCTCTTAGTCTCTCTTCATGCTTGTAGATTTTGTTCCTTTCAACTCTATCGCTACTGCTGTGTAACGTTGTTGATACTCTTTCTGTTTCTAATGGCCTGAGAAGGAAATTTTCATTTGTTGCATTTCAGTGAAATAAGAGTGTCTTGTACACTTTCTAAATAAGTTGAAATAAGAATTTGTGAATGGACAATGAGTTCAAATTCTTAATGCAAGGAGTGCTGTCATATGTGAATACCTTTTTTCTTTTTCTTCAACAAAAATGCTGCTGATATGTGCCTTACATTCCTCTCCTGGGTGTTTCCGTTTGGGCTTCATGTCCAGCCTTAGACAGAACAATGCTGTGTCCAGGATTACTATGTTATTTTGGGACCAATTGTTGAAGAAAGTCTCAATAGGACATCATGTCCATGCAAATTTTTTTAACATGGTGCAAGCTTTTGTTTTATTTCTTACTAAAGTTACCGTTGTTTCATAGTCGAGCTTTTTCATGTTTCTCTGAATGAACTATGCTTATTTTTATGGTTTCTACAAATGATAATCCTAGACAACATGTTTCTGATATTTCCTTGAGAAGTTTGCAATTCTCCTCTGTGTGTGTGTGTGTGTGTGTGTGTGTGTGTGTTGGGAGGGTGGGGATTATGTAGTTAAGGAATGTAGGTCAACATAAAGAATTGGAACCCAATAACCCTGGCTGTGTGAAATAACACACAAATTCCAAATACCAGACAAGCCCAGTAGCAGCTGATTTCATGACCTCCAGAGAGCAATCCCAGGGCTTGGCCAACTGTGGCGTGCTCATGTTTGCCCCTATCATATTTATTGTATAGATAGTTACTGATATTTGTTGTCCATAACTGAGGTTATTTCATAATGTCGTTATTGATATGCTACTGCCATTTGCAGTCAATGCCCCTTCATGTAGTAGCCATCTTCAGGCTGAGACTAAGGCAGGCACCCCACGGTTTGTTCAGGTAAATATTTTCCTTCTCAAAATTTCTTAACTCCTACATTTTGTTCTGCTATGCGTGAAGATTCAGAACCAGAATTTTATCACAGGAGAAGAATCTCAGCAAGAGCTTGAATGAGAACCAGAGAGTCTCAGTTGAATCATCCGGAGCTTCTTTCTCATCATCTTGTTCTTCTTCATTCTCTTCTGTTGAATGCAATAAGTCAATTCAACAGGACCCTTCCCTCCATGAACGAACTGCTTTCCCAGGCAAACCCCTTAAGAACTCAGCAACATTGCAGGGTTCAGATATTGATAGGCCTATTCGACCACCGCCTTGCCAAGAGATGCAAGATCCATGTACTCCATCGAGGCAATCTCTCAACTTTCGAGATGTTGTGAAGGACTCCATATACAGAGATAACAATGGATTATCGGTCAAAACCTCAAACAAAGAGGAAGTGAAGAAGCATGTGGTAAAGCATCAGGACTCCCCTCGACCTTTGCCACTGTCAAAGTCAATGGATGGATCCTACTTCCTTGGAATGAATGAAAAACCAAAGATGTCGGCAGATCTCAAAGAATCCCTTCGGGTTCTTGCAAAGCTAAAAGAAGCACCTCGGTACTTCTCTGAAGATAAAGAACCACCGAGATCATCATATGAAGCAAAAGATGGTCCTTTCTTTTCGGTACCAAAAGAAGCACCCCGTTTCTCATATGATGGGAGGGAAATCTCTTGTCCATCTCTGGATTCCAGGGATAGCAACAAATACTCTACTAGACTCAGAGAGCTTCCAAGGCTGTCACTGGATAGCAGACAAAGCTCCATGAGACATTCAAATTTTGACTCGAAATCAAATTCTCTTGTGGAGGTTATACGAGATAGCAAAGGCAGTCAAAGGACCTATAGGTCTTTGGCTCTGCAACAAGATTTGGCAAGTCACAAGCAACCAGCCAGTGTTGTAGCAAAGCTGATGGGCTTGGAACCAATGCCTTCGAGCTCGAGTACACAAGATCAGTTACATTTGACCAAAAGATGTGCCATCAAAGATAGTAGCACTTTGAATGGCGCTGAGAAAAAAAGTTCCTGCTCAAAATCACCAAGAATGCCTGAAGAAAGCAAACAAGAGCAGCTCTCATGCTCTCCAAAGGGCTCCCTCAAGGATTCTGTTACTCCACGGTTAAAAACTGCTGAATCAACGATGAAACCTATTTCCAATTCAAGGTTACCAATGGAAACTGCTCCCTGGAGACAACAGAATAAGAGTCGTGGCACACAGAAAATTGCATCCGGCTCCAACAGCCATACAAGAGAGCGGCATGAATCTGTCTACAGTGAGATAGAAAGGAAATTGAGAGGGCTTGAATTTCAGCAAACAAACAAGGACCTCAGAGCTCTTAAGCATATATTGGATGCAATTCGAGCAAAGGGACTACTAGAGACCAAGAAAGCTGAAAGACAACCAGCTGAGGCATCGGATGATAATTACATCAAAGTGACAACAGCTGGATATGAGCAGAATTTGAGAAGCACAAATAGACAGAACTCACAGAGAAATCGTCCACATAGCAATCTGATGAAAGGAGCTAATGCTTCAAGGCCTTTGGAGTCTCCAATTGTGATTATGAAACCTGCAAAATGCATTAACAGAGCTGGTATCCCTGCTTCTTCAGTAGTTCATTTTGATGGCTTGTCTACCCTTCGGAAGGTTCATACCAGTGATGCCACTGATGCCAAAAACGTTTCTACTGACAACCGAACAGCTAAAGAACAGAACTCTAAGCTAAGAATCAGTGAGAATGCCAGTCAGGCTATGCTCTATGCAGACAAAAAATCTGGTAGACATAGCACAGGAAACAGTTCACAGAAGGCCCGTGAAATGCCACAGGGTTCACCAAGGCATCCACAGTCAACAAGGGAAAACACTAGCTGTTCAGTGAAGACTTCAGGCTCATTGAGTCCAAGACTGCAGCAGAAGAAATTTGACCTAGAGAGGAAATCTCGTCCACCAATTCCTTCTTCTGACTCAATCAAGCAACATAAGCAGTCGACCACTAGGCTTATCTCAGAATCTGTATCACCGCGGGGCAAAATCAGGCCAAAGGCAGAGAAAACTTGGCAAAACAATGATCAGTTTAGTGAAATAAGCAGTGAAACAAGGAATATAAGTCATTATGATGATGAGAGTTCTCTAAGGACAGAGAGTAATGTTAGCTTAACATCACACTTGGATGTTGAAGTAACAAGTGCTGATCGATCTGCTGAATTGGACTCCATTTTCCCTCAACAACATAGCCAAGGACCACCCGACAGGGCTGTCAATGACATTGTTTCAGGTGGACAAGAGAAGGTATGTTCTGTTATTTTAATGTCAAAAATCCCTTTAGTGATTAGTTGTCATCCTTATAAACCTTGTGATAAGATTTGTGCTTAAGTATGATTTTCCATTCAGAAGTCATTGCTGGGTTTCGGTGAAGATGCAGCCACAGAACTTGCAACAATCAGTCTGGAGCATCCTAGTCCTGTCTCTGTACTTGATGCCTCATTTTACAGGGATGATCTGCCCCTTTCACCTGTCAACAAAACCTCAAATTTGTTCAGAGGTAGCTCTCTCTCTCTCTCTCTCTCTCTGTGTGTGTGTGTGTGTGTGCGCGCACGTGCCCCCCTTTTTATAAGAAAAACAAGCTTCATCCTCCTCTTATCAGTCTGTGATGTCTTTTATGAGGCCATGATGGATTCATGAATTCATTTTTATAACGTCAGATTCATCTCTCTTTGAACAAGGAGTGACATGAAACAGTATTTTTTTGCTTACCCATTTATCATGACTCATAACTTCACTCTTAGGACAAAGCAGGTACACCTTAGACTTTTCTTATCAGGGGCCAACTTTGGTTTCTGTTGGTTGCTGGTACTGGCTGCATAATCCCTCCTATATGTGGGAGAGCTTCAAACTGCATCCATCAAAATTATCTGTTTCACCAGATTCCCCCGGTTGTATGACGGACAGACATCCGTAACAGTGTGCTATCCAACTACAGAACAACAAAAGGATGCCAGAAACAATTACATCACATGATGTGAATGCATGGGCCAGTGTTGGAAGCATGGTTCAGAAAGTGAGGGCCCCTTGTTCCCTCGAAGGACAGGCACGCACACCTGTATCTGCAGCTTCATAAAACAAAGTTGAGCGGGTGTCAATTTGTACCACAGCATGAGTAGATCTGTGGGACTGCAATAGAAACATCTCCATTAAGTGGCTAAGCTGGACTCCAGCAGATGCAGCAGCATGAGTAAATCAGTGGGCCTGCCATACATACACCTCCATTAGCTAGTTGGGTTGGATTCTAGCAAATGTGGCATCTTCCAAGCAGCCAATGTTATCCACCCACGTGACAGCCTTTCTTGCACCAGACATGACTGTTCATACATGTCTAAATGCAGCCCCTCCTTCAGGCCCAGTTGAGAGGTACTACCTACCTGTATCAGAATGTACAGACAAACATCCTTACCTGTGTTGCTCAACCCCCACCATCCAACCCCACAATCATGCATGAAATAAAATTAAATATGTTTGCCAGGATTCAAGGTAAGAAGGTAAATGCATGTCCTTTCTAAATACCTCCTCATGCTATATGTATCCATTATGTTTGTTACATTATCAGTGTCTAGATATGTATTTCTCTCAATTTAATCTCTCTGATGCCTTAGAGTTTCCGAAGTTTACTGCAAACACAGCCAGAAACTGAAGTATACATAACTGGAAATCTCTCCTTCGAGCAGGTGAGGATACACAGAATTCTGATGTTCCAAGGGCTGTCAATTGGAAGACAGGGGACCCCAACAGCCAGTTACCAAATAACCCCAACTGTGACTTGAGCTCTACAATGAGTCACAAGAAGCTTGAAAGCATTGAGAACCTGCTTCAGAAGCTCAGGTGACTTAGCTCATCAAACGACCAGGCTCCAGTAACCGACCATATTGCCTCCTTGTGTGAAACCCAGAACCCAGACCATCGATATGTGTCAGAAGTATTGTTGGCTTCTGGCCTCCTCCTAAAGGACCTTGGTAGCAGCCCCATGGATCCAGTGCCCATTCAGCTCCACACATCAGGCTATCCAATCAACCCTGACTTGTTCCTTGTGCTCGAGCAGACAAGGACAAGCATCCTTGCTACACTGGAACCACCACATGGAAGTTCCAACAACAGAGCAAAGCCTGACCTGGAGAAGCTCCGTCGGAGGCTGTTATTTGATACGGTTAATGAGGTCTTGGGTCAGAAGCCGGATGAGCTGGCCGGGCCAACCCCCCACCCAAAAACCACACTTCAAGCCGGCAAGCTCACAGAGAGGACCCCAAGTGGGAGGCAGCTATTGAAGGAACTCTGCTCGGAGATTGACAGGCTCCAAGCATACAGCCATCGACGCAGTGTCAGTTTGGATGAAGAAGATGATGTCTTGAAGTCGATACTGTGTGATGACACGGTGCGCCAATCCAAGGAGGGCCGGGCAGATTTCGGCAAGGAGGTCCCCAGCTTAGTGCTGGACATGGAGCGATCCATATTCAAGGATCTGATTGACGAGGTTGTGAGGGGTGGATCAGCTGCATCAGGACTGCCTGCCAGGCCCAGCAGGCGGCGCAAGCAGCAGCTGTTCACCAAGTGAGAACAAGTTTGATTCATAAAGCTTAGCATTCTTTTGTAACTCCTCCATTTTCTAATCTCTTCTCTTAACTGCATGTAAAAGTTACTCCCTTTTAATACAGAATAACATCTTCATCTCATCAACTGCACAGAATGTTCATCTGTTTCAGAGCTCTAAAAAGCATTACGGATGAAGCATGGACCTACTTAGCATCAGAATTGATGTAATGTCTGGGATTTTCACGTCTGCAGACAGTTTAATCTCTCTGGTTTGTCACAAAAAAAGAGTTTTGTCTACAGCCAGCCCACTACTCTTTTGAGAAAGCTTGTTTATGACTTATTAGAGCATCTAATTCAAAATGAATCAGTTGACAATTTATTTATTTATCTTTGTATAAACTCTTAATTCATTCTTACACAATCGATGTGAAATTTAACACTCAAAATTACAAGGAATTTGATATGCGTGGATGGATAGATAGGAACTTTGTATTGAATACGGACCAGCTCTAGTACTAGAGTTATCAAAAATGTTGTTTGATTTGGCATAAAATATTTAAAACATTGACTAATCACAATTATTTGGGGCTATGATCATTAATAGTTAGGTATAAATAAAAACATGTAGGTTACAAATTGAGAAGTTACACTTCTCATCCTTGGGGGATACTCTCCATAAGAGGGGACCATCCAACTAGGTGCGGAGTGTGGAGTCTGAACTCAGCCAGCAATCTAGGCTTGAAGGCTTGGTCAACAAGCTTCGTATGCCCTAATCTCCCCGTTATATAAAGGGTGCCTCTCTTCATTGTAACGGTGTAGGGTTTTTGTATTTCTCCAGTTTTTCATAGTGGAATCTCACTGCGACTATGAACGTAGGAAGGCATGTCTCCTCCCAGTCACGTAAAAATCCTTGTGTTCTTTTGTGTGATTGCTTTCTCTTCTTCATTTTTCTTATTTTCTTTAGATCTCGAGGGTTGTGAGAGAGGGTCGCGCTCCCTAACACGGCTTCCTTCCACTTCTCTCTGATTTGATCATCAGAGGATTCCCCCCCCCCAACCCAATTTGCTTTGGGGGACCAATTGACTACCTTCTATGTGCTTGCAAGGAACTCATATTGCCTAGTTCCTGTACTGACTTGGAGCTTACTAGCTGTTTGGAGGTCAAGTTATTCATCTACCCTACCTAAAACTCTGCAATGCATCAAGTATTAGCACACTAGATTTTTGATACTGAATTGATTAGAACTTGGCAATAATAAGGATATTCGTGAGAACTTTTGCTCTAGAACTTAGCAGAGGAAAAAAAATTTAATTGTATGCTCGGTTGAAGTCAAGTCTTGTCATGTGAAATGCTGCATAGTTTTGCCTCCAGATATGCAGAATCTTTTCTTCTTTCTTTGGTGGTGTAGGGTTTATAGTCCAATATGTGTGATCCACATTTCAAGCTCCACCAGAACTCTGTGGGTGGTTGACCTGACCAAGCACAATGCTCCAAAATACACCAGAGGAAAAAAAGGGTAAAGCTGTAAACAGAGGATGGATAGGCATATTGCCCCATTGAAAGGACCAGTCTCTGGAATTTGGCGGACACTGCCTAAAATGTGCAGATTCGTTGACCCTGCAAAAAAAAAAAAGATGAACAGGCATCAAAGCAAGAACAATGTGCACTTGCAGTTGTTCTGAGACCAGTCATTGGAAATGTTAGACATCAGTGCCACTGCCAGCAATGGCCTACAATTCCTTTCATTCCACTAAAAAATCCATGGAAAGGCATAGAGATCACATCAGGGTAGAGTGGCAGAGACTAATGGAATTTGTTGGAATGGGGAGCACAAGATTCAAAGTTGCCACCCACCAATCCTTGGCCAAGCATCCAGCCAACTGTGTAGAAAGTATATCTAAATAGAATAATACTTGTGCACATCTAGCCTAAGTGCACACACATTGGGTGTGCACCAAGACTTTTATTTATACCATTCAGATGATTATTAAAAAATTAAAAAAACAATGTCAAGTGAAAAAGGAGTGGTTGCCCCCCCTCCACCATAAATGTGCACCCAGGACTCTTTAGACTAGAACTGGTTCAAACTTTCCCATATGTAGTGTTCAGATTAATTTACCAAAGACAGATGAATGATGAATTAGCCCAGCCATTAGAGATCTTTATTGGTCCTAAATTTGAGAAAAAAAAAAGATTCTCCTGATATCGATAACGTCGACTCGATCCAAGCCCTTGACGATCGTATTAGTCATTCATATTGGTCACTTGATCCAAGTCCTAAGATGAATCAGCTCTTAGTAACTAAGATTCAAACATTTAACCAACTAAACCCCCAGGGTGAGCTCGGGCAAGTTACTCCAGAGTTAAGTCAAACCGAGTCTAATAACTAAAAAAATAAAATAATTAAAATAAAAATAAATAAGAAAAATCACGTAACCTTACCCTACCTAACTTATAATAGCTAACTCGACCTTTTTGGTCGGATAAACTACTTGACCTTAACCTCGGAATAACCCACCTAACCCCGAACAAGCTACCCGTACTACCAAATCCAGTTAGGCAGAATAACGGGAATAAGCCACCTTATTCCACCCTAATTCGGTGTTCAAAGTAGCCTTACATAATTATCCTACCAATGCACTATTTCAATGGAGATTTAAGTGATCTCCATAGTTATTGGGGTCATCTAACACAAAAGAGAACTTGAAAGATCTAGTCAACCACCCCCACTAAGAGAGAACCAAACCAAGTTAGCTAATTTTTACAAGACTACAAAAATCACAGGTGGATCCAGCTATCTCCCGATTCGATCTGATTTATTTGCCTCGCCTGTCAGAATTGACCTTCACTTGGCACATGATATGTTCTGCTAACGCAAGTCAAAGGTGTGACTCTGGCATGGATGGAATCTTCCAGCAGCTATTGGAGAGTAGTCAGCCCAAAATGTTGACTTTTGAAAAGTCCACTTTCTACAGGTCCAGCATGGGACTGACCTCAACATGGCGGATGGTAGTGGAAGACACCCAGACAATGTTCAGAAGAAACTTTCTACTTAGAGGTTAGAAAAAGATGTTGGTGTTATTAAAATTGGATCAGAGGTCAGACAAACTTGCAAAAAAACTGGAAATGGGCGGTTAGTTACATAAAATGT
>JANBPO010000002.1:3877082-3888519 GCA_024336825.1 Amorphophallus titanum
ATGCAAATAGCATACTTATATTACCCATATGCTCAACATCAAAAAGATTCAAGTGAGAGATATTCATGAGCACATGAATGAGTAATTTCATTTACTATTAA
The DNA here is from genome assembly GCA_024336825.1 of Amorphophallus titanum. Lineage (NCBI taxonomy): Eukaryota > Viridiplantae > Streptophyta > Magnoliopsida > Alismatales > Araceae > Amorphophallus > Amorphophallus titanum. The sequence goes on from JANBPO010000002.1 coordinate 3,877,184, forward strand.
ATGCCTTTACAAACACATAATGCTTTGAAATCATTTAACCACACATAATGATTTGCTCCACAAACTCACAATATTTGTTATTATCAAAACCAAGGTCAAAAATAATGTGGAAACACAATACCCAACACGGCCCCTGTAGCGCCTGGATTACGTAGTAGACGGGCTTCATAATGCCAGCCTCCTCCCGTGTGAGCACGACGCTCATCGTGCTCGGTGTCATCGAAAGGTATAGGACCAGTTGTTCTCCCTTTTGTGGCTTGGAAAGTACGGGAGGAGTCACCAGATAGTGCTTCAATTCCTCAACCGCCTGCTCGCATTCCTGGTCCCATTCGATCTGTCCTTTCTTCTATGTTGTTTTGTTGGCTTGGTTGATGAGTCAAAAGAAGGGATGGCATCTCTCAACTGCTCAGGACAGGAATTGGGTCAAGGCAACGATGTGGTCGGTGAGGTACTATATGTCCCTGACTCGTGTCGGTCACTTCATCTCCAGTACCACTCGGATCTGATCAGGGTTTGCCTCTATTCCTCTTTGGGTAACAAGGAGGCTGAGGAACTTGCCTGATTTTACATCAAATGTGCACTTGTTTGGGTTGAGCTTCATATTGTATTTCCTTAGCATCGCAAACATCTCTGCCAGGTCTTCTAGGTGCTCGGAGGCTCTTGACGAGCATGTCGTCGATATAGACCTCCATATTGTGGCCGATCAGTGCATCAAACATGTGGTTGACGAGACGTTGGTAGGTAGCTCCTGCATTCTTTAACCCGAACAACATGCATGTGTAGTAGTATAGGCCACGGTCGGTGACGAACACTATCTTGTCTTGGTCAGGCCTGTGCATGTTGATCTAATGATACCTAGAGTAGGCATCTAAGAAGCTTAACATTTTGTGTCTAGCTGTAGTGTCGACTAGTTGGTCAATTCGTGGCACGAGGAAGCTATCTTTTGGCGTAGCTTTATTGAGGTCGGTGTAGTCTACGCACATTCACCACTTTCTATTTCTCTTAGGAACGAGGACCACATTAGCTACCCAGTCTGGATACCGGGTGGGTCGGAGTAGTCTTGAGCATAATTTCTCGCTCACCTATCGCTCGGGGTTGCAGCGTCTTCGGCGCTGCTGGACCAGGCGGCAGCTTGGATCCAGCCTAAGTTGGTACGTAATGATCTCTGGTGGGATTCCAGGGAGTTCATCCTCGGACCAAGCGAACACATCTTGGTTGGCTGTGAGGAAGCTTATGTAGGCTTCCTTATCGTGTTCGGACAGGGTGGCCCTGATTCTCAGTGTTCTGCTCGGGTATTGTCCCACTTGGATAAGGTGCAAGTCTTCTACTGGGGTGTTCGTGCTTGGGCCTAGGTCTTCCATCTTGACCTTCTTTTCGGGTGGCGTTTCCTCGGGCTATCAATAAGGCATTGAGATAAGATAGCACTTTCTGGACTCCCTTTGATCTCCTCGGATCTCCCCCACTCCACGAGGCGTGGGGAACTTGAGTTTCTGGTGATACGAGGAGGGGACACCTTGAAGAGTGTCGAGGATTCCTCGCCTTATGATGGCATTGTACCCAGTCATCGCGCGGACGACCGTGAAATCCACCAAGAAAGTTACATCCCTTGGTGCAGTCCTGAACGTGATCGGTAGTGAGATATGCCCCTTTCCTTCTCTGGGCGGTCTCGGTCCCGTCGCTCTCGCTTGTTTTGCCCTTCACGTGGTGAGCCAACAGATCTCTTTTGGTCAGACCACTCTGTTCCAGCCACGCGGCCTAGGGCCACCGTATTCTCCTTGCATCATGCATGCTTCTGTGCCAGGGCGAGGGGGTCGGTGAGGGTCGTCGGGGCTTCGACTCCGAGAGCTCATCGAAGGATGTAGTCCCGCGTCCCTTGAATGAGTACGGTGGTGGCGATATTGATGTCGAGGTGCAGGATCCGGAGTGCCTCCATACAGAAGCAGGAGACAAAATCCCACAACGTCTCTTCTCACCCCTGCCTGAGAGCGAGCAGGGTCACCCCAGACTTGGCTACCTTCTGGCAGCCAATGAAGTTTGCCTTGAACAGCTTCTTGAGCTACTAGAAGGAGGAGATAGTCCCAGCCGGTAGGGACTCGAACCACGCCCAGGCATTCTGCCGAAGAGTCGTAACGAACTCCAAGCATTTCACAGTGTCCGAGGCCCGATGGAAGCCCAGATAGGGCTCAAAGCTGTGTATGTGGTCTACCGGGTCAGTGATGCCATTGTATGGGGTGAAAGACGGCAGCTGTAGCTTAGGCAGAATGGAGACTTCCATGATCTCCTTAGAGAAGGGAGCATGGAAGTCCTGGTCCTCATCGATAAGACCTTGATTCTTGGTGACGAGGAGGACATCGTCCAGATAGTAGACTTTGTCCTCGATTTCATCAACGCGTTGGAGCCGCCGGTCCATCTCTGGGTTGGAATGCAGCGGGCTGCGCACCCTTGGTGCGAATGAGCTACGTGATTGTCGCGTCCTCGCAACGGAGACATGGGAAGCTTCCTGCACTTTGCGGGCATTCGACACGATCTGGGCCCCCTCATTCTGGTGTTGTTTGGACAGAGAGCGTTGGGGGTCCCCTTGCCGGTTCAGGAGGTCTTGACATAGTCTTCTCAGGGGTGAAATCTATTGGCGTATCTCAACGAGATCGCCTGGCGTGACTTCTTGGCATGGATGAGCTGAAGATGCTTCTTGCGATCCACGCCAGGAGTTGGCTCCTTGGTGAGAACTGCACCCCTAGTTGCTAGCATTGTGAAGACTCCTACGAGGTGTCATGGCCTTTTGCTTGGAATTCTCACAGACGGTGCCAAGAAGTGTAGAGGTAAAAATCTGGTTTCTAATCCACGTACCACCTTCTCTATTTATTTGTTGGGGAAGTCATCCGGCACCCGTGAAAACCTGCAAACACCAGAAGTCAAAGAGGCGTAAGAAGGAGCCCCGGGCGCTACCCCAGGGGACAAGCCTCCGATGCTTAAGTCAGCAACGGTTCAAGGAAAGAGCAGAGAAGAGTAGAGGGAAGAGAGAAGCTGAGAGATGCGTAGACCCTCCAAACGAGTGCTCTCTGCTCCCAGTGGTCACTTAGCAAGTGCTTGTTGGGTGGTAAGGTCATGCAAGAGAGGTTACTCTTTGGAGAAGTAAGTGTGCGTGACCTCTTTATCGCAGTAGCAAAGCTAGTGGTTCTATTGTCTATGTGTGGCTGTTAGCAAAGATTCCACCGTGTCCCCTCTCTTCTCTATCGATGTCCCTTTTATAGGGGGTTGTCTTGGCATTGGAGGTCTATCCCTTAACAGGGAAGGGCATAAGCAGTGGAGTAACATCCCCCACGATTGTGGCGGGAGTTTCCTATTGAGAGGCGAGTACCTCAGGGTTGGCTGTTCCCTGGGCGAGTCTTACGATGCTCGTGGGATGTGCTCGCCTCTTACGGGGTAGGAGCCAATGTCGTGAAGGGTAACGATCAGTCACCAGAGGGTGTTCCGACAGCATTGCGTCTGGGTCGCGGCCTTTCCCATGCTATTGAATCCGATGCCAAGTCGTATTGGGCTGGGCTCACATGGGCTACAGCCACCCCGTGCCCTTGGGTGCAATGACCAGCCTGGGGCCAAATTGGGCTTGTCGTAGATGGGCCCGTAATGGGTTGAGCCAGATTTACCCTCCTCAATAATGTTATTAAATTAAATAATATAAGTTTCAATTAATCTAAAGACTATCAAAATTTCATTCTCGTTTCTATTTTCTCTCTCCTTTGTTTCGTTTCCCCACTCCCGCTCTAGTTCAAAAGGTTCCCACCCATGTGCAGGGGTGGCCTCCGGCCATGGCCGGTGTTGGGAGAGGCCAGGTGCCTCCTCGCTGGCCTGGTCCTGCGTCTTGTGCCCCTCTACCTTCGCTAGCTCCCACTGGTGACATCCCACCCTTCCCTACGGTCAACCTCGCACGCACGGACGCTCCCGAAGCTTGCCACGTCTGTACGGACAATGTTCTCCTCCCTCTGCAGTCTTCTATGGGTGGGTCTTCGACCGCAGGAGATCCCTATTCACCTGAGCTTCTCCCATCCACTGCTGGGAGCTGCTCTGCGGTAGCTTCCTCCAGCCCTGGCTCACTCTCTTATGGCCTGGTCGTAGGATCTGGGCTCTCCCAGCCCTCTGCTCGTGCTCTGCCTTCTGCTGATCCCCTCCTCGGCCACGGTCACCTTGGCCCTGGTGGTGTGGTGCCCGTGCCAGGACCTTCTACTAGCGGAGCTGTAGCATCTGCTGCATCTCCCCATGGTACTTCCAGCACTCCTTCATCCTCAGCTACCGTAGGTGGTTCTGTAATGGTGCTCAGTCTCCTTGGTTCACCCCCGACCTCTGCTGTGCTTCCCCCATCTCCTACGGCAGGCGCTCTTGGCTTGCCTCCCCCTTCTAGCTCCCAGCCCACTGCTGTTTCAAACGCTAGCCTTCGCGCTCCTTCCTCTACTGGTCAGCACGTTGCCTCCGACGTCCCCCCTACTTCGACTTCTGAAGTTCCCCCGCATGCCCCTGCCGTGCCGAGCGCTCAGGTCGGTGCTCCCGCCTGGCCTATTGGTGCCTGCCATGGAGGATCGCTCCCATGCTATCGGGCCCTTGCCTGGGCCATCTGTGTGGTTGGCTGCCGGTTCATCTGTGGTGGGTGATCCTAGCCCTACCTCCGGGGTGGCACCTGGCCCTGCCCTGCTACCTGGTGCCCGAGGCCCCCTTCACTCTGTAGCACTTGTGTCCACACCGGCCAAGTCTCCCTGGTTGCAGCCTGCAGGGGCTGCTCTGGCTGCTTCCACAACTGCGACGAAGGGTCCTTCTTTTGCGCAGGTGGTTCTCCAGTCCGTCGCCCCAAAGCCTCTTCCCTTGGTCCCCCATGTTCCAACTTTAACTGATTCTGTGGAGCCTGCAGCTTTCTTCACCATGGATGAGGTGCACATCTCATGCCAGCCGCTGGAATTCGTCATCATCGCCAGGAGCCCCCAGGGTCGACCCCCCTTTTAGGAAATTCGCTCTCACTTGGCCCAGCGCTTTCAGTTCCACCAAGACTTTGTCATTAGCTCCATGGATTGGCGCCACCTACTGCTCCGCTTCCAAAACAGAGACGACTACTTGGAAGTCTTGCTGAAGGACACCCTCTTCATCAAAGGGAGGCCATTCCACTTCTTCAAATGGACCCTGGAGTTCTCCGCAGAGGCTCACTCCCCACTTGTCCCCATCTGGCTTGAGATGCCAAACCTCCCGGCCAATTTCTACAATGAAGCCATGATTGTCTCCATTGTCGGGAGCATTGGCCCAACCTTGAAGGTCAATCGGAACACCCTCTGTCTCACTCGATCGACTACATCCCACATCTGTGTGTAGCTAGACATGTCCAAGAAGCTCTCGCCATGGGTTTGGGTTAGCTATGGCTCCAACGGGTTCTGGCAGCCTATTGTGTATCATGCCCCCCCCCATCTTACTACACTTCCTGCAACCGTCTTGGGCACCTCGACTCCAAGTGTAAGAAGATAATTGATGGGCCTCCTGTGGATGCCGCGCCTCAGCCTGCTAGTCAAGGTAGCCCATCCTTGGAGGCTGCGGTTGCTTCCCCCAAGACTGTGCATGCTGTCGCCCCTGTGGTGCCTTAACCACCCCCTCAGACTTGCTTGCCCCCCCCAGCAGATACTCTGGCCTCTGGCATGGATGGCTTTGTTTCTTCCTGCCTGCCCCTTGCCTGCCTGTCGAGCCATGCAGCACCTGTAGCTGTGGCAACACCTTTGCAACCCCTAGCCTCAGCTCCCTCCCAGGTGCTTGCTACGGTGGGGTCTGCTTCCCTCATGCCTCACCAGCTTCCCAGCATGCCTGCTCCTCCTCAGGAGGTCTCTTTGCAGTCTCATGTGCCTTGCTTGGCTCCCTCAACACCTACTGCTGCCGTGGGTGTGGGGTCATCTGCTCGGCCTCCTGACCCACCCCCTTTTGAGGTGCAGGCTTCTTTGCTTGGTGATGTCTCTGCGGGGGACCCGACCACCCATTCAACCAGAGCCTCTGGCCATTCTAGCTCGGGGCCATCTTCTAGGCCACCACCTCATTCTCTTGTTGTCCCGAGCATGACTGATCCTACTGCTACTCCACCTACGGATGGAGACTCCCCCTCTTGCTTAGCCGACGAGTCACTATCCTTCCCTTCTCTTATCCAGGCTCTTGCTGTCCCTGGATTGGAGCCAATTTCCCTTGGGAAGCACCCCACTGCTGCGCACACCAGCTTTGTGGGGATGAGCCAGCTTGCACCAGTGGGGAACTTGGGTGTTAAAACTCATGGTGGACTACGTCGAAGTGCCTCGAGTGGCCTCAACTCTTCATTGCCCAATGAAGGCCCTGCTATGGAACATTAGAGGCCTGGGCAACGCCCAGCCAGTTAGTAGGTTGAAACTTGTTATCCACAAATATGACCTCCATTTTGTTGCAATTCTTGAGCCCAAGCTCCACACTGACTTGCTGGAAAGGTATCGTCGGAAGCTCCGCATGATGCATTGTCTTGCCAACTGCTCAGTCAAGGGCCGCATCTGGGTCTTTTGGCGGCCTCTTTTTAAGGTCTCCATGGTTTCCTCCTCGGACCAACACATTACCCTCTCTATCTCTTCAGTTCTGGAATGCAACGTCTTCTTTACTATTGTTCATGCTAGCTGCACTTTGCCAGAGCACCGTGTCATGTGGGATCATCTTGTGGATTTCTCAGCCTCATGTGATAGGCCTTGGCTCATCGTCGGGGATTTCAATAGCATTCTCCTCCCTACAGAGAAACGGGGAGGGAAGCGGGCCTTTTCTCTTTCAATGTATGACTTCCAGGCTTGTGTTGCTACCTTCGGGCTAGAGGATGCAAGTTTCATAGGTGGGTAGTTTACTTGGTACAATGGTGAGTGGGCTAATGGCATCTGGGCCGGGCTGGACAGGCTGCTCTTCAACGAGGAGTGGACCCTCTCTTGTCTGGCTATCTCTATTCATCACATGTCACGAGCTTGCAGCGACCACCGGCCCTTGTTGTTGTCACTGCCCTCATAATCCGAAAGGCGGCCTTCAAGGTTTTGCTTCCAGCAAATGTGGATGACCCATGCTCAGTTTATGACTCACTCTCAGGAGGCTTGGGCTGTGGCTCCTTCCTCTCCTCTCCCTCTGCTTGCTATGGCACTCAAACTCAAGCACATGAAGCCTTTCTTTAGGCATTGGAACCACAATACCTTCCACAATGTGTTTGCCAACGTGTAGGCGGCTGAAGAAGCTTTCTCCTTGGTGCAAGAAGCCTTTGACAACCATCCATCTGAGGCACATCACTCGGCCTTCTTGGCTGCCAAGGATGATCTAGACCGGGTTCACACACAAGAAGAAATGTTATGGAGGCAAAAAATAAGGATCAAGTGGCTCAAGGAAGGTGACAGAAACACCAAATTCTTCCACACTTATGCCTTATCTCATCGTCACCATGGCCTTCACCTCTTCACCGCATCACATACACCCAGAGGTATTGGCTTCCATCCCCTCTATTATGGATGAGCAACATAATGCTATGTTATGTGTTATGCCCTCCTTTGAGGAGGTCAAAGGAATTGTCTTCAGCATGTCTCCCGATAGCGCGCCCAGACCGGATGGGTTCATCGGATATTTTTTCAAGGGCTGCTGGGATTTCATCGCCAACGACGTCGTGGCAGCTATCCAAGCTTACTTTTGTGGACATCCTCTACCTCGCAGCTTCACTTCATCCCTCATTGCTCTTATCCCACCCCGAAGACATGTGTAGACTTCTACCCTATAAGCTTATGCAACTTCATGTACAAGATCATTTCTCGTGTTCTGAGCGACCGGCTGGCCCGTGTTCTTCCTATCTTGATATCAGAGGAGCAAGGGGCTTTTGTCAAAGGCCGCTACATTATTGAAAATATATCACTGGCCAAGGAAATGATTCAACACCTTAGGAATCCTTGCAGAGGGAGGAATGTTATTCTCAAGCTTGATATGGCTAAGGCATATGATCACATGGAATGGAGCTTCCTCTTCGCGGCCCTTCGGAAGTTTGGGTTAGCCTGTCTGTTATCTCTCTTATTGAACCTTTGATGACTAATTGCTGGTTTTCTATCCTCTTCAATGGGCAATCTCATGGTTTCTTCAAGTCTACTAGAGGCCTTCGTCAAGGTGATCCGATTGCGCCTGCACTTTTCATCTTGGCCGAAGAAGCGCTTAGCCGTGGCCTCTCCTCCTTGTTCCGTCACAGCAGAGGGGGCTACTATCAGACACTCAGGAGGTGTCCCTCCATATCACACTTGCTATTTGCCGATGATATCCTTATATTCAGTAATGGCTCGGTTTGGCATCTGCGGGTTCTCATGAACTTTCTAAAGAAGTATAAGATTGCTTCTGGCCAACTCATCAACTCCTCCAAGAGCTCTTTTATTATTGGCTGCCATGCTCCGACTTCTCTCTCTAGGTCTATTGGTGATATCACGGGTTTCAAGAAGGCCTCATTACCGTTCACTTACTTGGGCATTCCTCTCTATGCTGGGAGGCCGAAGCCGGCGCACTTCTTACACTTATTATCCAAGGCCGTTGCCAAGCTTCAAGCATGGAAGTCGGCCTTCTTGTCTGTGGGTGGCCGTGTCATCCTCATTCGCCATGTCCTTTCAGCCTTGCCCATCTACACCTTATCATGCATTGCTATTCTGACATCCATCTTCAAAGGTTTTCACAAGCCCTTGGCCAATTTCTTTTGGGGTTCATATGAGAGTTCACCAAAGAAACATTGGAAGTCTTGGGACGTTATCTCTCGCCCCATGGAGTGTGGCGGCCTTGGGGTTCTTAACCTCCCATCCATGCAGATTGCATTAAGGACCAAATTATTGTGGAAGGCTATCTCATCCCAATCGCTTTGGGGTTCCTTCTTCTAGGCCACTATTCTGCTGCTCCATTCTCTCACGCCCTCATGGCGGACAGGGGTGTTTGGCGATAGGTTACCAGTATCATCCATGCCAACCACCAGGTATTTGTTTCTAAGGATAGCTCCAAGGCCTCATTCTGGTACGATGTCTAGGTTGGGTCTGTTCCCTTGAAGGAATACCTGTCTCTTCAAGTTTGGTCTGACCGGCCGGATAAGCAGTGCTTGGTGCAGGCCGCCTTGGCTGGCCAAGCGTAGGTTTGTGTTGTAGCTACCTAACTATTCTACTCGCCTAGTCTTCTTGAGGCAGTTTGTGCTTCAAACTCCCTTACTGACAAGTGGTTTTGGACTCTCAACCCCGAGGGCAAGTTCTCCTCCAGGTCAATGCACAGCCTCCTTTCCCCGAGTGTCTCCCCTCCATGGGCCTTGTTGTGGAACCATCTCATTCTGATCAAATGGTCTGTCCTCACCTGGCATCTCTTGCGTGGCTGCCTTCCAGTAGATGATGTTATCCTGGCTAGTGGCATTCCCTTATGTTCCAAGTGTAGGTGCTGCCCTTCCTTCCATGTGGATGGCTGTCTACATTTATTTTTTCATGGCAACACTACTAGAGAGGTCTAGTCTGCTCTGTTCAACCCGCTGCGCTTCAGCAGCTCATCGCCTTCATCCATTGGCTCGGCTGTCCTTAAGTTCTTGGGTGGTCTGCCCCTTGCTTCCGTGGCTGGCAGCATCTCTTGGTGCATCTTCATGGTTGTTATTTGGGAGATCTGGTTCAGCAGGAACAAATCACGGTTCAAGGGACAGCCCATGAATGTGCACTACATCCTTTGTAGGGCCATGCATGCAGCCCGCTCCATTGCAAAGCTCCACCTATTCAAAGGCAGGCCTCTTCTTCTGGTTCAGTGATCACTGCTAGCTTCTTGGGGTGTCACTTTCAAGGTGGCATAGTCGACTCCTCCAAGGCTCATCTACTAGTTCCCCCCCTCAGGACGACTGAAACTCAATGTCGACGGTGCCTTCAAGCACAGCATGGGTGCAGCAGGGAGTGGAGGTGCTCTTAGGGATGTAGCTAGCCGCTTGGTTTTTGCGTTTGCTGTAGTATACTCTCACGTCGATTCTAGTTTGGAAGTCGAAGCCCTTGCTCTCCGAGATGGCCACCGTTGCCATTGAGATGGATTCCCTCTTACTTGCGCAGATTGCTAATATTCGCTCCTCCTGCCCTTGTCGACTGACCATTGTAATGTTTGAGGTGGCGAACTTGCTTAGCTCCATGCATGTTTCTATTTCCCATGTGCATAGGGAAGCCAATCAAGTTGTTGACATGTTGTTTGGCATTGTTTGCTCTGCGTCATCTTTGTGTTGTTGGTCATCTTGGGAGGAGCTTCCGTCTGTTGTTAAAGGACCCTATCGCCTTGATAAGATAGGGTGCCCTTCGCTCCTGCCCTAGTCTATCTTTGTACCCCCTCTTTGTTCTATTAATATGATATATCGCCCTACATGGCAGTCAGGGCTGGAGCACACCTCCCCTTTTTGTAGGGGTGATCGCTCTCTCCTATCTCCCCGTGTAGGTATTGACTGGATTAAAAAAAATTAATCTAAAGACCAGATAAATCTTCTAGATTGCAACAAATAATATTATGAAATTCTAAATCCAATCTCGTAATGCATACAAAAAATAACGCAAGCCTAAGAACTTATACTCACATCTTTTGATCAAGAGGTCACTCAATTGTTTTGTGCAAAGAGTTTCTCTTGCACTAGTTTTCTTGCGAGCATATCACCAATTCGGCAACAATTAAGCACATGAATCCCAAAGCAAAGCAACAACATGAAGTTCAAAACTAGTGTCTTTGGAGTCCCAAACAAAAAATTCAAACCAAATAATTGCTGCATCACTGTCACAACTCACATGAACATGTGTCCACATCCTAGACCAAGGTCACCAATTGGGCATGTACAAAGAGTTTGTCTTGTAATAGTACCTCTTTATTGTCTGTACGAGCTAGCTTGATGGACAATGTAGGGAGAGCTCCCAGGTTCGAGCCTGGGATACCCAACTTGGTTGACTACTCCACCCATTCACATGTTAGGAGGTATATGTGTAGATGTTTTCTAACACCTCTAGGGGGGCGGACGTAGCAAGTGCATAGGGGGGTTTCCGACTGTCTGGCCCCATAGGGGGGTTGTTGGCGATGAAAACCTCTCCTCTTTTAACCTAGAGAGAGATAGAGAAATGGAGAGAGGCAACAATGAAAGAGAGTGTGTGCAAGAGATAAGAGGGCGCATCGAAGGGGGTCTTCCCCTCCCACGCCAGCAACCTCACTTAGTGGGGGTGGGGTGTGCAGTGAGTGTGTGTGTGTGTGTGTGTATGTGTGTGTGTGTGTGTGTGTGAGAGAGAGAGAGAGAGAGAGAGAGAGAGAGAGAGAGAGAGAGAGAGAGAGAGAGA
>JANBPO010000002.1:5102768-5113521 GCA_024336825.1 Amorphophallus titanum
CTTCAAACCTTTGCTTCCAATCCTTTTAGCTACCATTTGAGGATTATGGATCCCGCAATGATCAAGATCACCTCTGGCAGCTGCTGCTTCTATAAGGTTGCAATGTAATATTTTTGTGTAAGATCTTCATTCGATAACTCTTCACACATGATTTTCAAAAATGAAGTGCTTCTTAATATGATTAAGAGTGGTATTTCTAGGCCGTTATCCTAAGTCTTTATCAAATTTCAGAAAGAGTCTTTAGGCTTGTTATGCAGTACTTTGGTTATCAAGAACCCTGCGCTGGGTGTTCTGTATTCTCTCTCCACTTGTTAAGGGCAACCCTCAGCTGGGCACTTCACACACGTGTCCCCCATTCATATGAGTATATAAGCCTTGAGATAGGGCGACCTAAAAGGAGAGAAGGGGTTTACACGTTTTTATCTATTTTTGGTGTGCAGGGAGTGCACGGCTGCGAACCTGCTATCCCCCTTCGATCTGTGCGTTGAAGATCGATGATATGGAGTGGAAATCATCATCCACTACTTGTTTGTGCTGAGTGTTGCATGGTCTGAGCAAGGGGATTCGTGAACAACCCTTCATCTTGCTGGAACTTCAAGCTGTCATCTCCGACCTTGAGAAGAGGAGCGGGAACTCCTTTAGAGGAGTTGAAAGGGGGAGCTAAACACACTTAGAATTGTTTAGATTTTGATTTCTTCACAAATGCTCGTTCACTCTTGAATATCTATCTTGTACTTCCAATATTTTGAGAATACTCTGTGTGTGTGTACCGCGACTTGAGCAGCATGAGTGTGTGGTTGTGCGGCCAATCTCGGCTGCGTGTGTGTCTGTGTTGTATTCACGGCACGTGTGTGTGTGCCTCACTCATAGTGGAGTTTAATCCTCACTCTGTGAGGGGTGGACGTAGGGGACACGGCTGTGAATCTAAACCACCTAAAAATCTCGTGTTCTTATCTGTGGTTTGTTCTCCTTTGCCGATTTCGTGTGGGCTCTGCAGAAAATACTAGTGAATCCTTGTTATGTTCAGAAATTGGCTATTATCACTTTTGTAGCTTTCACGAGTGTGATTTGAATCGAGGAGAGAGAGGTTGGTTGTTCATCTCCATTGCATTCAAATTCTATGTTTAGTTTTTGAGGGGTGCTAGATACTTTATTTTTATTATCAAAATTTTTATTGATAATCAATTCATCCCTCTCCTCTTGATTACCATTCGTCTGGGAACAACACTATCCATCAACACAAAGCATCTCACTAGGTTCAAAGAAATATTATCCTAATTGTTGTGCTTCACCTACATGCATGGCATAAATAAAGAGCTGTGAATTTGACAAATGAAAAAAAACAGAATATTTGTGCCAAGCGTCCTCTTTCGAAGTTTTTTTTTGATTTTGATATTTTTCTGATAAAGTAAGAAAATGACAAATTCGACACGGGAACTCGTTCTTTAGGTCAGTTGTCAGTGAAGAACAAGTTAAAACACAATTTGAAGCATAATCTTTATTATATGTTAATGATTTCGGAAAATAGGATGGAGATGTCAATCTTTTGGTAAAAAATCTTTTTTCCAATGTTAGAGAATGGGTAGATTTTTACACAAGTACGGAATGTCTTGTTACGCTCTTGCTCGAGAAACTACCGTAAAATTTTGATACCTTTGGGCTCAGAAAATTTTCGATTCTTAAAAGGAAGTAATGAAGAGAAGGAATCGGTGGGTTGTCTACCAATAACCACCATCCTTTCTTTCTACTTGAGATCTACTTCTTTATTGATGCAGTAGTGCACATTAAACATCATGGTGTTACAGCCTACAACGCAGCAGCAACCAAAGCATTTTCATCGAGTACGGGGGCGTGAAACACGAACGTCCATCGGGTCAGCCTGAAGGGAAGTGCCCAAGTGTTGGGCGGGGTTTTTACACAAGGGCACACTTACGTATTAATTTTCATACCCTACGAGTTTTGATATTAATATTTTTGAGGTCTATCTATACTCTTGACGTGGAAATTGATAATAGAATAATGTGAAGGGAAGTCGCCAAAGGAAGACGTGAGCGGGTTAGGGTGAAAGAGGGGAAGGAAAGAGAGTCGGAAGACTCCTCAAGACTTAAAGTTCTATCAGTTTCAATGTTGGTTCAGACCTATATTAAATTTTGTTAGGACAGTATACTTTTGTTAAAATAACAGTGATAAAGTTGATAAGAGTATCAACCATCCACTATCAATATCAAAATAAAAATTAATATCGATACAACCGTTTAATACAACAGCCAAACACCCCCTTCCTAAACAATGGCATGATGGTCCTACTCTCGGGAGCTCCCACAGTCACACGAGCAATGGACCGCAGAATCACGAGCTCAATTGAAAGTGTAGAGAAGCCGTAAACACACCCAGTGTTTGGAAGCCAAGTTGGGTCAGCCAATGCTGCTGCCTGTTTTCCAACAACACGGTGCACAGTACAACAGCATGGATGGATTGTCGCCAGTGCAGACTTGCCACCCAGGCAAATGACTTTTGGAATCTTCGGAGAGAGGGGGGGCGTTAATTGATGAAGCCAGTAAAGCATTTAAAGAGAGAGAATTTTAAACCTCCAACATGGTCTTCACCTGATCTGGGGTGTGACGTACCAGGGACTTTGGATCAGGGTATTGATTTTTAGGGTCAGTGACTGCTCTGTAAACCAGCTCATAGGTTTCTGCAAGTGACCTCGCAACACGAAAGTGTGCATCAGAACGCAATTTGGGGACCTGCATCAGCTCAAACTCTGGAAGGGTACCCTCAGTCCCAGTCACAAATCCAAAGAAACTTCTTAAGCACTCAAAAATTGCTGATGGACGTGTGTCCTCGATCTCTGCCAAAGGCCCAATATCTTTGCCGCTTTCCTCATCAAATGATTTTTGAATAAAAGGCACCTTGCTCTTCAAACCACATCTTGTCAGGATGACATCCACTTCACTTCCCACGAGGGCACCGATATGCATCTCAATTATCGACTGTATGTTGTCCACATACTTAATTGCCACATCATGTCCAACTAAAGGTTGTTGAATGGCAGATAAACAATTGACAAGGAAAATCTTGGTGGGAGTTTCATTACTCTGCACTCAAAGAAGACTAGATGACCAAAAGAGTAGAAAAATATGGATGACGCTGGTTCAATAACTAACTATTGGCTTAAAAACAACTAACCATCATGCAAGCCAAACTTAAGACTAAGTATTGGTGTAGTACATAAAGAAACTTAGACCATTAATCAGAGAACGATGATCAATAAACAAATTCAGGCTAGTAAAACCCAAATGTAGTCTCCATTACTACTGCTAAACAGGCATCAGGCATCCTACAATCAGGGGCCATTAGATGAAAGAAAAAAATAACACATATTGAATAAAAATAAGATAATACACAATTCAGCACAGTACGATGAGAATAGAAACATGTCCAATCATATGGGTTAAATGAATGGGAACTGATCTCATATTTAAATAATAAAGTTGCTTATGAAGTTCACGAATGTATGTCTGAACTATAAAGCACAGACTAGGGGACAGTTGAAAACTATTAACGCATAAGAATCTGTTTAAACATTCATCATCTCTCAGAGAACTTAGCCAGCCGGTTCACAGAAGCACACCGGAAAGGTGCTGTCCCCCTAGCCAGCAAAATATATTTTCAGGTAACAAAACAAATAACTGGTGGTCTTATATAGGCATTCAGTTTCAAGCAAGGAAGGCAGCATTTGATCGACTCCAGAAGGCACAATTGGATTGGATCAACCAAACCAATCAGATTTTGCCCACTCCGGCCCAATCACGACTTGCAGACCCCCAATTTTTAATGGGGATTAGCCAGGCAACATCCCCAAACTGGCTGGTCTAGCGCTGGATCGGCTCCCAGATCAGTTGATCAAGGCCGTTCTAAACTAGCCATTGGGCCTCCAACAGTTAGTCAAGCTAGCCATTTGTCTAGAGAGCTGTTTGTCCTGTTTGTCTGTAGGGCTGCATGCTTCTTTCTGGGGACTCAGATATATGCTACATGTCGAGTTGTAGTGTGAGATAAATGAAAATGTGTCTTGGATTATATTCTCTCCATCTATAATCAGAATTGAACCCACACATTTTACTCAGAAAGGAGCAGAACTAGATCAAACTGTTGAAAACGAATTGCAACTAGACAAGATTAATGGTTTGTATTATATTGACATCTAGAGAACCAATATGAAAAATCAATCACCAGGTGGAAGAAAGTACATCCCTAGGGATCTCACTCAGTAGTCATTGTGGATGCAGGGCACATCAAGTACAAAATCCCATCAAGAAAATACATTTTGAAAATGTTTAATTTTGAAAAAGTAGAGGTTTTTGCTGAAAGTAGGTAGTACCACTAATTTATAAAATGAAAAGAAGAAGAATATACAAATATAGGCTGCCACAATCCAAAAAATTGCAACCACAAAAATGCAATACAAGAGAACCCCACAAAAGACCGTGTGGATCAACCTACCCCCCCAAACAGTCAAAAAGAAGAGAAATAAGGAAATTCGCATTACAAGAGTGGCTGCCCATTTCCTAACTCTATCACAAATAAAGGAAACAACTGTGTCCTCATCCCAAGACTCCCTCCTGAAGATCCGATTATTCCACTCCCCACACAACGTCTATACTGTGACGTGAAGGATAAGCCACAACACCGGCATGTCCATCCGGAGGGGCCAAGTCTTATCCCAATGAAGCAAAAGGTCGTGAACATCCCTATACTGACCAAAAATGCAATTGGTCCGCCGAGCAAACTCCCTCCACACCCCATGTGAGTAAGAGCAACCTACAAATAGGTGGTCAAGAGACTCGTCATCCTCCCCACAAAGACAGTAGGTCGATAAAATATCCGGAAGAATCCATTCAGCATGTCTCGGGTTAGGAGTCTCCCATGAGAAATCTTCCAAGCCAGGATCTTCACCTTCAAGGGACTCTTCGATCTCCATACCTGATCATGGAAGTTGTGTCAAACACCTCCATCTGCGATGACAAATAGGCTGATCTAACTGTGAAGGATCCTCCCTCCTCCCACCTCCACTCCCATGCATTCTCGATGTCCCGGGGATCGAAGGAAAGGAGGAAAGAGAGAAGACCTTGTTGGTCACAGAAAATATTCTCGTGAAAAAGAGAGCGGGCCTCTATAAATTTCTCACTAAGCCTTTTGATGAAAAGGAAAAAAAATATAAAGATGTACATATAGGGGCTATATAAATAGCCTGTGCAGGGTTTATTCTGTGGATGCGCTTTGTATCAGATGATTTGGGTTCGAGTGTTGGACCTTTCCCCACTGACCGTAGTCAATGTTGATTTACATCAACATAACGTCCGAACACCCTTGATAGATTGTCAAAGAAATCCTAAGGTCCTCTATAAGGGTCCTAATACCGAGGGCAGACTTGTTTGTATGGCTCAAAGCTAATTCTCATTCACCACCGAAGTATTAATAGAATTAGGGTTTCATCAAAGATCACTAGGTTAGGCAAAAACCCTATAATTTGGGGATATGACTGTAATTTTGCAGAAGTCGTAGGCATTTTTTAAGTATCTAGACTCCCAATGGTATTTTGGTAATTTTAAATTTTTAGGAATATTTTAGTAATTTTACCAGGCCAGGGGCTCTTCTGTAATTTTCGGGTTGGAGAGAGACCACGGTGCAATCTCTGGCTTCCAAGGGCATTGAGATAGTTTCTGGAATGTTCTGGGGGTTATTAGGCCGTTTCTAGGTCACGGGGGTATTGTGGTAATTTTACCAGATATAGGGTAGACCTAGGTTTGAGATGACACTTAGGTGCAAGAGTCATTTAACAAAGCCTCTGGGTGGAAGGATGATGTTAGGTGCCATGGAAGGCGCGCACACATTCATTTCTGAGAGAGAGCACAATCTGTTGGAAGTTAGGGTCCATTTAAGAATTTCTTAATGAACACCACAGGGAGCAATTGAGTGCATTTATAACTCATGTGAGTACAAAGATTGTCGGCGAATTGTCGGCTGTACATAAGTGGTCTCCGCACTGACACGAGACGTAGGGACATAGCCCCAATTATAAAAAGTCGCTGAGTAAAACTGCAAACAATAGGATTTAAATATTCTTACAGTCCTGGGAGGGGCATTTCTATAATTCCTGATTATATAATGGAATTGCATAATTTAGCTGTCCAAGGTGCATAAAAAATTATAAATATAGCCTCCAGGGACATAAATACAAGACCCGGTGTATCACATACCCTTAATGGGCAAAAACAACAAACAATGCTCCTTGCGCCGAATGCTGCTTCTCTCTGCCTCTCTATCTCCATGTGTATGTCTCTTTGGACCACACGGAGGAGTATTTATAGAAGGTGAGAAGTCACCGGGGTCGATCTGCATCGTATGGGGTGGACAAGATTTGAAATGACCCCGGGCGGGTCTCTTCTCTCTTTTTCCTTTTTTTTTGCTCTGAGAGAGAGAGAACAAGGTAGCGGGGTCAAATGACCCCGAGGACCCCACCTGGGGTCAAACAACCCTAGGCAGGGCGCTCGGGACCTGCCCCCCGTCGGGGTCAGTTGACCCCAGGCGGGTCCGCTGGGGTCGTTTGACCCCGGGAGAGCCCCCCCCCCCCGGTCGGACGACCCGTGCAGGCCTGTCCAGGATCAGAAGACCCCATACGGGATTGTTCGACCACGAACGGGTTCCTCCAGGTCTGCTCCTTATATAAACCTTGTTGCCTACGTTTTTTAGTCTTTTGCTCACAGTACGCCACGTGGAGAGAGGAGGAAGCACATCTCTTTTCCGGTCGTCTTCTTCTCCGTGCCATCGACCGAAGGGAGGGGGCTTGTGCTCGTCCGAGTTACGTGATACACGTGTTGGACTTCTCCGAAGGTGTGTACACCCTCTCTTCCGCCCTCTTTCTTTGCTGCGAGATTTTTCTATCTTTCATCTCGGACATCCGGGGGAGGAATTATTGCCTCTCGAAGTTCGTCTAGAACCACACAACCCTGATAGTTGTTGTGGATTTAATTTGCCTTTCAACCACCTCAGTTGCTGTGAGGGGTCTACAATTGAAATAATAAACGAGCCATAAGATCCCAACGTCCACGGAGTGGCAGCATGCCGACTATAGAACCTCGACCAACTCTAGGGAAATGCCTTGATTTGTTCAAGAAAAGTATCGGGTGCAACAGGCCCTGAAGCTGCTCCAACTCCTGACTGAAATTCCGCCTGAAGATCTGGGCCCAAGCACCTCTCGAGAGGAGGGGGTCAAAGGCCTGAGAGATTGTACCCCGAGGATCTATTGCAACCGCAAAGAGGCTGGGAAACAAAGCCTCCAGGGTGAAGTCCCCACACTATCTATCCTTCCCAAAGAGGCTTATGTCGCCATTACCTAGCCGCATCCGGATGCTGAAGACAAGAACATCCCTACAAGAGAGGATATCCCGCCAAAGAGGAGACATCTTGTAGAGAGGAGTAGGAGCCAAGTCCTATACTCTCCTCCTGACGAAGTACCGCTACTTGATCAACTGGGCCCACAACCCATCCTCTCCACAACCAAACCCCCACAATCACTTACACAATAAGGCCAAATTAAAATCCCTTACATGCTTGAGCCCTACTCCTCCTTGTTCCTTATTAGTGGCCATTCTTCCCCATGTTATATCATGCCATCCCCTGCATCTCCCTCCACTTCCATGCCAAAAGAACCTGCATCGAGTAGAGTCATTCTTTTTAGCCACCGTCTTCAGAATCCGAAATATGAAAAAAAAAATAAGTAGGGAGACTGTCCAACACTGATCTGCACAGTACCAATTTGTCCTCATAAGATAAAACTCTAGCCTTCCTCCCAGCCAACCTAGACTCATACTTCTGAATGATGGGAAGCCAGTCTCTATGCCTAAGAGGACCCGACATAAGGGGAAGGTCCAAGTAAGAAAATGGAAACTCCCCAATCTTACAACCCAACAAACGGGCCGCCCTCAAGAGAGGTATGTCCTCCACATTCACCCCTACAAGGAGACTTTTGTTGAAATAAACCTTCAGGTCAGTGACCTCCAGTAGTTCCAGTAAAAACTTTTTTTTTTTTTTTGGTAACGGGGAATCTAGCAGAGTGGTACGGAGAGCTGAACGATTATTGGGCCACCCGAGTTCGAGTCTTACCCTACGCATCTTGCCTACCCTACGCATCTTGCCACCCCTTTTTTGTACCATCACCATAAAACCCCAGGCTCACATCCCTCGAGGATTAAATGTGAGCCAGGTAACCCCACCCCCCCCGGGGGCTCGATCTCGGGTCTCTCCTGTGAAAAGGAGGACCTTTCCCACTGAGCCACTCGGGGTCCATGAGAGGATGCTACTCACCCTCAGCAAGGAACAAGATGGTGTCATTTGTATACTGCAAGTGAGTGAGAGTAGTGCTAACTCAAGCCAACTAGAATCCTCTGATCAACACAACTGCGTTAGCCCTCTGCCACCTCCTACTCAAAACACTAGCCACAAGCACAAAAAGAAGAGGAGACATAAGGTCCCCCTAGCAAAGTCCCCGACCGTAATGGAACCAAGAGGCCAGTTTCCCATTGACAAAGACAGCAAAGATAACTGAAGAGATACACGCCCTGACCCAGCCAATCCATTTGTCCTCAAAACCCATCCTACCCAGAACATCAAAGAGACATTGCCAATTCACCTTAAGGCCTTCTCAAAATCTAGCTTCAGCACTACCCCTTTCCTCTTCTGGTTCTTCATAGCAAAGATATACTCATGCACCCCCAAAAAGTTATCCACAATATGTCTCCCCCTAATGAAGGCTCCCAGGAAGTGACTGACCAATATGTCCATAACAGTAGCCAATATGCCTGCAAGCACCTTGATGATGATCTTATAGGTTCCATTCAACAAGCTGATAGGCCTAAAATCCTGAAATTCTTAGGCGCATGCCTTCTTAGGGATGAGCACCAAGAAGGTCATGTTAATACCTCCCAAGTGCGCCCTCCCTTCCTGAAACTCTCTCAATGCTGACAGAAGATCATCTTTGATAACCCCCCAACACCTTTGAAAGAAGCCGAGAGGGAAGCCGTCCAGGCCAGAGGCCCTATCACTTGCAAGGGAAAACACTGTCTGGTAAACCTCCTCCTCTGAAACAGGCGGAGAGATAGCGTCCCTCTACTCAGGAGAGAGACAAGGGAAAAGATCAGTTGCAATCCTCCGCCTGCAAAACTCATCCTTTATGAACAATGTAGAGTAGAACTCTCTCGCCTGGTCTATAATCTTCCCATCTGAGGAGAAGGAAAGGTCACCAAACCTGATGCAAGAGATGGGAGTTAACCCTCCTCCTCCCGAAAGCAATACGTTGAAAGTAAGTTGTGCTCTTGTCCCCCTCTTTAATCCACCTATCTCTCAATCTCTGTCTCCAATAGATCTCCTCTCTAGCGAGTATGTCATCACACTGCTCCTTCAAGGTATCCCTGAGTGCATTGTCATCGTCATCCATAAGACCTGCCTCTTCCAAACAGTCAAGGCCCTCCAACTGCTGAAGAATCATGTCCTTCGCTACCCTCCCAAGGAGGGTTTTATTGGCCCCCCAAGCCTGAAGAACCTGTGCAGTATGCCTCAATCTCCCCACCAATGTACTCATGACAGACGACCCCACAATCTCAGCCTGCCAAGCACCCATGATAGTCTCCATGAAGTCGACCTCGCTGAACTAAACCTGCTCAAAACTGAACCTGTAGCTCCTGAGGAACACTCGACTATTCTTCAGAATGATGGGCTTGTGGTCAGAAACTGATCTCGCCAACCCTACCACCTGCACATGAGAAAAATGATCCTCCCAGTCAACAGAAACCAGAAACCTATCCAACCTACAGCAAGAAGAATATGCTCTCAAGTTAGACCAAGTGAAGCAATCCTGGGCCATGTCAATATCCACCACCACTGCCTCGTCGATGAAGGCAGAGAAGTCCTCCATGTCTCCCACATTAGCATCTCCCATCCTCTCCCACGGTGCTGCCACCGTATTGACGTCTCCTCCAACACAGCAAGGCCATCCAGAAGAGAGGTGGTGTCGAAACAAGTCATCCCACAGTAGCGCTTCTCCTCCCTGGGCTTGGGGACATACACCTCACTGAAGTCCCAGGAGAAGCCATCCATGATGTTCCTGAAATACAAAGAAATAGCCCATCTGCTAACCACCCTATCCTACATCACCTCCTCCACCTCATGCGGGTTCCAGAGGATCATAATACCTCTAGATCTGCCCACTATCGGGGAGGCAACTCCCTTAGAAAGGTCGATCCCTCCAATCTCCCTCAAGAGAGCAGCACCATCCCCCTCACACTTTGTCTCCTGGATACAAAGAATATCAATTTTACACCTCCTAATCAGCTCCCTAACAATCCTCTTCTCCGTTCCACCCAACCCCATCACAGTCCAAGAGACAATCCTCATTGTTGACTAGAGGTATCCGGCCCCACTCCTCCCTCTTCACCATCCCTTCCCATCCTCAACTGGGACCATTCCCCACCCCAGATGCTTGCACTCCATCGCTTGTTGATTTTAAAAAATACCCCCCCTCAGATCCTTCTCTTCATGGCGAAGGGAATCCCTACCAGCTCTGCCACCCCTTTAGCATGCTCCGAGGTCAATCTTTCAACCTCCCTGTGCATCTCCCTGACTTCCTCTACCCCCAACATGCTTCTCTCTTTGACCCGCCTCCCCCTCCATCAGCACATCCCCTCCCAAACTGCCA
>JANBPO010000002.1:5116452-5135497 GCA_024336825.1 Amorphophallus titanum
AGCGCCCGAACTCATACTCGATCAAATTGAGCGTCCACCGCGGAGCGAGTTGAGAGAGATACCCCATAACCCACGCCTTCGACATGCTGGCCGCCCCGGAGTTGGGAATCCCAGCCCCTTAGGGGTTCAACCCGAGCTAAGCCAACCCTGAATAGTGAGGTCCCATCTCGGTCCCTCTCTACCATCGCCGACTTGCCTACGGGCAATAGTGAGCGCTACGCGAGTGACCTCGCCCGAGTGAGTCCAGTACTCGTTCTTTGCCTGCTTGCGAGTATAGGTCTTAGGATCATCGAGTCACCCTGTGGCACCCTTGCCCGTGACACATCATATATATTGTGTGTGTTATTTCTTGCTAGCTCCTTCACCCTAATGTGGTGTTCTTGTTGTCCCTTTTTTGTGATGTGTAGGGCGTGATGAGGACCCGCATCAGCTGGTACCTAATAGTAGCCGCCTATAGAGGCCTGCTGGACTTCTAGAGGGCCAGATTGGACGAGATGGGGTTGGACGTGTTCCTACAGATCGAGCCGCTCCGACTTGACCTACCCCTCATCCAAGCACTGAGGGAGAGGTGGCACCCAGCGAGTAAGGCGTTCTTGATGCCGTGGGGGCACATGGTGCCCAGCTTGGAGGACGTAGTCTGGATCACTGGACTACGAGTGGACATGGAGGCAGTTTGTAGGGTCACCTACCTCGACTACCGCAAGAGTGCCCTAGAGCTACTGGGGCTGGAGGCCAGCGCCATAGACAAAGAGAGCAGGACGGTCACTCAGATGTCCGTCATGTAGGTGTTAGGGTTCGTCGATGCTCGTCAGCGCGTTGTCGAGACTATAGTCGAGTTCATGGCGAAGATGGAGGGTGCCGCACGTGGCGTGTTTTGCCAGGATGCTAGCGACCGGGTGAAAGTTGACCGTGACCTCTAGAGCTTCTTTTCATTTCTTTTGGGCAGACTTCTGCTGGGCATGAAGGGAGTTGACATCCATTGTCATTTCCTGGAGATTTTTTTGGATCTGGATTGAGTAGGGCAGTACGTGTAGGGAGCGGCCCTGCTTGCACATCTGATCGCTGACTTGTCCTAGGGGACAGGTCGAGAGGCTACAGTCAGTGGCTTTGCACCGTTCCTCTAGGTAAATACATTTTATTTATTTATTTAAGCACCCCATCCCGGTCTGCTGCAAACTTGCTGTCCAGGGTTACTCCCTGCACATTGATGGGGCTTTGAAGGGCAATCCTGGCCGTAGTGGGGGAGGTGGATGCATTAGAAATTCTGAAGGTAGACTATTGGTAGCTTTTGCTTTCTCCTATGGTATTAGCTACAGCCTGGTAGCAGAGACTAGGGCTCTGCATGATGGATTAGCTTTAGCCAAACAAGGTGGTATTAAGTTGGCTGCAATCTTTTCGGACTGTGCTGTCTTGATTCAAGCTGTTATAAAAGGTGAAGCTCCATGTTGGATGACTATCCCATGGTGGAAGAAGACCTTGCTGCTGCTACAGGAACATAACTATCAGATCCAGCACATATATAAGGAGGGAAACCGAGTGGCAGATTCCTTGGCGTCCCTAGCTTGTGCTGCTTCAGATAATTCCTTTTTTATTCGAGAGAGAGATCTACCATGGTCGGCCAAGGGGGCCTATAGGGTGGACAGAACTGGTTTGCCTGCTTTTCGGTTCTAATCTTCGTGGGGTATGCCAATCATTTGCAGCTCTTCTATTTGGTGCTTGTGGAGCCGGGTTCTTTCAGCTTCCAGGAAAAATGACTGTACCTTTTTGTTTTTTGGCATCTTATTGTAAACAGCTCTCAGTTTCTTTGATGTTCTTTACTTTCGAAGATGATATAGTCCGGGGTATGCCCCGTTGAAAATTGTATTTCTCTATCCTTCAAAATTAATAAAATTTAGGGCCAAGGTGTCTCCCTGGAGGAGTGAGAACACACTTCCCCTCTAGGGAGGTTGTGCACTCGACCAGTTCTTGACACTGAGGGCCGGTGTTGGTTAAAAAAAAAAAAATGATCCTCTCACCTGACTTGACGAACAGGTCATCGACGTAGCATTCAACGAGATCATGTAGCATCTCATCGAAAATTTTGGCCATCGCCCTTTGATAGGTTGCACCGGCATTCTTCAGGCCAAACGGTATCCTTTTATAATTAAAAATCCCCTTGGGAGATCAGAAAGTTGTATGATCTTTATCTTTGATGGCAATGCGGATTTGATTATAACCCGACGACCCGTCCATGAAGGACAATGCTTCGTGACCAGTGGTCATGTTAACCATCTCTCAGTGATTGGGACAAGGAAGTCGTCCTTCGGACATGCCTTGTTCAAATCCCTGAAGTCGATGCAGACTCGGACTTAGCCGTTCTTCTTCTTGATAGGGACTATATTGGCGAGCCACACAGGGTACATGCAAGGCTCTATGAAGTCCACGTCAAACATTTTGTCGACCTTAGCATTAACTTTCGGCTCCAGCTCGTGGCGCATACGCCTTTGAGCTTGCTTGACTGGCTTGACCGTTAGAAGTATTGCCGGCTCATGTTCAGCTACAGAGGGGTCAAGCCCAGTCATTTCTTTATAAGTCTAAGCAAAACAATCTCTGAACTCTTCTAGAAGCTGCCGGTACGCCTGCCTTTCTTTCTCACTAAGGAGAGCACTTACGAAGGTTGGCTGATGATCTTCTTTGCTTCCGAGATTGATCTCAATCAACTCGTCCACAGTTGCTTGGCTACCGCCTTCGAGCTCTAGTGGAGCTGGTTGGAGGTCGACGAAGTCTCCCTCATCATCAGTATTTGCTTCATAGACCTCGAATTCTTTAAAACTTTCATGTCGTGGCTTGAAGTCGAAGGACCTGCTCCGTCTTGCTGATACCCAGCGGCCTGAGCTGTCCCTCCCTCAGGGAGGTGACCAGTGTTGACTTCTGATGAGGGTGATATAGGCATCTCACCGGACTCCCTCACAGAGTCATCAATCTTGGGCTTAACTTCTGCTTGCTGTGAGGAGGAGGTAACAATCCTAATTGACTGCGTAGTGGGCCTCAAAGTCTCTCTCCTGGTCATAGCCGAGTCTTCTCGTATCTTTGCGGGAGAAGGGAGGCTGCCCATGGTCTTGCGAGGGATTCCACAGTTGGTGAAAATATGCGGCTCGTGTAGGGTCTTAGGCCTGAGGGATATCTGCTTTTTACACATTTCCCTGATATGCTCTGACAGATCGTCCATTTTTTGGACTAACTCTGGTGCAATGTCGGCGGGAGTATCCCAACCGAAATCATCCTCAGGAGGGCCCAATGAGACAATCTCCTTTGTAAAAGATAATCGGCTTGTCTTCCTTGCCCTTTTTACTCCTTTTCCACTGGTAAGAGACTATGAAAGTCTTCAACTGCTCCACATCGTGCTCTTCTAGTTGAAACGAGAGCTGAACACATTTGGGCGGTAAGGAGATACTCCGGTCAATGACCCGGCTGATGAGGTTAGCTTCGAAGTCAACACTTCGCCTCTCTGGCTGAGTCGGCGAGGAGGCGGCCTTGAGGCTTAGCATGTGAAGTCTTGGCAAGTCTTGGTTGACAGTGAACAGTTGCCCTTCCTCGACTTCATGGTCCACCTTTTGCTTTCCTTTGTCTTTTATAGGCTCGGAGATTACTAAAGTGGACTCCCCAAAATACAAGCAAGCATCTGCCAGGTGACACTCATTAGGGAGGAATGGAGCCTGATCTACAAAGATAGTATGTTACTCCCCTCCCTTGGCATACTTGAGGCACTGGTGCAGAGTTGACGGAACAACCCAATTTTCGTAGAGCCAAGGCCTCCCAAGTAGCACCTTATAAGATGTGCCAACGTTGATAATATAAACGTCATTTGGGTGACGAAATCGCCCAATGCTAGCTTGACTTCAACCCGACCAAGTGCTTCCTCGGAATTCTGGTTGAATCCCGAAATCTTGACTGCGCTCGTCTTTTGCAAATAAGGCGTCAAGTATAAAGACTTGAAAGTCTTTAAAAGCGTGATGTTAATGGCCGCTCCAGCGTCGACCAAAATTCAATTCACATCATGCCCACTGATCGTCCCTCGCATATATAAGGGGCGATTGTGGCACAGAGAGGACAGTAACATGTAAAGGAGATGTTGGCTGCAAATGCCTCATATGTCTGGGCTTGCAACTCTGCAATATGGGCTTCATAAGCCTCTGGGTCTTGAAGGATCTTAATAAGAGTCTCCTTGAGATCTTTTGCTCCAAGCAATGGCGTCCTAAATAGTGACATTTGTTGGAAACCGCTTCATATGATTAATAATTTTACGGTCCGCTCGAGCACGGGTCTTGTCAAATGGCGAGATGATCTCCGCCAAAGTCTTCGGAGCCCCGCGAGGCTTCTCCCGCTTAGAAGGATGTCCCTCACTCTGACCCTCCACATTTTACTGGAATAGTGGTGCCAGAGATTCCTCTGGAGATGGCAAGGGTTCATCCTATTCGCCCTCATTAGAACGACATGTCTGGCTCGTGGGCTCAACCCTATCGAAGGGACCAGCTTACTCTGACACCTCATTGCGCACTTGCGGCTTAGCTAGCTCTTCTTCTTCATCAGAGGAAACGAGTATAAAAGGGACGCCACCTGGCCTCCTGGATTCCGGGATAAGGCCCGAACCCTCAAGATTCAAGGATGAAGGGGATACCCCGTACTTGAGTTTCTGGGATAGGGCTTGGCTCTTCCCCTCTGAATAATATGACTCGGTCAAGAGTTAGGGGATCATCGCATCCGCGTCCTCGTCCTCGGCCACGACCTCGACTATTTTTCGCCAGGAGCCTTCCCCCTAGTGCTATCGGCCATAGTGCCTTGTCCCGAAGAAGGGTTGATATTATCGGGCGGCGGGATCGCCACCATATTGTAGGAGAACTCTTGTAACATTTTCTCGAGCATCTCGACAATGAGTTCCTCATCCTTGTAACATATGGAGAGTTCTTCCTGGATTGAGAACTCTTCACCCTCTTCAAGACGATGGACCATCTCCCGGAGCCACTGAAGAAGCCAGGCTTTACGCCTAAACTTGTCCCAGGGATATATTTGTCCAATGTGACGACCTTGGTGGGGCGAGGGGGGGTATACTCCTCCAGCTCATCTATAAGCTTTTGTAGCCTTTGCAAAGGAGTTAGTTCCTTGGGGACTTCCGCAACTACCGCTTGCTCAATTTGCTTTTTCAACCTCCTCTTCAAATTCTTCCTATGATTCTTCTCTTGTTTCTTTTGGCGTGCCATCTCTTGAGAAGAAAGTGGGCTTTGTTTTGAAGGTGGGACTGGTTTGCCCCCAGAAATTTACTTTTTACTCCGAGTCGGTTCCTTGGGAGCCCTGGTTCCGCGACTTTTTCTGGGAGTAACCTTAGTCCAGTCGGCCTCCGGTTGCACCCGGAAGGTGGCATTGATCGCCTGAGCAATTATTTCGGGCGACAGCTCTTGGAACTCTACGAGGCCGAAGTGGAGCCCTTGGGGGCTTTGCGATTCCACCGATTTTGTATTGATTGGCGACTCTACCTGTTCGAGCTGCTGAGGTCTCTCTACCATCGACGACCTTGTTGGCTCAACACGAGGTTTTGCTTCGGGCTCCCTCACCCTAGCCTTGCCTTTATTGTCTGGTTGAGGGTTTCCCCCTATAACGATGCCAGGTTGACTCAGCCTGAAAAGGGGTTTGGAACCTCCTCCCGCGGCTTGACTTTTTGGGCTTTGGGCCTTAACCCCCTCACACCTAGCCTTACCTTTGGGTTTGGCTGGGAGTTGTTGCCTGTAGACTTGCCCGGCTAGACCTGCTAAGAGGTGGGCTTGGTCTCCCGTGGCTTGGTCTGCTCCTGTTGAGCTTGCCAGAGAATCTTCTCAGCGACCTCTTTAAGACGCCGCCTCGCTGTCGAATTCCCCTGTGCATCGATCTCCCCTTTTTGGATGAGGATTTCAATGCAATCCTGAACCTCCGGGCATTCCCCAGTGGGGTGGGACACCCTGGCATGATATTTGCAATAGTGGGAATGGCTCTTGACCGTTTCATTGTAGTAGGACGGCGGATCACGCGCTATCACTCGACCTTCTTCCAGGAGTTTGTCGAAAATCTTCTCAATGTCCTCCTTGGGGAAAGAGCACTGATGAGAGGGTCGCCACCCTGGATACCACAATGTGAACTGGAGCGGTTGGAACTGGCTCTTTCCTCCCTCGGCTCCAGAAGTTGGAAAGCAGTCGAGGCATGTATGACATTGATGGAGAAATTTAAACTCTCCCATCCATGTGGCTGCGGCGGGCTGACCAAGAAATCGCCTATATTGACCACTCCTCACCTAATCAAGTCTTCAGCGAGGTCCTTGAAGGCCTGACGATCATGGATAATATGGCCTATGACCTCATGGTATGGGCAATAGCCTTCGTGTAATGCGGCATCTGGTGCCTGCTGGCTGGGTGACGCCGAGAGGTTTAATAAGCCTTCTCACCGACACGCGAATAAGATTTGTTGGGTCTTCTCGCAAGGGAAAGAATATAACTTCTCTAACTCCTCACCTTCAGATGAATCAAAGGATTCCTCGGAGAGCCAACCCCTGAGCGGAGTCCGGGCACTGGGTGATACACCTGCCTCCCGTATGTGTTGGAGCTAGCCCCCTGGCAAATAGGCCAAAGGGGAAGGTAGCCAAAGGGGAAGGTGGCCAACTACTCATCAATACTTTTCAAGAATTGCAGCAAACGCCTTTGTTCCAACTGCAGCTGTCGGATCTCCCCTCGGATCTTCTAAATAGTCCTCCGCAACGCCAAGCATTCAGGGAGTGAGGAAGGAGCGGCTCTGTGGCCGTCATTGGACTGTTGATTCGATGGCCCGGGTTCGGAGGCATTGGAATTCGAAGCAGTCGCCACCATATAAACCACATTGGCTGACCGGTTTGGTCAACTCCAAACATGGGGCTATGGCGGATCGACCGCATGCCCCAGCATGTTTATCAAGCCTTTTAAAATATGCTCTTTTGCTATGTTCTTGAAGACATAACAGTTCCCGATGGTGTGACCCAACCTTCGGTGATACACACAATAAGTAGGGTCATCTGTTTTATCCACCTCTGAGGGCTTCCGTGGATCCGATAGGGTGATGAGCTTTTCTTTCATGCACAGATCAAAGAGCATCTTGGTATGCTCCTTTCTGAAAGAATAGGACGCCTTCATACGCTCTGCTAACAGAGACGCATTCGCCTTGGCCTCGAACTTTTTGCCATTGCCCTTTGATTTTCCTTCCCCTTTGTCTTCAATCCTAGGGGAGAAATCCACAGCATTTACCTCCTTACTGCTGGCCAAGCGGTCCTGGGAGGATTTGCTTTCGGCAGAAGCATGTGTAAGATGGTCAACAAAGAACATCTCAATCTCCGCCACCATCATGTTCACCTAGTCGAAGTTTCTGATGTTTAAGCTCAAAAGCTTTTCACTAACCTCCGCCGCTAGACCCCTGCGATACATGGTGATTGCGTCTTCGGGCGTTGGAGAATTATCGCAGCGCATGTTGACGTCCCTCCACCGCTTGATGAAGTCTAACGCGGTCTCACCTTTTCTCTGTCTAAGGGCACAGAGTTCTGCAAGAGAGACTTTGCGTTCGGCCGTCTGAAAACGGTCGACAGACTTCTTCTGCATATCAGCCCAATCAACCACAGAATTGGGCTTTAACCTGGAATACAACTGGAAGGTGGTGTTCGTCAGGGACGCGGCGAAGTACCGCAGCAGATATGACTCTTCCAACGCCAGTTCACTCATGGTCGTCATGTAGTAGGCCAGATGTTCATGTGACAAGCCCTACTCGTTGAACTTCTAGAGTTTCGGGGCTTTTGGGCAATCAGGCGGAAGTTTCTTAAAGTGATGGTGAAGGGGATAGGGTATGCTATACAAATCAACGGTAGCCACACCCTCACCATGTTGAGCAAATTTTGCCTCCATAATTTGCTCAATCATCTGCCTTTGTGCCGTGAGGCTTTCTGTGGTAGGAGTGACAGAGGACCATGCATTGGCCTCATGTTGCGGCACTTCAAATTCCACTGCCATCGGGAATTTTACAGCAGTAATAGAGGTGTTGGCCGTGACTGGGACAAGAGGAGGTTGTTGTTCCATCCCAGTGGGCGCCGCTAGAGGTTGAACATGAACCTCCTTTTCACGCAGTAATGCTTGTAAGAGGTTCTTAAGTTCTTGATTTTCACGTCGAAGTTCTTCCAACGTAAAGATCTGAACCTCTCTTGCAAGGTCTTCCTCATGCCCGGGATTGCTATCCCCGTCGACACTATGGATGACTTCTTGATGCTCATCTTGTCGTGCTAACTCGGGCTGAGATGTTCCGGTAGCCTGCATCTGCGCAAGAACTCGGGAGACAGGCCTTAACCTCCTCAAAGACTGAAGAGGCTGGTTTAATTCTCCCGAAGTATCCTCCAACTGCTCATCGATTGAGGTTGTGTAATAGGTGAACACCCTAACAGTGTCGTTGGTCACCTGAACCACCCGCTTCTTCCTGGGCGGTTGTCTACTGGACTTAGGTGCCATCCCCAATCTGTCAAAGACAGACACTCGAGGCGTGGAAGCCTATGCCGAGCAATCCTCTTCTGTGTGCGTTAAACTGGCCCACGGAGAGGTCGGCCACACCTTTTTGCCGGCTCCTCTGCGCTTCTGCCCACGTGGGGGCTACATTGTGGACCTCGAGGATGTCGAGCTCTCCATGCTTGCCGAACTTCGCATCTGTTGCAAATCCGACGTGCGGAAGGGTCCTTCCTCCCTCACTCGCTTGATGATTCGGGCCTCCTCCTTGGTGACCCATATCTTCTTCAGGCGAAGCTGGCGCCCTCAATTGGGTTGCCCCCTGACTTTGATCGGGGAGCTACTGGTTCGGGTCATTGCATCGGACCCTAGTTCGCTGTTGATACCGTGGACTTCTTGAATTTCGCTCCGTCCTCTCGGGATTGCCGAAGAGATGGTTGGGACGTGTCCGTCCCGAGGCATAATTGGCTCACCTCCATTGAGCTAGATGCGAAGATCCCTGACAATTATGGCTTTCCCATAGCAGGATGTCGTCGTTGCAGGCTTTATGCCCTTGCGGCTATGACGCTGCCCCCGTTGAGCAGGAGCAGCACTGGCGACGCCTGCTGTAGGCGTGGCGGCATTGCGGCGGCGACCCCAGTTGCACAGGAGCAGCTCCTCTGAGGGTGGCTGCCGTGAAGTTGATGTCGTTGCGAAGAGGACGTTGCCCCCGTTGAGCAGGAGCAACGCCAATAGTAACTTGATTGACTGAGAAAACTC
This sequence comes from Amorphophallus titanum, assembly GCA_024336825.1. Lineage (NCBI taxonomy): Eukaryota > Viridiplantae > Streptophyta > Magnoliopsida > Alismatales > Araceae > Amorphophallus > Amorphophallus titanum. The sequence goes on from JANBPO010000002.1 coordinate 5,125,722, forward strand.
GGCTATTTGCTGGGGGAGAAGGCCTAACACCTCTCGCCGTTGTCATGGGAACCGAGCGGACTCGGCCGGTTGTTGAGACGAAGGGCCTGACACCCTTGGTCAATGAAGAGTTGGCTGGGCGAACCTGGCCGGCTGTTGGAGCAGAGGGCCTGACACCCCCCGCGGTTGACTTGTTGACTGAGCGGACTCGGCCAATTGTTGAAGCAGAGGGCCTGACACCCCCTGCGGTTGACTTGTTGACCGAGCGGACTCGGCCAGTGGCTAGAGCCGAGGGCCCGACACCCTCAGTAGTTGTTGCAAGCGTGGCTAAACTGGTTTCAACCACAATAACGACGCCCAAAAAGAAGGGCGAGCCGACGACTAGCGAAAAGTCGCCAAACACCAGCGGAGTTGCCAAGTATCCGAACTTGACGTGGTTGGCGACGACCTGGGGTCCGTACGTAACGACGGCCATCGTCCTCTTATTAGTGTTGGTAGTGGTGGTTCGTAGCCCGAATGAAGTAGCATGCAAATACACACAGAGCTCTCAGGTGAGCAAAGGAAAGTGCCCTCCTCTTCCCATCCTGTAAGAGGAACAGGGGCAATCAGAACTTTGAAGAAAGTTTGGGGATCTCTTTGACAGAAAAAAGAAAGGCAGAAAAGGTCCCACCAGGCGTGCCAGCCTGTTGGCCACGGAATATATATTCAAATAGGAATTAGATGGGGGTTCTCTTTAAAGAAAAATATTTTTATATAAGGGTTTATTCCGTGAGTGTACATCGTATCAGACGATTCGGGTTCAGGTGCTGGACTTTTCCCCACTGACCGCAGTCAGTGTTGATTTACATTGACCTAACGTCCGAGCACCTTTGCTTATCTGTCAAAAAAAACCTTAAAATCGCTTCTATAGGTTCTGATATTGAGGACCTGCTCACATGGGTGACTCGCAGTTACCACTCCTCGTTCACCATCAGCAGACTAATAGGGCTAAGATTTTATCAGAGGCCTCTTAGGCTTAGGCAAAAGCCCTATGACTTTTAGGGTATAGATGCAATTCTACAGAAGTCATAGGCATTTCGAAGTGGTGGGAGGTTTCCTGGACCCTGGGATATTTTGGTAATTTTACGTTTCCAGGGGTATTTCTGAAATTTCTGGGTTAGAAAGAAGGCCGAATAGGGTCCCTAACTTCCTGAGGCGCTGAAGCCATTTATGGAGGGTTTTGGGGGTTACTAGGCAATTTCTAGGTCATAGGGGTATTTCGATAATTTTACCAAACCCCACACGGACCTAGGTTTGAGACAGCACCTAAATGTCGGACTGAGCTGACAGCGTCCCTAAACTAAAGGAACAACAAGAGACTTCATAGAAGACGCACGTGTGTCGATTTGCAGAGGGAGGGGTATGCATATAATTTATCGAAAGTCGGGAGTTTTTCTTATAATTTTCTCTGACGGGTGTGCAAAAAAAATCTGCAAAGTAAATTGAATATATTTAGGGCCCAAGTGGGTACAAGGGTTGTCGACGAGTTGTTGACTGTACATCAAAGAGATCCGCACAAGCGTGGGAAGTAGGGGCGTAGCCCCAATTACAAAAGATTGTAAGGTAAAACTACAAACAACAGGACTTATGTTTTGGGAGAACATTTTCATAATTCTCCCATTATAGGGTCAGAACTACATAGTTTAGCCATCTCGGGAGCGTAGAAACTTACAAACATAGCCCGCAGAGGGGCATAATTACAAACATAGCCCTTGTGAGCATAAATACAAGACTCGGGGATCACCTACCCCTCAAGGGTCCAAACAACGAACAATTTTCTTCTAGATGCTAGATGCCTCGTAGCTATCTTCTTGCCCGATACTTCCTTTCTGATCCCCCATCTTGGACCATTGGGGGCCTATTTATAAAAAGTAGAGGGCTACCCGGGGGTGTTTTGAACCCGTACAGGGTGAATGGACTAAAAATGACCCCGGGAGGATTGTTTTCTTCTTTTCTTCTTTTTTTATGGGAGAGAGAATGGGCGGGGTCAAAGAACCCCGGACCCACCCGGGGTCAAAGGACCCCGAGCAGGCCCGCACGGAACTTGCTCAGGGTCATTCGACCCCGGTTGGACCCCCCCAGGGTCGAATGACCCCGGGAGGCCCTGCCCAGAGTCATTTGACCCCGGGCAGGGCCCATCGGGGTCAAATGACCCCGGGCGGGTCCGCCCCGGCCGCGCGCGCGATCCCGAGCAAGTCTGTCTTGTCGCACGCGTGCCTCCCCGAGGCCGGGTGACCCCGGACGGGTCTACTCGACCCCGATCGGGTCTCCCACGCTCGCTCCTTCATATAAACCCCTAGTTTGGGGCTTTTTCAGCCTTTTTCCCACAGTGCGCCTGAAGACAGGAGAGGACGCGCCTCCTTGTTCGTTTGTTGTCTTCCCCGTGCTGTGGACCGCGAAGAGGGAGTTTGTGCCTTTTTTTATCCGAGCAGCGTGGTCCACGTGCGTGGGACTTCCTCGGCGGTGCGTACACCATCCTTTGCATCTCCCTCTTCTTACTACGAGGTTTTCTTTGCTCATGTCGAACATCCAAGGGAAGCAAACTCCAGCCCTTCGAGGTTTTGCCCGGAACTATGCGATCCCGACAATCGTGATGGTTTAATCCGATTCTCAACCACCTTGCTTGCTGCGAGGAGTTTATAATTGTAGAGATGTATGGACCATAAAGTCCCGACGTGTGGAAATATTCCACGGAGTGACGATACGCTGAATAGTGAACCCCGACCAACTCGAGGGTAAGGTCTCAATTTATCCAAGACAAATATTGGGTGCAACAATGACAAAGATTGGTTTTGTGTGTGGGAGATGGATCAAGAGCACTGAAGATATTGTGAGCCAGATAATCAAACTATTTCAACAGCCCTCATACACAAGACATACTAGATTTCAAGGCAGCACATGAGAACCCTACATTAGACAGTTTTTGAGGCTTCATTTATGCTTTTCACTTCATTCACAAAATAGCGTGCATAAGAAACATATAGCAATCATGCAGGAAAGAAAAATGTTACATACGAGGCAGACTTTCAAGGCAAAGACCAAGTGGCCAGGCAATGGGTTAGATGGCAAGAGGGCCACCTAAATCGTGGTGTACGTCTAGTGAAAACATTGTCAGCCATCTAGGCAACTCGCCCTCTACATTTGCCTGGGCAGCCACCCTTGTTTAACTGCCCGTTGCCCACATAGACACCAAGCAGATCGTCCTAGAGAACATCTCTTATAACATGACTATTCAAAGCAGGAAAACCCCAGCAGCCAGCCACATCCGAGCAACAAATGAACAAACTATAAAGCATAGAAACAAGGAACAATAAGAGACATGGTAACATGCAAAGGAAGTCCATAAAGAAAAGAAACAACAAACCTGAGACAAGAAAGAGTTACTCTTGGCCAACAAAGCATCAACTGGTGAAGAATCTCTGCTGTTCTGGTTAACATCAGACTTCCTCCTTGAGAAATGGATTGCTCCCTTGGACTTGTGAGCCTCAGCTGCTTTCTCACACATCTACAAGTCATGAGTAAAACAAACAAAAATTTAGACCATGGCAATTGTTTCCATAGGAACTGCAGAGAAAATGTCGTACTCTATTTCTGGTAGAATTAAATGATGCACCACAGGTTCATAATTTCCCAACATAAGTATAAATGTATTCAAATGATCAAAAATAACATGTCAGTGATTTACTGATGAGTAACTCATCCTGCCAGAAAATATAGCATTAACCAAAAGTTTATTCTTCCCAAAGTCCATGTAAAAAGAGAAAAGAGTGTGCTTGTCTTTGTATCATGCGGCACGATTTAGCTAGTTTGTTGTGCCTAATCCTAACGTCCACTGATACAGATTTCATTAACATAAAAGACAAGGAGAAGAATCACATACAAACCTGGACTATGGGATCTAATAGAGAAGTTATCACTGGGTCAAACTCTGGTTTCTTTCCCGAAGCAGAAACCATCATACTGTTGTATGTGTCAATTATTTCAAGCAATAAAGAAACTCCTTCCCTTACAGCTGGCGGTGGGGATAAATCAGCTGCAACCAAGGGAGGGTACCTCAGAAGCTTGTCTCCCCGAGTCTTCAGAATATTGAAAAAGGTTTGCTGAGCAGCATCTTTCAACAGCCAAAGTGTATTACAGAGAGATGTTCCTTTTCCAAGCAAGTCTGAAACCTTTTGAGATATAATTAATTGAATGTGAGTTGAAGGAACCCTGTCCCAGAAAAATGTAAAGGATAAGCAAACAACTACTTACAGTGTAGCTGTAGAAATCCAATGTATTACTCAGCTTATATGCCGTAATAAGAGTTGGTTGAGACTGTAAAACTTGCTCAACTCTGACCTTAAATGGTCTACATGCTCCTTCAAATATTCTATCCAAAACAGCGGTGGTATATGGTTCAATTTTTGTGGAGTCACTTTCAGTTTTCTTGGAGAAGTGCCTAGCAGTCGGTCCAACATCTGGCACTGCATCTGGATCAAGTAACACAAGCACAAGTTCTCTTTCAGATGCCAAAGCCTACCACAAAGCAAAATATTAAAGAGTCAGTTCCCCTAGATAAACAATGTTAATATGAATGGGTTTAAGGAATCAAACCTGATGCAGCCAACCCAACATATCTCCTACATAACGTAAAGGATCATAAGCATGCACTTCAATAGGTCTTGGCATTCCTCCAGGTCCTCCACGTGTAAGTGCACTTATAAACCGTCTGAACAATGCATGATGCCTCATGTTTGCTACCTGTATGTAAACAGAATCTTAATAATAGTTTAAACAAGTGGAGCAAGTAAACACAGATATTATGAATTAATCATCCACAGCAACTCTTATTTGACTCCAAACCTCTTCAGCACAGTACTTGAATAAAACAGGTCTTTCCTTCAGGCACCGGACAGCTGTTTTCAGAAGCTCATTAACCTCAGGGTTGTCACTATCTCCTAATTTCTTACACTCAGCTTGAACCCACCTGAGGCAGTTAAAAGAATAACATAGTTACCCATTGCAGCGGAAATTGAACTGGAGTTCAATTAATTAGTTTCACATCTATATACACAATGCGAGAATTTGCAGAATGCACATGTATAATGTCTGAAGTTTCAGAGGTAGACAAATGAAAATGGTAAAGGATGGAACAATGAAGCTTCAGATCATTTCAGCTGGTAACTGAATGGCTACCATTAAAAAAAGAAAAAAAAGAGAGAGCCTCTATAGGCATGTGATCGAATAGTTACTATGAGAAAAGTAAAGCATACATATCTAGAGGATGGAGAACAGCCATGAAGTATCTTCTAACCTGCTTTCACTTTAGAACTGTGTATGCATCCCTCTTCTTCCAGTTAACAGTACCATGTCTCCTCATGAAACACTCAAGTCCATATTGCGATGTCCCATCCCAAAACCATGTGATAGTGAGAGGTAGAGTCCCCAAGATATAAGGAGGTTGCTGCTCCAAGTTCTGATATGGGACTAAATGGCTTTCACCAACCCCTCCCCCAATAATGGCCCATCCTCCAATGACAAAGGTTATCAGGCAAATGGACAAATTAGAGGCCAAATGGTGAGCAAAGAGATGTGGTAAGGAACAAAATCCAATGTTCTGGCACTTATGTTAGAGCATCCAACTGAAAACCAATTGGCCACGAGTGAAGAGGCCCACTTTCTTACAGACTCATAAAGTCACCCGTACATAACAGATGTGGGACTAAGACCCCTCACAGGTCCTGACTGAAGTCACGGAGGGCATGCACCAAGAATTCAAGCAATGGGATTCGATGTGGGACTGGCCAACCCTAGGCTGACCTGGCTGACCCAGTTCCGACCTGACCTGGTCCAATCCAGGTCAGTCCCAGCGAGCTGGGAACAATCATATTCATTTTTTATTTTTAGGATGCATTCATATAGGGATACTTTGTTAAGCACTTTTGTATACCTTCAACCCCTTTATATACTTAAACCTCCCCCCTTGATTCCAATCTCACTCTCAAGAACCACGACAGCAGCAGAAGAAGAGGAGGAGGGGAAACCAGTGGCCGTGGCCGCTGAGGCAGCTGCTAGACATGGCTGCATCAATGGCAGCAAGTGGCAACAGTGATATTGATGGTGGGAGAAGGCAATGGAAGATGCACATCTGAGACAAGAGAGCAGGGCTATCTTCTTCGGTCAGCCTGATTGGACCTATTTGGCCAAGGATTAAGGAGCAGGAGTAGAACAGATTGGACAAAATCTAATCAGATCAATCACCCCCCCCCCTCGACCCAAGGGACTGGCATCAGAACAAGAACAGGAAACTGGAACATCACATTGGGTATAAATAGGCTCTGATAGCATCTGATGTGTCATCCCAAACAATGTAATAGTGGGTGGTAGAGGCCCCAAGATATAAGGGGCAACCACTCTGTAAACTTATGATATGGGACTCAGCATAAAACTATCTAGTTCCATATGGGCATTCATGAATCACTTCATGCCTATATTAGTCCTGGACCACTCCACCTACTAACTCCAATTTTGGGTTGTGGTTTTGTTTTGGGATTCTAGTAATGTAACTCCACCTTGATCATATTTTACTCAGAGAAGTGCTCTCTACTTCGGGAAGATTGAAACAGGTGAACAAGGAGACGAGGAAAAGCTAAAAAGATGAGATTTGCATGCCTAGTTGCCTACTTGTTGAGGTGGAGGGGGACTGATAGATTCCAGAAAGGTTGAATTAAGACGGGGAAGCAGTACGTACTGGGTAAGATATATTAATTGATCTATCCCTGTTAATCCAACCAGTATTCCAAGTGCATGTTGATGGAGGTGGTTGAAGCAAACAGAGAAAACAGGAAGATCAGGAAACAACAGAGGGTTGTCAGGAGGAAGATGAGAAGTGATGCCAAGTCAGCTCATCTGAGTCCCAATCCCAAGGGTATGACATCACATCCTGCATGTATGTGGGCAGCTGGGTGATGTGGCCAGTAACAGGGCCACATCTGTAGACTTCAAATGCCCTCGTTCCCACTGGTCTTCAATCCAATGGGAACCCCAAATGCTCTCTTCAGTGAATGCAATAGCAGGTTGAAAAAATTAGAAATGTCCCACCTACATTGGTTGTTGATGAAAATGAATCACCTGCATAACCGCTCATATGCTCCTTCTTGATATACAGCCATCATATCCATAAGCTCCAAACCTGCACGCTGTTGACATTCATATGTTTAGTAGAAGTCAACTATTGCATTCATGCTGTATAGGGAAGTATAGCATCACGACTAAACATACTTTAAGAAAACATCATTATCATGTCAGTCACAGCAACATTACTCCAAGAAAACATCATTATCATGTCAGTCACATCAACATTGTTCCATCAATCTGGACTAGCTTATTGTCTACCAAGACCCCAATGGATATGAGCAAGTTTTATCTCAGAAAACAGATTAACAACCTGACAGGACAACAGTCAAAGCCACAGCTCCTCCGGCACAGCACTGTCAAAGGCTGAACGCGGTCCTCAGCAGAGGCGCATTCTGAGACGAATGCAGTCTATATAGGGTGTGCGTTCTAGTCGCGGCTACTGTGGAAGCCGCTTTATCAGAGCAATTTCAAACTCGTCGCAGCCAGTCGTCCCGACATTCAAAGCTCGAGATCATCAATGTTTTGCTGTTTTCCCATGTAATAATCAATGTAGGAGTTTCCCGAGAATGATCTCGTCACTTGGGCTTTCCAATGCGACCTTTCCCCTTCCCCATCCTCCTATATGTATCTCCCCTTCAACCATGAAAAGAACAATGAAGATGATGAAGATGAATTAGCCTAGTGCTTTGAGTCTTTTGTCCCATGGGTGCGATACCCTTCGGTAAGTTGTGAGAGGTCCTCCTTCCATGGAGGCGGAGTGTGATGCCCTAGGAGCGAGAAGCCCCTTCGGTTGCGTTGTCCCTGCGATGGGGACGGATGTAAAGCCCCAACTGACCTACCTATCCACCGCCCCGCCGCCGTTCCCTCACCCTTTGACTTGCAACCGCTCGCCCCGAGCCGCCGTCACCCCACTAGTTGCATCGTCTCTACGAAGGAGACGGGTGACATAGCCCCAACCAACGCCCCCATTCCATCTCCCATACCGCCATCCCCCCTTCTCCAACCCTCCACGATTGACTCTCCCGTCTGTCCCACCAACTGAAATCCCAGCCCCATCCCCTTTCTCCCTCCTCCACCCCTTCGTCTCCCTCCTCCTCAAAGCAACCGCAGCTCCGCCAGCCGCCAATGGTGGCCACCAGCAACAAGTAGAAAAGAGCACCGTTCAGGGAGCCCGTCCAGCTTGTAGAGATCGTTCTAAACATGGTTGCCTGATAGGGCGCCTTCACAGTGAGATCACGGTCTCTCTAGAGGACGCATTCTCAATGCGGGCCCTGTCCTGACCGCATTCTCAGTTGAAGTCTGGTCTTCGACAAACAGTGTGAATCTCTATGTTCTGATAAACAAGAAGACCCCCTAGTTCGTCCCACATCAAATTAGTATCAACGATTAGGGAACGGGTTTGTTCTATCAAATCGGGGTCCTCGTGTTTCAAGATTTGAGGACGAATCTTCTCCAACTAAGAGAGTTTGACGGGGACGACAGTCGAAGTCACGGCTCCTCCGACGCAACATTGTTAAAGGCTAAATGCAGTCCTCAGCAGGGGCACATTTTGAGACGAACGCGGTCTATATAGGGTACGCGTTCTAGTCGCAGCTATTGTGGCAGCCGTGTTCTTAGAGCAATTTCAAACTAGTAGCAGCCAGTCGTCCAAACATTCAAAGCTCGAGATCATCAATGTTTTGTTGTTTTCCCGTGAAATAATCAATGTAGGAGTTTCTTGGGAATGATCTCGTCACTTGGGCTTCCCAATGGGACCTTTCCCCTTCCTCATCCTCCTATTTGTATCTCCCCTTCAACCATGAAAAGAACAATGAAGATGATGAAGATGAATTAGCCTACTGCTTTGAGTGTTTTGTCCCATGGGTGCGATGCCCTTCGGTAAGTTGTGAGAGCTCCACCTTCCATGCAGGCAGGGTGTGATGCCCTAGGAGCGAGAAGCAAGCCCCTTCGGTTGCATTGTCCCTACAATAGGGGCGGGTGTAAAGCCCCAACAGACCTCCTACCTATCCACCGCCCCGCCGCCGTTCCCTCACCCTTTGACTTGCAACCAACTACCCCGAGTTGCCGTCACCCCACTGGTTGCATCGTCTCTGTGAAGGAGACGGGTGGCATAGCCCCAACCAACCCCCCCATTCCATCTCCCATACCGCCATCCCCCTTCTCCAACCCTCCACGATTGACTCTCCCTTCTGCCCCACTGTCGGACCACGAAAATTATTTTATCGTAGATAAAATGAAAATTCAAATAATGTTCTTTTTGAAAAGAAACATTTCCCCTCCTCTGTGTGTAAAGGGTTATTTCGTGGGTGCGCATGATATCAGACGATTTGGGTTCGGGTGCTGAACCTCTCCCCACTGACCGAATTCAGTGTTGATTTACATCGGCCTAACGTCTGAACACATTTGTTTAACTGTAAAAGAAAACCCAAAGTCCTTCCTATAGGTTCAGATGTTGAGGGCACTCTCGCTCGAAGAGCTCACACTGCCCATCCATTCATCACCAACATGTTGATTAAGCTAGGGTTAAGTCTGGGCAAAACCCTGAGATTCAGGAGTAGAGTTGCGAAAGTGTGAAAATCGTAGGCATTTTTGAAGTGAAAGGGAGTTTTCTGGGCCCCGAGGGTATTTTGGTAATTTTACAC
>JANBPO010000002.1:5137885-5148022 GCA_024336825.1 Amorphophallus titanum
GTTCGTCCCACATCACAACCACTCAAAGGTGATGTTAGAAACCTGACATAATTAATTGGTGGGAAAGGGGCTATTGTGTCTAATTTGCTTACACATCCAGGTTTCATTTCTTTTTTCTGATAAATAGGGCATGAAAAAAAATAGAAATTAGTAAAGAGCTTTGATATAGGCTAGTGACTGCATCACATGGAGTGCAGGTGGGGGAGTGTAATGTGCTGCAATTTAGTTCAGCCATTTCAGTAAAAACAAAATTTTATTCTTAAATTTTAAAAACTTGAGGGTACCTGGTGATGTGTCCGAAGCAGTATCTTACAATTGGCATGAATTTCTTGAACATGACTGAGTGCCTTGAAGAAATTCTCATTGAGCTCTTCATCCCTTAAGGCACTGACCTGTATTTCCATAACCACAGTTGCCATTGTTTTCAGTAGAAGGAAAGAAAAGGTAAACAGATCCAAGATGCTGAACAACCAATCTTTTATACCTCCTCATTTGAAAGTTGATAATCCCGAAGAAAGCACGAGACAATTTCTTGTCTTTGTGTCGTAATATCAAGTTCCTGCTTAAGCCTCTCTGTGGTACTGATGATGTCTCCTGTGCTTTCACTACAGCTGCTTAATGCCTTGGCAATCCTATGGGGTTTCATAGGCTAAGGTCAAAAGGTCCCAAATAAGGTTTATGCATGTTATCATATAGAAGAAAAGCAAGCCATACATAGAAAAAATTGACAACATGAACTTGAACAGATATCTGTGCACGTGAAAGGAAAAAAAATGCCACAATAACAACAAGAGTAGAAAGTTTTTGACACTTTGTGAGTTTTGTTGGGCATAACAATGACACTACAAGATGAATGGCAATGATCTAGAGTAACTGGTATTTGATGGCCTAGAAAGAACATGGTGCGCATAAACGGGATACAATTTAATCCTCTCGCAATAGTAGACGAGTTAAAGTGCAAAGCACCAACATAATCGAATTTGTCCATCATACTTGGGGAAAAAAGACCTCTCAAAGCCTTTAACTTATCTTCACTAACTATTTTCTTATTATTCCACAACTCTTCAAAAGCCTTTAACTCAGCTTCACTGACTAATACGATTCTCTTGATCACTTTTACCTTTTGTCGCACTTTAAAGTAGTCTCATTTTCCTTTAATAGCTCATTTCTCTACCACCAAATATCTTTTCTTGAAATCTTTTACCTTTAGATTCACCTAAGATTTCTTTAGCTGCTCTTTTTATATAATTAACCATTTCATTCCACATTGTATTTATTTCTTCTTTGAAATTCCATATTTCTTCATTTAGTACACAATCATTAAATGAATGTAATTTCCTCTTTTTGAACTTTACTATGTCTTCCTGTACCCAGTAAAATGAAATCAAACATAACTGTCCATCTCTGTTTCACCCCCTTTCTTGTAACCACCTCAGTAATAAAATCTTTGCCCATACAACCATCTTATCAACCTAGAACCTGAGACCAGCCTGTTCCTTTTTAGAAAATAGTGGATTGTACAATTTTATTGAAAAATATAGGTAGAACAATCAATTGGCAAAGAGGAGAAGTTCCTCTACTGCCAAAGAATGAATACTAAAAAATTACAATGATTGAAATATAGCATTCCAAAACTGCACGACAACGGTAATAAAGCTTGTAGGCAAATAATCTCTGGAGGATTGTACCAACCTGAGACCAACCTGCTTTCCTTATGGCTTTCTGGATGATTCCCCCCAAGTCTGAGACACCTACATATGTGATGTCCGGCGAAGCACAGATAAAGACTATTTGATCAGGTGATAAGAAACCCAACGAGTTAAGATTGAATTGAGATCCAAGGCTCATGGTAGTGATTCTCGGGATCTATAATGTGATGTGATCGCACAGAGGCAGAAGGCCCAATTAGTCAGGGCAGAGAAAGACCCTGGAGGGTGGTCACCTCTGCCACACATGCCTGGATGCATCCTGGCTAGCAAGAATAGATCAAGATTATAGGCTATTGTAGATTCTCCTATATTGCCCTAGGACTGGAGTGGGATGCCATTCATAGAGAGGAATAGGTTAGTCGTCCCATATGCCCGGCACTCTTGGTCATGCCCAACTCAATAAGTGATGGACTGTGTCCATAGGGTGAGTTTAGTGGTCTCGAAGGATGAAGAGATCCCCAGTTAGCCATGATAGGTGGTGATATATCCAGAAGACTGTCACAGCTTGCGCCTCTAGTCACACATGATCCAGAAGGCCGTAGGCATTAAACCCCTGTGCTTGGTATTGTGGTAGGCAGGTTTGTCCTCTAGACTGTCAATCAAGATTAGACCATCTGCCAGTGTGAGACATCCTTAGGTGAGCTAGTCCATCCCAGGGTGCATAGTTGAACTGTTCTCAACCCCATAAGTGGCTGATTTTGGCCCTAGCTTGATGAGGATGATGGCCCTAGGTTAATGCAATCATGCAGCATGACAACAGTGCAATCTTTATATACGGTGACTCTCAGGGTTGGAGAGTGCTTCGACCAGTGGGATACCCCATGGGGTTGGGGTGAACAGACAGCCCTATCTGTCGAAGCATAGCCAGAGGTTTAACAGGCCTCATGTGTTCAAGTGTCCTGAATTCTAGTTAATGTGTTTACGATTGTGATTATAAATCATATTTTATTATTTTTTACTGAGTCACAACTAGTTTCACAGTATCATGTGACTATTCACATATCGATATATTTCGGGCAGTATATTTGTGACAATATCGCATGATAAACATGTTGTGGTTGTTATAGCACCACAAATTGGAGCATGTTTACAATTCCCACTATGTCCTTTCAAGGACTCATACTTTCCTACACAAGTTCCAAGGAGTAGACAGCAGTTGATATAAGGAGGTGCTAGTCAAGAGTATCTAAGGTTTAGAGGCTTTAGTTGTGTTGTCTCATTGTCCCCTTCTTGTGCTTATGAGTATTTGGGGACCATGTGATTGTTTAACTTAGGACTTGTTTGTTCATGTGTCCTTAGTCCATGATGTTGTTGTGGAAATGGAATTGAAGATTTGGGAAAAACAATTTTTTTAAGTGGATGATACAACTATGTATATAAATTGAAAATGAAAAAAGGGATTTACAAGTATATACTTTGATCTCTCAAAACAACCCTATACATCCCTATACAAAAAAAACGGGTCACACCAAGAAGATGTGTCCCTCTCTAGACCCCCAATAAAGACGAAGAGCAGAGTTGTGTGCATCTACTTTACAAAGAAGAACAGTCCACTCTCTTACCCTATAACTAACAAAATCCCCTACTCTCTCTGGTATGGTAGCCTCCTTTCTGAAAATCCTCTTATTCATTTCATCCCAAATGGCCCAAAAGGTAGCCTGGAGGATGAGTCACCAGATTCGCCTATCTCCCTCGAGTGGCCAGTGTCCGTGCCACTCCCTCAAAAGTTGTTCGACCGTCTACCTAAGCTGCACACCACACTGGATCTTGAGAGGACATGTCGCCACACATCTTGAGAAAATGGCAGCCATTGAAGAGGTGGTCAATATTCTCCTCTTATGTCCCACACTGGCAGCAACATGTCTGGATACCATCCAAAAAGGTAGCAAGTCCATCACAAATAGGAAGACCCCCATGTAAGATTCTCCACAATAGAACCTTTGCCTCCTAGGTTGCCATCATGGTTGTCAAGGCATCCAAGGCGCTAGCCCACTGCCTTACTACTTTAGGTGACAAAGTGAGGCACCAAGGGGAAGCCTAGTTTATATAACAAAATACATTTCAAGAGAACTACTACTATACATTTTCTACATATAAGTTATATCTTTAGTTAATAGAAAATTTGATATTCACAAATCTTCAACGTATACCAATATTTAAAAAAAATAAAATAAATGAAAAAAAGTAACAAAATAATCACAAAGCTCATGAAGTTAGAATCTCATTCTAACCTATGTGCCTAAACTCTCCAATATCCGTCGTCGCACCACTACGGATTGACCTGCGCAGACCTCAAAACAAAGAGTGGATACCCTACCAAGGTAGACTAGGTGACCCAAGATGGCCTATGTGCACCAAAACAACCAGGTGAATGCCTTAATGAGCAGCTCAACTAGGCGCCTGGTCATCTTGGGCACTATGGAGCGCCTTGTCACCTAGGTAACGCCTTGAAAACAATGGTTGCCACACTTGACCATGCAAAGGATGCCTCAACCCATCGTCAAAAATCACCTGGTACACCGATCTGACCAAGAATTCCCCCTCCTTGTCCCAGCTCCATGTCCACCCACTATCTTGCTCTGATCTAGCTTATGTTGCTAGAGGACTGCAAGTAGAGTCCCGAGCTGGACAATCTCCTCTTCCCACATATGCCTTCTGAAAATAGGGCTCCAAATAGCCCCCCTACCGACTATCTATCAAGCAGTAGGCTCACCACTACCAATGGTTCCACGAAGATTGCATATAGTCGAGGAAACAACTCCTCAAGAAGACAATCTGCGTACCATTTGTCCTTCCATAAATGGATAAATGGCAAGTTTGCCCATTCCCTAGCCTCACACTAACTCCTATCCTGACAAGAACACTGCTATGCAATATGCCCCTCCAAATGTGAGATATGTGCCACTGAGGTAAGGTTGACAAACCCCAAATCCTTCGACTGCCATAGTATTTCTGTCTAATGGCCATGTTCCAAAGCCCCTCCTCGTCTGTGCTGCTTTTCTAAAGCCATTTGTTCAATAAGGCCATGTTGAAATCTCTGATTTTTTTAAGGCTCAATCCGCCCACCTTTTTGCTCTTAGATACTCTCCCGCATACAATGTCATGCCAGTCTCTACCTCTCATGTCACTGTCATGTCAAAAAAGCCTTGCCGAAATGGATTGCAGCTTCCTTGCTATTGAGATAGGGATTCAAAAAGTATAAATGAAACAATTAGAAAGGCTATCTAAAACAGATTTGCACAGTACCAACATGCCTCCATACAAGAGCAACTTTGCCTTCCACCCTGCAAGCCTTGACTCAAATTTTTGCACCATTGGCTGCCAATCCCTACACTGTAAAGCATTATGGGTGAGGGAAGACCCAAATAGATAAGAAGAAATTGGCCAACCTAAAAGCCAAGAATAGTAGCAGCTCTCCTGATGGTCTTCATTCCAGATTCACACCAATCACTTGGCTCTCATTGAGATTGACTTTAAGTCCACCAACCTCCTGTAGTAGTTCTAGCACCATTCTAATATTGGAGAGCTGCATCTCGTCTTCTACCACAAAGAGTATCGTATCATCGACATATTGCAGGTAGGATACGCAAAGGCCCTATAAAGCAACTTGGAACCCCCTGATTAGGTCATGATATTCAGCCCTCGACCACATTTGCTCAGAATATGCACCACTAGCACAAACAAAAGAGGAGAAAAGAGGTCGCCTTGCCTTAGTCCCCTACCACTATGAAAGTAAGGTGAAGGTTCCCCATTAATGAGGACAACAAAAGTGGTTGACTGGAAGCATGCCCGAATTCAACCTATCTACCTATCATCAAAACCCATCCTACTAAGAATCTCCAAAAGACACTTCCAACTAACCCTATCATACGCTTTTTCAAAATCAAACTTGAACACTAGCCCTCTCTTCCTCTGTGTCTTGATGGCATGTAGGCATTCATGTGCAACAAAAAAAAATTGTTGAATGATACGTCCTTTGATGAAAGCTCACTAATATCCACCAACCACCCTGCATATAACACTGTCTAGTCTCATGGCCAACAACTTTGTGATTTTTTATAGGTCCCATTGAGCAAGCTAATGGGCCTATAGCCTGTCAAGCACTCAACACCTTACTTCTTAGGGTTGAGGACAAGAAGAGTCTTGTTGATACCTCTCAAATGAGCTCTCCCTTCCTGGAATTCCCACACATCTTGGAGAAGATCTTCTTTAATGATGGCCCAACAACGGTGGAATAAGACCGTTGAGAAACCATCCGGCCCTAGGGCTTTGTCGCTTGCAAGAGAGAATACAGCCTTCTTCACCTCCTCCTCCTCAAAAGGGCAAGAAAGAGTATGACTCTCTACTGCAGGCAGCCACAGAAGGAGATCCCCTTCAATAGACAGTTGGGCAGGTTCCTCAGAAAAAAGGCAGGAGTAGAACTGGCAAGCATTCCTCCTAATGTCATCTAGTGCAGTGAAGAGTTGGTTCCCCTCTGTGATGCATTTGATGTAGTTCAAACGTCATCTAGTGCGGTGAAGAGCTGGTTCCCCTCTATGATGCATTTGATGTAGTTCAAACGTCTTCTCCCTGACGCAATCTTTTGAAAGTAGGAAGTATTCATGTTTCCCTCTTTGATCCATTTTTCTCTAACTCTCTGGTTCCTGTAGATTTCCTCTTTAGTGAAGATGTCATCAAAATCTGCCGGCAAGATCTTGTCATATTCATCCAATATGCTTGCCTTCTTCAGTGCATCCAGTCCCTCTAGCTAAAGAAGAATCCTATCCTTCGTTACTCTTCCGAGGAGCATCTTACCGGTGCCCCACTTGGTTAGCTCCTTCACTAGGTGCTTCAGCTTCCCCACCATTCTGGCCAGGGTAGACAACTCCTGCCTCTGCCTCCCTATTCTCTACAGACAGTGTCCATGAAGTCTTCCTCTCTGAACCAATATCTTTCAACTCTGAATTGCATCTTTCTTGCCCTTATGTAGCTAGTCCTAAGCAAAATAGGCATGTGATCAAAAACAGACCTTGCCAAGACCATAGCCGCCATATGTGGGAAGTGATCTTCCCACACAATTGAAATGAGGAATCTATCAAGTCTAGACAATGTTGGATCAGCTCTCAAGTTTCACCATGTGAAGTGTGCATTGGAGGCATGGACATCAATCAAAGCTGCTGCAGCAACAAATTCCTAAAAATCTTCTAACTCCCCGAAGGGAGCCGAGCCACATCACCACTCCTGCAGCGAGAGGACGGCATTGAAGTCCACCCCCCCTACACACCATGGATGGCCTGAGCTGGAATGGTGAAGGAGCTCGTCCCATAATGCTTTCTTATCCTCCCTATTTGGAGGTCCGTAGACCCCAGAGAAGTCCCACACAAAGCCATCCTTGATGTTGCAGAAAGAAAGGGATACGCCCCCCCTGCCAACATACTTGAACTCCTCCACCACTTCCACCTCAAATTCATTCCACAACAGCATAATTCCCCCTACTCTCCCTTCTGCCAAAAAGGCCACCCCTCTATACAATCTAGCACGCCAGACCTCCCGCATAGTAGCCACCCCATCCCCCACACACTTTGTTTATTGAAGACATAGAATATCAATCTTACATCTCCTAACAAGATCCTCCACTACTCTTCTTTTTTCCCTCCCACCTAACCCCCTCACATTCCATAAGACAATTCTCATTGATATTAGGAATTGTACTCCCCTCCCTCACCCTCCTAGGCATCATGGTCTACTTCACCCCCCCCTCACTTCCCTTTGCACCCTTCCTGAAGATTTCCCACTCCTCATCTCCCTGGCGAGAGTGAGCAGTCACCTCTTCTAGACCTTCACAAATACCCCTTATACCCGTTTAATGTCCTTCTTTACCTTCTCAGCCAACTCCCTCACATGATCCTCAGTCCATCTCTCCACCACTGCCACTATCTCCTTAACCTCCTTCCCATACATCTCCTTCCAAGCCTCCCCATATTGTTGTCTTGGCCCCGGGATTGCTTCTTCACTCCCAAGTGAGAGGTCCTCCTCCAGGAAGGCCAAGAGGGGTTGTTCTTCCTGAGCTAGTTCTTTGAAGAGGGCCGCAAAGGTCCCCCTCCATGTGCTCCAGAAAGAGACCCTCGCTTCCTTCGATAGCCGATGGGTTGTTAGGCGAAAGCAAGGCAAGTTGCCCCTGCTGGTTGGTAGGGGTAGCCCTCACATTAGATACAGCCATTTCCACCGAGCCTCCTTCAATCTGCTAGTCGTCACCCGGGCCGCTTTCAAAGCCAGAGGCAAAACCAGCACCACCCCAGCACCTCAGCCGTTGTGGCAACATTCTTCGTAGGACCGCCCCTATGCATTCTATTGTTACACCGATAGTCGGCTGGCATCCTCATTCCATACGCCTCCGCCAAGGCCAGATGGCTAGCCACCGACGCAATAGAGGAAGTCAACCCTCGAAAGCCTGCAAGAGTGAGTTCAGGGGGGGAAGTAGATCTTCCTCCTGCAAGTGTGGTGTCCGAGCAATACCAATGGGACCACCAGGGGCCAAGGAGGTGATCAACACCATTGGCCACGCATCAGGCTTTGCTAAAGTGGCTACTAGTGCTGAGACTCTGTGCTCTGGCCGAACTACATGTAGAGGTTGCCGGAGAGAGATTCACGGCAATGCAGCGGTGGTCGGCGGTACGACGGTGGCCACCGGGTAGCCACTCCGCGCATCATGCAGAGGAAAATTTACTATCTAAGTTGTCAAGTGGAGAAGACAGAAGTTATCAAAACCTAGAGGCCCAATACGATGCACCGCACCAGATCCACGTAAGTTCTGGGTCCGGGGCAGCATACCCGCCCAGGTCCCCTTACACCGCTTGCTATGAGCTGAACGCGCCTACTGACCCAATTTGCCCAAAAGCGCTTGGTCCAATTCAACTGCCCCAAGCCCTTTTGGCCCAATTCCCAACGGCAGGTAGATTTGAATTAAAGACGATTGCCCAGGGCTTCCATGTACCCTCAGCTCGTCGTCTTCCTCTTGTCGCCATTGGGGCTATTGCCCTAGCCCACCCAGCCGCCACAGGGACTATTTCGAGGCCTCCAGCGAGATCTCAAGACAGACAATGAACTCCTCTCCGCCAACAAAGAGGGACATCACCGACGGTACCATAGCCGGACTGGAAACCCGCAAGGAGGCCTCAACAATGTTCAAACCCCCCATCGGGAATAGCCTCAGGTTGTTGGGTTCAACCATCCCAAACCGCCCAGTCAATGGGAAAGGCCTTCCTCATCGCAAAAAAGATGGGGAGCCCCCACTAGTCGAACGACTAAGATAACCCCCTGGGTTGGGGAATGTCCCCCTAGTCAACGACCATCATCTAGCCCAAAGGATGGTCCCTTTGCGAAATAGGAACCCCGCCTCCGTAACGGCTTCCACTGTATATGCGTGGGCCCGACAGCCAAGAAGCCACTCTTGTGGACTTGGCGAACTTCCCACTAGCCACGCCCCTCCCCCCGAGCCTCCAGGAGACCTTTAACCATCATCAGATCTATCTCCCCTTCTACCGGGGATATTTAGATACACCTACTGGCCCATTCCAACTGTCCCTGCTAAAGTTCTTATGGGGCCGGGGCCTACTTCGTAGAACTTTCCTGTCTTGCCGGTAGTGATGGAGCCCTACCATGGACAACCTTTGCGAAGGATCTCCTGAGCAAGAAACCCCCCTGGACACTGTCGACCACCGGAGCCTTCCTTCCCACCCACACCCTACATTCCCGCTGCAGATGCCCTCACCTCCAGTAGCGAAAGCAAACCGAACTGAGACAATGACCTGAAGGCTCTCGAGCTCTCTCCCCAGCAAATCCCTTGTTCGTGAACACACCAGGGATTGTCGTCCGAGGACCATCGCCTCTAAGAGGGACACGGTTTGCCCCAAAGGCGAACTCTAACAGACACATAGCCCAGTCTGCCATCCCTTCCCCTTGAAACCACAGAGCTTCTCTCTCTAGTTTCCTACAGAGATAATCCATTTTGCAATGTCACACTTTTGAGAACCTCCTAAGTTTCCGAATAAAGATGAAATGAATTTTTATTATCTCAAATGAAGCTATGTACCATCCAATGGGGAAGTCCTGCGGGAGGATAGCTTGATGCCAGCATGATAAAAAGCTTAACACTGTTAAATTATCGATCACCAAAAAAACATGATGTTTGTTCTTAGAAGAGAGAGTTGTCTTTTTATTGGTTACAGATATAGTTTTTGTAATATTTTTATTGAATTCAAATTGAGCTAGGGTTAGTTCTCTTATTTACATAGAATATCTTACGTATCACCAGAATTACAAGCAGAAACATGAAAGCCCAAAATCGACCACCCTATCCTACCGTTGGACAGAATCCCGGCCCTTGTCGAAGTGGACAAACTAACACATTACGGACAGATCAAACAAAAAAGAGGATCCCCTCAATTCG
>JANBPO010000002.1:6306506-6322101 GCA_024336825.1 Amorphophallus titanum
CCGAAAGAAGAAGATCTATCTTGGGATGTGTGAAGAGAATAGAGGAAGAAGAGATAGATAGAAGAGGAAGAGAAGAACAAGATTTAACAATAAGAAAACATGTGTGTGCATAGGTGTGTTTTGAAGAGAGAACAGAGAGAAAATATAGTGGGGAGAAGTGAATAAAACTTAGTAAAAATAAATTAAAAATAGAGGGTAAGAAGAAGAAGAATAATTGTAAATATAGAAAGAATTAGAAGATGTGATAGAAGAGAAAGTTGTAGATTAGAGAATGACAAAGAAGATTGATGAAGAGTGCAGAGGGAGAAAATGTGAGGAAGAGGGTGAAAAATTGGGAGAGAAGAGACTGTGAAAAATCACAGGTGAACAGTAAAAAGTGCATAACCATGATTTGAAAAATTGAGAAAAGCTTAGAAACTAGAGAGACATAAAAGTAGAGGAAGAAGAAGAACTTGAAGAATACTTAAAAATTAAGAACTTTGCAGAAGAAAGTAGCTTGAAAAGATGAACAAAAGAGCATGTAAAATAGGCTAAGAGAAAGGCTAAGTTCCCATTGGTCTGCTCTTGGCATCTATTTATATTGTTCATAAACCTCCCACAATCGTGACTTTTCAGATTGCTTTTGCATCTGACTTTTTAACATCAAAGATTGATCAAAGTAGGTGTCTTGGCACGATTAGAGTCTTCCTTTCCTCAAACAAGAGGAGATAAGCTCAAAAATAGGATGATAACTGTGATCGGGGCATTCTATTTCTATTTCTGCCTCCAAAAGAAATGACGTCCAACCTTGTGGCCACACATTAAAATAGCGCCCTTCAGACCAGACGTTAATTCTTTATCCCCTTTTTTGATATTTTCCTTTTTCATAACTCAAGGAAATAGCGACTTCTTGAACAGGCATTCATTCTTTTTCCCTTATTTTGATTTTCTGTAAAAGAGAATTGGCGTATGAGAACATGGCCGATGATTCTTTTTTCCCATTTTTTTTCTTTTCCTCTTTCTATTTTTCACCAGGAAATGGGGGTCTGAGTTAGTTGACACTAATTCTTTTTTCCATTTTTCTTTCTATTTCAGAATTCAATTTGGCATCCGTCTTGAGCGCCACCCATTCTTGAAATTGGCATTATTCACCCGCATCGCTCAAGAATTGGCGTCAGCAAACTTTAACGCTTATTCTTCTTCTTCAAGAAATGGCATCTGACACCTTGGACGCTAATTCTTGAAATTTTAGAAAATTTAAATAATCAATGTATTTCAGCCAAAAATAGCTTTCAAATAATTATGTAAGTTCTTGAATATTTCTCGCATGGTCACTTTGGTTCAAAAAGATGATAAAATGCATGCAGACTCAAATTAGTTGTGAGAATGAAATTAACTGCTCATGATGCACAACTATATTCATTAAATGCTCAAAGATGATGAATGTTATGTAATTTATGATGTAAAATGCGATACTCATCACTTATACTGATGCAGACTATGTAGGGTGTAGAATAGATAGAAAAAGCACTAGTGGGCATTGTCAATATCTAGGTGGTTGTCTAGTGTCTTGGGCATCTAAGAAGTAACACATTGTTGCTCTTTCTATTGCTGAAGCTGAGTATGTTGCAACAGGAAATTGTGCAGCCTAGGTTCTCTGGATTAAACACCAGCTTATTGACTATCACATAAAACTTGGATGTATTCTTATTCTTTGTGATAATATTAGTGCTATTTCCTTAAGTAAAAATCATGTTCATCATTCTAGGACTAAGCATATTGAGATAAAACACCACTTCTTGAGAGATGAAGTATGTAAGAATGAAATTGAGCTGAATTTTGTAGAATCAGAAAAATAGATTGTTGACATATTTACTAAACCTCTTGAAAATGAAAGATTTAAATTCTTAAGGAGAGAACTAAGTTTATGTAAATTTCAGCATGATGACTGATTGCTTGAGTTCATTTTTGCTTGAAATAAATGCCTTCTTCATTATTGTTAATATGCACATGATTTAGATTGCCAGTAGAATGTGGTTGTCATTACATATATTGCATTGCATTATGTTCATCTTGATCTTAAGGGTATATCAAAAGGTATGCTGGGAGAAGGGCAAATCTCTTCTGTCTGGAAATCCACGCTATGCGTAGAGGCTAGTCCTCCGCCAGGTACCCTGGGTCAAGAACATGTCTGAGTCATGCATCTCATTATTTGTGATAATGTTGTCCTAAATGTTTATGTGCTTTAAATAGTGTGTCCAGCAGTAGTGCATATAGATAGGGGAGTTAGTGTTAATTCCATGATAGGATGCTTAGGTTGAGTCAGTTCAGGTCCATCTTGATGCATCTAGGGAGACGTGAGTGTCTCACTTCCTGTGTTTTCAATCCTAATTCTAACCTTCATGTTCAATTGAAAATACCACTTTGATCAATTGAAATCCACAATGCTCTTGAGTTAAATAATCGCAATTGGACCAAAATCTTCTTTTTTATCCTTATTCCTTGGTATTGCTCATATTTCTCTTGTTATCTTCTCCTGAATCTGAAATAATGACAATCTGATATTCAATTCATTACTCTAAGCTACTAAAATTAGAAATCTTCTCTTATAAGAATCAGTGATATACCATGAATGAACTGATGGTTTAAGTCCACTGAATTTTAGAGCCTAAAGACTAAACTCAATGAAAAAGGCTATTGATTACACTTAATAGGTCTAAACTAGATCTCACATGTTATGTCTGGTGAAGTCTCTCAGAATTGGAAATTCTTTAAATTTAGGATTATCTTGGTTGAGAAACTTGGAGTGTGTATTATATTTAAACAAATCTTTCTGGAAAAACCAAAGGGCAGCCATGTCAAAAATTATATGCCAACAACTTTCTAGGAAGAGCAATGGCTGTATGCACCAAGAAACTAGGTCCTTTATCAAAGAAATAAAGAGAACCTATGTCATCAAGTGCTTTAGTTATCTCTGTTCAAAAAATTAAAATAGAATGGGTAGTTTCACTGAATAACTAGGGGTACTGGCGTCTGATCAAAGTGTACCCTTATGTCAAAAAGTGTAAACTATTCCTGAATGTCTTGATAAATGAAATAGAATGGTAAATTCTATCGAGTAACTAGGGGTACTAGCATCTAATCAACATGTACCCTTACGTCAAAAGGTATGGATTATACATGGCTGTTCTGAAATTTATAAACAAAAAGAAAAGGAAAATCATGCTATAACCCTGCAGTGAAATATCAGAACCATAAAAATTGTTTAATCTCAATACATGTCCTAGTTACTCCTAAGAAATTCACTGATTTTGGGTGAGTAAGATGAGGTGAGATTAAATCTGACATGATCTATGTAGTTCTGGTTTATTGCTATTAAGAGTTAATGCAAAATTATTCAAAGAGTGTGGTTGCTAAACTCTAACATTCATCATTCTCAAACCACATCTTTATCAAGGTTGCATTATATGGAGTCTTATACCAGAAGAATCTGAACTATGTATGCTTGGTTAATGAAGGTTTAATCAGTTTGTCAGCATGTTCCCTCCAATACTTTCACCATCTTTGATATTGTCATCTCATTTTTTCTGTCACTTCCTTAATAAGCTCACATTATCTCTATCATTTTTTACTGATGGCAAAGGGGGGGGAGATTTCGATGGCAAAGGGCTGGCTGGCAAGGGGGAGAGAAAGCTCTGTCTGGATGTCTGTCTGTTTGTCTGCCTGGTATATTACATCATTGACTAAGGGGTAGAGTCGTCTGTTTTGGCTACATGTCTATCTGCTACCCGGTATCTAGTCATTTGTGGGGGAGAGAAAGCTAGGGTAGAGAAAGGTGAAATTTGTCTCCTATTGTATTTGACTGTGACCACTGCATATTCTGACTATTAATGTAGAAAGCATTGCCATCAAAGAATAGCAGTGTTGCCATCATCAAAAAGGAGGAGAATGTTGTGTCTCCTCTAGATTTGATGTCTAGTTTTGATGCTAGCAATAGTGTGATTGACCTTAATTTTGATACTGGTAACACTATGATGATTTGAAGTCTCTACTTAAGTCAGAATAAGTTCATGTTCATTATCAGGTCGATGCATACTCATGCTGCTACATTATCAGGTCGATGCATACTCATGCTGCTGCATTATAAGGTCGATGCATATTCATACATTTAGAAAGACAGGTCGATGCACATATGCATTTTGTCTAGAAGGTCGATGCGGCTGTAGAAGTCATGCGCTATGAGGTCGGTGCACCTTGTACACAAGTCAATGTTGCTAGGCACTATATGCTAGATGATGTATCATTAGGTCGATGCACATCAAAGACTGGTCGATGCTATTGAGCTAGCGTTTGTGGCATAAGGTCGATACGATAAAGGTTATTCTTCTTAAGGTCGATGCACCTTGTGCATCTGCTTTGAAGTCAGGTCAGTGCAGTAAGGTCTTTCATCGATGCATTAAGCATCTCCTTATGTATCACCAGGATAGGTCAATGCACCATCAATTCAGATATAGTCCTTCTGTCTGAATAAGGTCTACCTATGTAATATACAAGTCGATGCTCTTTTGGCATATTGCTGTATTCTTTTCTTCTCGTTAGTAAGGCAGGTCGAGGCACTTTGATTATGCATTAATGCATGTGCATATCTTTACACACCCATTTACATGATTTGCCTGTCTTATGAAACATCTGAGGCTGCATTCTTTAGATATCTATCACTTGCTTCATGAGCCACATGATGATGAGATTAATGAATCTCTACCTTTGTTTTGACAGAAAAAAATAAGGTCATCAAGGAATAATCCAGATTCATGCTCGAACACCTTAGATACATAAAGGGTAACTTTATTGATTAACTAGAGGTAACATTTCTAATTGTCACGTGGGTTGAAAGTGAAAATGATTGAGGCACATGATCCGAGGTGACTTCCCAGTACCTTGGAGATCTCTAATGAAATATCCTCCACATGGCTAAAACTTAAAGAATCTTCAGCTCAGCACCTGACACGTGGACTCTCGATGGGCACTTTTCAGAAGAAACCTTGGGCAGGAGTGTTTCTTCCACTCGCCTAAATCAAATCTCGTAGGGACCACAAGGACTCTTTTTCGTGAGGATAAATAGAGGCCAGAGCTCGAGCAAAAGGGATCAGAAGAATAGAACCATGCATCTGAATCTCTGAGAAGAAAATCTGAGAGAGCAGCTACAGAAAAGTGAAAGTTAGAGAAAATAGAGTATTAGAAGAAGGTGAAGAAGGCTGAGAGAAAAGAGATGGAGAGAAGAAGTTATGCTTGTCTCGACTTCTGGATTAAATCCGGAGTCGAATTTCTCTAGAGAAGGAGCTACATCTTTTATTTTTGTCATCATTTTTCTTTGTTTCTTTCAGTACGTTTTAAGTTTCTGTAAGTTGTGTAATCAGCGACTCAAGCTGTGTGGCAGTGGCGAGGATTTGATCCTCGGACAGCAAGCTGTGAAGCTCAACGAATTGTAGGGATTTCATCCCCCAAGCTGTGGATCAACGGATTTGCAAGTTGTTTGTCAGCGGAAGCCTTACTCATTTGAGTAAGGGGTGGACGTAGATCTCAAGCTTGAGATCAAACCACCTTAAAATTGCTTTAGCTTGTGTGCGATTGCTCAACTATTCATTCCTGCGACTAGATGGATCCCTAGGAACGTGCACTGCATGCATTTGATGTTTTTGATATATTCATTTGTTGCGTGTGCTTGAGTCATCAACTAAAGAGTATATAGAAAGGCGTGACTGGAAAGATAGGTTAAGCCTACCCGGAATGTCATCTCTTGCGTGAGGAGATCTTAGATCGAACCTTTGCCCAGTATTGAACTTGGTTGATTGATTCCTACAACTGTGTGAATTGAATTAAATCTGTCTTGTTTTGATCTGATCTATAGTTTCTTCATCTTACATTTACCTGTTAATCGATAACTCAGTGGTATACCAAAAGGCTTAGTTGGAAGGATAGGTTATGCCTACCTGGAAAACTAACCCTTGCGTGAGGAGATTCTTGAATCAAACCTTCGCCTAGTACCATACTGCGTTGGCTGATCACATCTATTGAAATTTGATGTGGATGATGTTTAGTCTTTATTAGATCTACTAGTTGTTATTTCAGATTGATTTAAATGTTCTGTTCATGGCAGATTCTTTTCTTTCCGCATTTTAATTACTGCTGTGTGGGTGTGAATTTGGGGTTGATCTATTCACCCCCCCTCTAGATCAGCAGCTTATCCATTACTCAACACTGCCCACTTGGTTAAGCACTTCATCACTATAAGGGTGAAAGACTTTTGCTTGGTGAAGAGGTTTGAATCGCCAAGAGGTCCAATAATGCCAAAAGCCCACATGGTGAAAGTCCATGGGGAGGACACACGATGGAGTGAAAAAGTAAGAGAATGGATATTATCAATATGTAATTGGCACTTAACACACCTTCGAACATAGAGAGAGTAGTCCTCTTCTAGAGTGGGCCAATAGAACCCTAGCTTAAGGATTTTCTTTGCTAAGATATGGCTTTTGACATGACCATCACAAATTCTCTAATGCGCCTCTTCCACAACCTTCCATACTTCGTCATCATCGAGGCATCTAAGAAGAACACCAGTAAGACCTCTTCTATAAAGTACACCACCAACGAGAGTCTACCTTTGGGCAACTCTCCTTATAGCTTTCCTTTCTTCTCTTATGACTTCTTCAGAGTAAGACTGATCTTTACAATGTTTGGCAATCTCATAATAGCATGGCTTTTTCTTGTCAGCCAATTCTTCTTCTAATTTTAATAGCTTGACCTCTTTATTCTCGATAATCTCTCCTTCCTTGACCTTCTTATGCAACTCCTCTTTAACCCTAAGGAACACAACATCCTTAATAGCAGGAGTGAGATGCCTATGGATGATGATGGATTGGAAATTCCTTCTAAGAAGAAAAGTTAAAGAGGAAGCTAATGAAGCAAGAGCATCATTTAAGATATTTTGGTTGTGAGGGACATAGACAAAGATCAGTTAGAGTAGAGCTTAGCATAGATAGACGTGAGTTCCTGGTAGGGTTTGAGTTTGGGATCAAGCATGCGACATTTGGTGAGCACTTGGCGAAGAATTAGCTGACTATCACCTACAATCTGCAATTGAGTAACACCATGTACATGGGCAGCCTCAAGTCTGGCCAAAAGAGCCTCGTATTCAGTTATGTTGTTAGTGACAAGGAATGCGAGCTGAAAGACTTGTAGAATGGTGACTCCCTTAGGGGATAGGAGAACAATGCTAATACTCTTACCATGAGAGTTCAGAGCTCCATCAAAATGTAATGTCCACATGAAATCTGAGGGTTGATTGACGGACATCAGTTCCTTATCTAGAAACTCTGATTAAATTAGATCAAATCTGGGGATAGGGTGATGAGCAAGGTGTTTCGCTATGGCATAGCCTTTAATCACTTTTTGTTGAATGTAGATGATGTCAAACTGAGAAAGGAATCTTTACCATCATGCTAACCTATCAGTGAAGATGGATTTCTCAACAAGGAATTTGATAGGGTTCATACGGGTATAGATGGACTTCATGAGCTTCAATTTTTGCACCGCCCAGACTAGAGCAACACAGGTTTTCTCTATAGCCATATACCTCTGCTCACAGGGGTTGAGAAACTTGGACAAGTCATAGACTACCCTCTCTTCACCTTCTTCATCAACTTGTGCAAGGACAGCTCCTACCGAATCATCTAGGTTAGATATGTAGAGAACGAGTGGTTTGTCTAGAATAGGTGGCCTCGGGACAAGAGGATTGACTAGATAGTCTTTTAATCCGTTAAAGGCCACCTGACACTTGTCATACCAATAGAATTTGACTCTTGGCTTGGTGAGCTCATAGAATGGCCTACACCTTTGTGAATGCTGGGAGACAAAGTGGTAAATAAATTGTAACCTCCCGATCAATCCTTGAACTTCTTTCAAATTCCTGGGAGGAAGCATATCTCTTATTGCCCTCACCTTGTTGGGATCAATCTCGATACCCCTCTTACTAACAATAAATCCAAGAAACTTACTCGATGAAACATGAAACACACACTTCTTGGGGTTCATCTTTAATTGATATTCTCGCGCTCTTTACGAGACCTTAGCTAGAACCCCAGGATGCTCAATCCTAGTCCTTGATTTTACAACCAAGTCATCAACATACACATCTATGAAAATGTAAATCATATTATGAAAAATGGCCATCATAACCCTTTGATAGGTGGCTCCGACGTTCTTAAGCCCAAATGGCATGACCACATAACAATAAGCTCCCCAAGGTGTAGTAAATGAAGTCTTCTCTTGGTCTTATTTAGCTCTGCGAATTTGGTTATAACTTGAGAAGCCATCCATGAATGAGAGAGTTTCATACCCTATCGTATTATCGATCAACACATCTACGTGAGGTAGGGGAAAGTCATCTTTAGGACACATGCGATTAAGGTCCCAGAAGTCTATGTAAATCCTTACTCTTCTGTCTTTTTTCATCATCAAGATAATGTTAACCACCCAATTGGGGTAGAGGATGACTCTAATGAATCTAGCTTTATGGAGTTTATCGACCTCTTCTTTTATTTTCAAAGCCGTTTGTGGGTGGAAATGCCTTGACATTTGTTTTACCGGGACAAACCCTGGCTTTAAGATTAATCGATGTTCGACGAGCGCAGGGTCCAGACCTGGCATATCCTCGTAACTCCATGCAAACGTGTCCTTATATTCTTGGAGAACCTGAATGAGTGTCTCTTCCTCATATTGTGGCAAATTTTTGCTTATGAGGATGATCCTAGGGTTTTCCTCAGTTTTCAAGTTGATTTCTTTGGTTGGCTCTTCTATAGAGGCTGACGACTGGTGAAATCTCCTCATGCCACTGGCAAATACGTCAGTCTCGTCCTCATACTTGTCGTATTCCTCATCCCCTTCTTTGATAGGGTCTTCATTATTCATGATTTCAAAAATACTAAACCCTTCATCTAAAGAGCATGCTTCCTCACATTCTAATTCCACCAAAGTAATTAGACCCTCTAACAATTGGGGAATTGCTAGACACGCTTGGCACCTCCTAGCTAATTCTAATAAGAACCTATGGCCCCACTTTGATTCGGGGTTATCCCCCACTTGTCATGGGAATAACCCTTAATCTATCCCTTTTTTGCTTTGGTAGACCAAAAAAGTTAATCCAGTTAGAATAAGGCATAACCCCAAGTTAATCCACTTAACTTGTTCCACCCTGAGAGGTGGAATAGAGTTAACCCTTCTTTTAACTTATTGCCTACCAAAGTAAATGAGACTAAAATATAGGATAGATCAATCCGGGAGGGATAACCCTCCTATTGTCTATCCCTCTATCAAAGTGAGGCATGGGGAATCAGTTTACCCTTGGCTTTCCTACTGGCTACCACCCCTAGACTCTTGCTACATCTAGAAGAACTACCCTAATCACTAGACTCTAGAGAAGAGGGAGGAGAAAAGGGTACAGAGGAAGATGATATAGATGAAGAGCCCTCGCAGGAGGGATAAGGGTAGTCCGCTAACGGACTTTGAATGAGCGGCCCTTGGGTTGGGGCACAATCATGAACAAGATAGGATGTTTCTTCCAAAGAAATGGAAGTCGAGAATTGGAGAGTTTTTCATTTTTATGAATAGTGAAACAATGGAAACAAGGAGAGGGGGATAACGCTGAGATTGAGAGATGTGAGAATTGTTGAATGAGAGGTTGTTCACATGCTGGTAAGATGGAAAGTTGGGAGAATTGCTCGAGGAGCTGAGGAGGAGTTGAATGAACTTCGAGAAAATCAGGAGAGAAAGAGATTAAGACAGTAGATGGTCTCGGTATGTCAGGGATGAAGAGTTTGGACCATAAGAATGGTATCAGTGAGGGGTGAATGGCGTCAATTAGGTAAAGGCCGGCCCACAGTCTGTCTATAATGAAACCCTCCTCAAAAGGTACATATGGCTCTCTGGTATCTTTATAATTGCTAAGCAACTGCCTTTTGTCAGTGATCACCATTGGCTTCTCCAGAACATCATGTATGAGAGGCGGCCACTCCAAGTGAGTAGGCATGAACAACTGGCTCAGTGCTATAGTAATGTCATGCATATCAAATCAGCGATACCATTCACATTTAGGATCATCCATCTTTCTTCTTTTGAATGGCCTTAATGACTCCAGAGCTTTATAAGTGGCCAGCGGTGCTAAATGGCGAGCAAACTACCATGACTAGACATCTTGAGCATCCAGAATTGATGTAATCACTGTGGTCTACTCTTCAATTTGCTCAATGGGTCCTTTTACAAAGTGACAATAAAGAGACCATGCAAGAGGTCACCTATCAGTTTCCAGTGTGGATACCATTGTGGCCCATGGCTCTTCCTCATCTTTTGCAACCTTTACTTTGTTCGGCCCTTTATACCCTAGGCTGTCTCGGGAAATGAGTTTTTGGTCTCTTATTGGTTTTAATCTGCCTTGGAGCCTAGCTCTCAATCCCTTGCCAGACATGTAGCCCATTTTCATCATAATATTCCACCCGGGAGTATTCATCATTTCTTTCTTTCTCCCCTTTGGAGGTAGAAGTGATGCCGGTGTTGATATGAAAACTGGGGCTTGTGGCTTCAACAAATCATGTCACAGGTCGGCAAGGTCTAGCACAGATAGCAAAGTCTTATTAAGATTGAAGGCAGTGACATGGCCGAGAGTGCATCTACGGTAGGTAGAATCGGCATTCTTGTGACTTTGACGACCCGCCCCTTATGCGGGAATTTCAGACATTACTGGTTCGTAGAAGGGACAGTGTCAAGTGCTTGGATGTATGGCCAGCCCAAAATTCTATTAAAAGTGGGGTCCATGTCTAGAATGTGGAAATCAGCAGTGATAGATACCAGACCCAATTCTACCTTTAAAGTAATCATTCCCATAGGTGGCTTCTTAGTATTATCATAAGTAGTCATGGTGATAGATGAAGGTTGTATTTCACTTTCAAGCATGTCGCACATTTTCAAAGTGCTAGGCGGCAACACATTAATAGAAGCGCCGGTGACCACTAAGCATTGACTGATGGCCACCTTGTTGATGTTGACAGTAATACACAGAGCATACTTTCTAGCCAGCTTAGGAGCTAACTCATGTTCATGGAATGTGATGGCCAGTTGTTCACTCGCCAGAGTCAGGACTGATGTGATTTGCTCAACAGGAAGGTCCTTATTTACCATCACCTTTTACAAGTATTGCATTAAAGCTTCTTGGTGGGTCTTTGGCCTTTTAATCGGCACTAGTATAGAAATTCTTACCGGAGTCTTGTCCAAATGCTCTAGTAGATCATATTGTGTGCCACAGACTCGTGCTCTTGCCCTTGTTCTTCTTGCCCGTGTGTGGGATCTTGCTCTTCTTAGTGTGCAAATACACGGTGGAAGATCCTTCCACTGTGGAGCACCATCATCTGGGAGTCATGCGCCTCCGTCAGGTTTGCGATAGGTCTAGTGAGTGGAGGGTTGGTGGAGGAAGAGGGAATGTTCGGGTTGACTGGTGATGAAATTTGAAGGGATGTAATAGGATGCGGAACCCTTATGAGGGGCCTTGCCAGTTGGGGATTGGTGGTGACAGGTGTTGATGGTGATGGAAGTCTATGAGAGTGGGGTTAGTGGAAGTGGATGGTTCTTGGATGGTCAATGGTGAAGGAAGAGTGGGTGATGGGCAAATAAGGAGAGGTCTAGGGGGGAACGGGTTTGTAGGGGTAGTTGTATGGGATGCTAGTGGCGCGGGGGGTATCGGTGAAGGGCAAAATGGGAGGGGTCTAGGTGAAGGGTTAGTAGGGGCGACACAAGAAGAAGGGAGTGTCGGTGAAGGACGAATGAGGGGTCTAGTGGGCAAAAGGTTTGTAGAGGTGGAAGGAGCTTGGTTTATAGTGGGGCGGATGAGAGGGTGTGAAGGTTGGGGAAAGGGAGAAGGTCCTGTTAGGGGTTGTGGCATAGTTCTTGGGAGGCGAAGAGGTTGGTTTGGGGTTTGATTGATGGCATAGATGGAGGCGCTTTCCTCGTGACACCCTTGTCCCCTCTCAACTTCATGAAAAGAGGTAATAGGGTTCAACTATTGATTCAGAGCGGGGTGCTCCGATAGTGGGTTGTGGACAATCCCCATGTCTGGTTGAGGTACTGGAGCCTACTGTTGTTAAAGCAGTTATTGCACTTGTTGTTGAGGTTGTTGTTGATCTTGTTGTTGTCGGTGAGGTCTTCGTGCTTTCAATGTAGCAATGTATCTCCTCATCTCATCCCAATCAATGACACCTTGATCATTCATGTCTTAAATGTAATCTTTGAAGTGAAAATAATGATCAATGTTATGACTCGACTGTCAGTGGAAGACACAATACACAAAGGTATCCACATTTTGGGGCCAGGCCGGCCTCTCCTTGGGCAATGTGAGCGTGTTGGCGGCCATGAGGGATGTGAAGATGTCAGGGAGGCTTTCGGGAAGCGACAGATATTGGGCTCTCTTGGGGCCTGGGGTCTTCTTGGCTACTGGGGGCCATAATTATCAGGAGGTGGTACTTGATGGTATTGTAGAGGGATTTGGAGGTTTTGTTGGATAGGTTGGTTTTGAGGAGGTGGTCGGAATGGCTGAGGAGGGTTATTTGTTTGGTGGGAAGGTTGGACATGGAAAGGGGCATGTTGTTGTTGTTGTGGGGGTCTCAGGTTGGAAGAAGAATTATGGAAAGGTGTGGGATTGCCAACCACGCCCACTTGCTCATTGATGACCATGCCCTCAATCGTTCCACCATTGTTATTGTTAACATTGTTCTTCCTCATCACTCTCGATTTTTGCTCAAATATGTTCATGATGGGCAAATGTTGATGCTCAAAAAATTAGCGTCAAGCCTCACCAAGCGCAAACGAAAGTAATTAAAGGGAGATAGCCAAGAAAAAAAATGATGATGATGGGCATGATATGAGAAGAAAGAAAAGAAAAGAGAAGGGAAGGGCAAGGGGAAGGCTGAATCGGCGACCCCCATGGCGCTAAATCGGTGGCCCCCTTGGCATGAATCAGCGGCCTACCCTTTGTGGCACTTGAATCGGTGGCCTCCCCATGGGCTTGAACTGGTGGCCCCCTATTTTGAGCATGAATCGGTGGTTATCCCCTTTGTGGCACTTGAATCAGTGTGCAAGTCTCCCATAGTGGCACTTGATACGGTGGCCCCATGGAACCTTGAATCGGCACGCAAGCTCCCAATGGGGCCTTGAGTCGGCGACTCCCCAAGGGCACCTGATCCGGCACGCAAGGCTTCCATGGCCATTGAATCGATAGCCACCCCCTTGCTCTGATCTGGCACAACAACTTTTCCCCATTCCCTCTACTTGCATAGTAATGAACCTATAGAAGAGGGCGGGCACGTCGACGACATGTTGTGAGTGCGATGGTAAGGTGAAGGATTTGCCACGAGTTGCTACTCGAGCAGTGCAAGGGAGCAGAGCACGCCATGCCCACGTGAGAGCGGCGGAGGCAAAAAAAAAGAAAGAAAGAACAAGCACGTCAATGCTTTGCTATTTTCGACGGGTATAAAAGAAGAGGAAGGGCCTTCGAACGGCTCTAGCTGGTGGTTTGCTAAAAAAAAAACTACCTGAAAACAGTGAGCTCTGAGGGGGTGCAAAAGAGAAGAAGACAAAGTCCAGAAGAGAAGAAGGAGAGAGTGATAAAAGGGAAGGGAGAGAGAGATCCATTGATAGTGGGTTTCATTTCTGTCTTTTGTTTTCCCTTCTTTTCTTCTTCATGCCTGACAGGGGCGATATCGATGTAACCTGTCTCTTGTGAATGAATGAAATTTGTGGGCCTTTGGGCCTGACTTACGAGCATGCTCATATCTCCCTCGACTTGCCTTTTCTCTCCGGTGTGCCGGCTCTCATGCTCATATCCCCTCGTCTGTGTGAAGTTTCTAATGTCCAGGGGAAACCCTGGTCACCCCAAGAGCTCCCATCCTCAACCCCCTTCTAAAAAAAAGGGTAAACCATATCGGGTAAAGGGACTGATCCAGCGTGACCCCTGGCCATCGGATCACCCTTTTATGCTTTCCCTTTTTAATTTTTTTTTGTTGTCTCTTTTAGCCACCGGATCAAATGGGGAGGTGCACCCTTGGCCACTGATACAAGGGGCCGGCCTCCTTTTGCTTGGCTGCCGATTCACCCCTCTGCACTGTGTGATCACCTGATTTATCATCCCCCTTTGGGTCACCGTCTCACCTTTCAACTCTCCTCAGTATTTTTTTTCATGAAGTTTTTGATCACCCTCAGATCCCTTGGGGCTTGCTTCCTCATAGCATGGTCCCTGGGGAGATTTCCCTTAAAGAGTGCATATTAATGGCCGCATAGTCTGGAAACAATCTAAGTTTGCATGTCGAAATCGAGATCGCAGTGTTTCGTGGGTCACCGGAGCCCCTCATAGGCTAGTACTAGGGGCTCCTGTGCTCAACTCGGGTTGCTAGATGTCACCGCTTTCACACGCATCCTTGTTATTTCAGGACCGTCTCGAACCCTCTGTGGATGAGCACCCAATTTACACTCCCCAAACACTTTGGGTTTAGGAGAGGTGCTGTCAAATTTTTGCCATAAAACTTGAACAAATTGCAAGACTAATGACAAACTGAATAAACTAAATTAAAGATCACCATCACAGATGTACAATAAGATATGAAGCTGATGATACAAAAAATGGTGTAGGGGTGACCAGGATTTAAAGAATTGTTAAAAACGAAGGTGAACATAAGAAGATAAAAAAAATCCCTAGATGACACCAGAAATTTCTGAATGGACCATTCCATGTAATGTAAATGTAGATAAGACCCTGCACACACTTCCTTTCCTGCATGCTTGCTTGCCAAAATTCCCTGGGTATATCAAATGGTGAGCTGTGAAAAGTTGGGTTATGCCCAGGTGAAAACTCTCACTATGCATCAGTGAAACACTCTGCCTCGTGCCGAGGGCCACCCTGCATGAATGCATGATGAAACTCTTGCATGTTATGTATAAGAATTTTGGAAACCATCTTCCTGCACTTCCCAAGGGCACGGCCTCCTTGATTAGTAAAATAGGCGTCATTACATTTCATGCCACTTCAAAAAAAGGCAAACAATAGAAAACAATCACGGCTTGTTGGCATGAAGGGTGAGTCAACGCACTGGGCACAGTGCGTTGACCCACTCTTGTCCAGGGTGGCAACCTTGAAGCCCCCTGCGTCGATGCTGGAAGCCTACCGCAACGACACACCCTCTCTCTCAAACCCGCTCAAACATAAAAAAAAGGAAAGAAAAGAAAGGAGAAATAGAGAAGTGATCAAGGCTGCGTTGACGCACCTTGCTTAGTGCGTCGACATGACCCACCTCCCTCTTCTGTTGGCCCTATTTGCGGCATTTAAAAAATAGATAGACAAAACAAAGGGTGTTGATCTGACGGGGAGGTGCCGCCAGTTCAAGGCCCCATGGGCCACTTGATCTGGCGCGCCCCTCTCCCTCACTCTATCTTATAAAAAAAATGTGATCCGACACCCCCCCTCATTCTCTCTTGTAAAAAAAAAACACACACACACACACACACTTATGTATCACATGCACAT
>JANBPO010000002.1:7237468-7247885 GCA_024336825.1 Amorphophallus titanum
GAAGAATGCAGCTGATTTTTTTTTGAAAGTGGGTAGTACCACTATGTATTAAAACAATGAATGTACAAGTATAGGCTGTGACAACCCAAAAATTGCAAACCCCCCAAAACCTATACACAATGCAGCTGATTGAATGTAAGGTTCTTTCATTCAGTCAGTTATATACAGAAACTCTTTCCATTTGGATGGGCATCCATTGCTCCAGCTTATTTTATCTAGAGCTAGATTTGTTCCCTTCTCTGTTGCTAATGAATTTGGAACATGACTGTTTTCATTATTTCATGAGAAATGTTTCTTTTCCCTACATTCTGTGTCTGAATCACATTTCCCTTCTTTTACTTCTTTCTAGATTATGCCCAAGTTGAGAGGCACTTTTTGGTGTTCCACCAAGACTGCTCCTCGTCCACCAATATGTTTTTAGGGGCTTATGCTAGGCTTCTTCATGGTCTCTTGCTAGGTTTGGAATTTGCTGCAATTGGAGAGAGCTAGGATTAAGTTGAGAGTTAGTTAAACTTTGCTCTAGTGGTTGGATCATAGTTTGTTTCCTGTATAGTTAAGTACAGTGCATTATTGACTATGGTAGAGGTTCTACTACAATTAGCCTCTCTTGGTTTTCATCTCATACATTTTAATGCATGGTGCTCCTTCCCCGTTTCTCAGAAGTTGTAGCAATGTAAGTCATTCATAATGGTTATATTGATTAGCATTATGTTTCTCCCTCCTTTTTGCAGTTTATCTATGTTCAAACTGATACGGCCTGTGCCAGGTATTCTGTTGATATTGTTTATCTCAATGTGTATGAAATTTGTTTTCCACGGATCTTTGGTTCAAATGTTCAATGCATGTCAGTTTCTTGGTTGACAATCTTCTATTTGGTAGATTCAATGACAATTTTTGATTAAGTTCCTTCTGCTTGGGTGTGGGGGTTCTTAAATGATTTTCAACCAAAGAATTTACTTATTTTGAATGAAGATAATACATTGCTCATGGACTGAAGTAGACCAAGAAATACTGAGAAGAATATTTTACATTGAGGATGGCAAGTTGAGAACAAGCCTTGGTGCAACAGCAACATCGCTCCACTGTGACCTGTTGCTCATGGGTTTAAAACTAGCAACCGCTTCTTTAGGGAAAGCAGGGTTAAGGCTGCATATGGTTATATCTTTTTGGCACTTTATTGGAGCTTTGTGGCGTGGGCCAGCAGCACTGATGGAGAGTGTGAAGGAGAGAACGAGGCAAATAACAAGGTGGCCGGCGGCGAGAAGTTGCACAGAGATGCAAGAGGGTGGGTTCACCTCCTGTAGGCATCTGCAGATCGATGGAAGCTAAGCTGGTCATGCAAGGAAGACAGATCCTTGATCGACTCTTTGCTTCAGGTGCCTATGCAATGGGCATCATGCTTCAGTTTCCAGCAATGTTGCTGTCTATTGGAGATGCAAACAGTCAGGATAGGAGCATTCATTGTGGCAATGGTGTACATCAAGAATGGATTTCAAGGGTGATCAATGAACCTTCTCCAGTTGATGATTCCAATAATAGTTGATGCGCCATGGCCTCCATCTTTTGACCAGAACATGCAAGCTTTGCAGTGTTCTTTAGTCAATGTTGTCCACAAAGGAATTATTGAACATGATGAGGTTGTTTGTGCTTTTTGGAGGCATTGGCCGGATGAGGTTCAATGGCCAGTCAATATGTTGCCTTCGAACAGGTTTTTTTTCACCGATGTGGATACAAAAATGTGTCTTCTCCAATCTGCCTTACTTCCTATCAACAATACATCAGCAATGTGGTCAGAGTGGGACAAGGGACATGGTAAGAGGCTTGCACCCCAAAGGTCCATTAGCGGCGGTGTCATCTATCTGCAATTTTGATTTTGTGGAGAGTAGAAGTTTTTAATAGCTTGGTGTTGTCATTTGGGGTGTTAATCAGTGTGGATGAAAGTGCAAGATTGTGGCAGTGTTTGCAGTAGATTGCTGGTTGAGGTTAATTGTGAGTCAGAAATCCTGCAATCTTTGAAGCTAAGATGGCATAATAGTTATCATTGGGTGGTTGCTCATGTAGAGTCACATCCTCCAGCTATGGTGGCACCTAGTAAGGTGGTCCAGTCCTACGAAGATGTTCATACATGTAAGGAGTATAGGGTTTATGCTGATAACAAAGATGATGTACGGGTTGAGGATTCTCTTTCTAGGCTTTTCTAGAGAGAGGCTTTGGGAAAATCTCGATAAGATGCCGCGGGCGCCGCATGTGGCATTTGGGGTGAATAGGATCCCCCTAGGAGGTGGCCATCTCCGGCCGCACTTCAGCGGACTGGGAGAACAACGTGGACGTCCCAGGCCACCCACGGTGTGCTTCCGCTAGTGGAGTTTGGGGCATCTACAGAAGTTCTGCATGATGCCAGAGAATCTATTAAAGCAGGAGAACGACGGTGGGGAGAAGGGAGGTTGTTTTAGGTGCTCCTTTGTTGAGGTTGTCAGTAGCAAGGGGCCCTTTCCCCCGACCCAACAGAGGGGGAGGGGCTGCCTGGAGGTAGGATGTATCCCCCTGGACATTCTCCATGGCCAGCTAGAGTAGAACACAAAATGTCTGTTCCTTTCGCCATTAGAGGGTGTAGTGGAGCCGGATGCCATAAGGCAGCTCATGAATGCCTGGGGGGGAGGGCACGGGCCGTGGGTGATCCGACAAACCTTGGCAATAGGACTCTTAGTAGTCGGCCCAGACGAGGAGGTGGTGCATGCAGCGGCGGAGGTAGGAGTCTTGGTGCCGGAAAGAGCCACCATCCATGCCTAAATGTGGACCCTCACAAGAAGAGCATACCCTGATCCATGGGAGATTAGGGTTCGCATCAAGATGATCAGGCTACCCAGCGTCCTATGTGACAAGTCGAGGATTGCCTACGTCGTTCGGAGCTTCGAAGTGACTGAGCTGAATAGCCTCAACTTCGTCCCCATCGGATCCCTTATGGCATTGAAGGCTACAATATGGACGGCCACTCTGGCGGCGGTGTTGTTGTTGATCACCCTGGGGGGGGGGGGGACGCTTTCGCTGTCCGCATCACTGTTCAGTTGGGCGAACAGGGGCGGTGTCGACAGAGCCAGGGGAACCTAGGGCAACCCCTGTCGAGATCTGAGGTTGAAGATGACTAGGATGGGGGGGGGGGACGTGGTGCCTCTCGACCCATCAAATTCAAATCTTCGCTCTCGGTCGGACTGGTCAGGGTATTGGGTAAGTCGAACTGACCCTCGTATGGGCCTTGTCGTGGCACATGCGCTAGTGGAGTGGGGCTTGGGCCGATGCCGGGCATCTGTGCCAACTCGCACCCGATCACAGCGACCCATGACTTTCCCATTATCCGAAGTCACGTGGCTATTGGATATTGGGGGCTCGATATTTCTCATCTCCCTCGACCAACTGGTGCTATAGGGCTCCTTGTGCATCATTAGCCTCCCAACTCTCCGACCAGTCGGGCATTGATGTCAGTGACTGCGCACGATGCCGAGCACCCCCACAACACTAGCCAACGACCCTCCCATTGGCAATCTCAGCCACCATCACCATTGGCCCTTTCACGGGTGCTCTATGGGCTGCAACACAGGGCAAACGACGTTGATCATCCTCAAACAGTGTCATCGGCTCGTCGAACATCCCTCTCTCCGAAACTGCTCTTGCTAGAGGTGTGCAAGCATGCCAGAGAGGCGTCGAAGGCCAATGGTGTGCCGTCAATGTCAACCCTTAGTTGTCGAGTTGTCTGGCGCAATGGCTTGGGCGATTAGGGCTTGGCGATGCTGGAGATCGACATGACACTGGGAGTTGAGGAGAAAGCTATCCCATCTAAAGACAGGACAAATCCCGGACACAGCAGGAGAGACCACAGGCCGGGAGGAGGGCAACTCGGAACGAGAGGAGGCTGCAGAGAGGGGAAATTGGGAAGGAAGGAGGTGAGGGAGCTGGTGGGGGTGGTATGAAGTTGGCGAAGACTCAAGTGAGGGAGCTGGTAGACAAGTGGGGTTATCCTTTGTGGGCCCCGAGAGGGACGTCATGGGGGTTTTCACCAAAGTCTAGAAGCGGTGGTTGATCAGCATGGCTAGGGAGGCTAGAGGAGGGAAAACATAGAAAAGGGCGGCGAAGGGGAGCGAGGGGAGAGAGGGGAGAGAGGAGAGGAGGACCGATTTAGGGGGGGTTAGGTAGGGATATAGCTCTATCCACATGAGGATAGTCTCATAGAATGTGAGGGAGATTTGTAGGGGTGAGAAGAGGAAGGCAGACAGTGAGGAGCTAGTTAGAAGATGCAAGATAGACATGCTGTGCTTGTAGGAGTCAAAGTGTGAAGGGGATGGGGAATCCGTCATAAGGGAGATTGGGAGAGCCAAGATTACAAAGGGGTTGGCCTCTCCGATAGAGAGGAGGGCTAGTGGCATCATGGTACTTTGGAATCAATTTGAGGTAGAAGAGGTGAAGGAAGATAGAAAGGTTAGTCAAGGGGCTAGTTTCATTCACCTCCGCAATGTGAGGGATGACTTCTCGTGGGATTTCTTGGAGATAATATGGTTCCCAAACCAGAGGGGAAGAGATCACTGTGGGATGACTTGCTCCTTTACCACCAAAGTTCAAGTTGGCCCTGATGTGTGAGAGGTAACTTTAATGCAATTGTTGTAATTTGAGAGAGGATAGGGGAGAACCCTCATTCGGGGGAGATGGAGGAATTTTGTCAATTCATAGAGGAAGTAGCATTGATAGACGTTGGCTTGGCGAATGCCCTGTTTACTTGGTCCAACATGAGGGCAGCATCTTCATGCTCTAGGTTGGACATATTTCTTATATCGGTTGACTGAGAGGAACACTATCCACATGTGTAGGCATCATGTTTAGTTACACCAGTGTCTGATCACAAACCTATCTTGTTGAGGACCAACCATAGGCACCAGGGGAGGCAGTACTTCATATTTGAGAGATACTGGTTCAGGGAGGAGGACTTCATGGAGACCGTTAGACGAGCCTAGAGTGTGCAGAGATAGGAGCAGCCTTCTATGGCTGCATTGGTGGGGAACCTAAAGCATGTGACCCAGGTGCTAAGGGTTGGGGTGCTGACAAAACCCTATTGGGTAGAGTTGCAAAGGATAAGATACTTCAACAGCTGGAGGGGCTAGATTGCTGAGGTGGTAAAGTTACTGGATGAGTGAGACAAGGCACACAGAGAGACACTTAGGGCACAATTTGAAGAGATCCTCACTCAAGAAGAGATTTATTGGAAGCAAAAATCGAGAGAGAAGTGGCTCAAGGGAACAGGAACACTGCTGCGTCGGGGAGAAATTGCCTCTAATAGAGTAGGCGAGTAGATCATCACAAGGGATGAGGAGATCAGGGTGCACACCAGGGATTTTTTTTCTCTAAACTTCACTGAAGAGCAGATGGTCAGACCTAAGATTGCAGATGGATTACTTCCTTAGCTTTCAGCCGCAGAGAGGGAAGCTTTCTCTCACCACTTCTCTGAGGAGGAAGTCTGATAGGTAGTGTTCTCCCTTGTGGGTGACAAAGCCTTGGGCCCATATGGCTTCTCTATGGCCTACTTTGAGAAGTGTTGGGACATCACAAAAATTACTTCCTAGCATTGGGGGAATTTCAAGAGGGTAGGGCTCAGCTAAGGGGCATCAACAAAACCATTGTGATCTTCATCCCCAAGAAGCAAGGGGCACAAGGTTTCCTGGATTACAAACCCATTAGTTTGCTTAATGAAACTTATAAGATTATCACCAAACTATTGGCTATGAGATTAGATAGTGTGATAGGCAGTGTGGTTAGTGGGCACCAAGGGGCCTTCATCAGAGGATGGCAAATTCAAGAGAATTTTCTTGTTGCACGTGAATGCTTGTATGCCATGAAGAACAAGAGGAAAAGAGGTGTGGTCCTGAAGTTGGACTTTGAAAAGGCATATGACTGTGTCAATTGGCAATGCCTATTTGAGGTTCTAGCTAAGATGGGCTTTGATGATTGCTAGATTCAGGAATGTGTCGGCCTCTTATGTGGTCCTTATCAACAGGCAACACACTTCTTCTTTTCATAGTGGTAGAGGACTCCGTGACATGAAGTGAGACTCGTGACATCAGACGACAGACTCGATTGGTATTCCTCACGATGACACTATTTACACAAACAACGATCGGAGTTGTATTAGCATCATTTTCATTTTTATTATGTATTTTATTTTTATTTGAGTCGGGTCTAGTAATTTAAAGTTGTAGGATTAAGTCTCTAATTTTTGTAAATTTTATTGGGCTCATTTGGAGCTAAGTTCGTGTCTTTTCATTTTTTTGTAATTTTTGGTGCTATTTTTGCACTATTTCTTGAGTCTAGGGGTATAGTCATCCAAAAGGGTCAAGTGAGGATTAGGGTTAGTTTAACTCCTTTAAATTGTCCTGTAATCTCACTTTTCAAATTAATGAAAAACTTGAGTGCAGTTTTCAGTATTTTTCTTTATCTCTACGTTGGAGATGAGATTGTCTTGAGAGGATGCAATTGTAGGTGGTCCCTGCGAAGGGGAGGGTGCGAAGCCTATACCCTCACTTCTATCTCAAACTTTAGGTCATCCCTGCGAAGGGGAGGGCATGAAGCCTGCACACCCACCTTCTTCCCTTCTTCCCCGTCTATCCGAAACCCTAGCCCTAATCTGCCCCGCATCACTTCCGCTGTCTTCCACAGGCAGATGTCTGTAGGCAAGGGTGACGTCCCCTACTAGTGTTGCCCGATCGGTGCTGCAACTGCTGCACCCCGGGTCTTGCTATCGCGGTTCACCTCCCACTGATCATAGCTGCATATTGGACTCTGTGGAGTCCTACCATCTCCCTGAAGATGATAGTCGGCTGAAACAGTAGGCCCCGCCTCCTGCCTAGGGGCCAGAGATGTCAATTCACCACCCTGCAAATGGACAGAGGGGCCGTCCGCTATCATGGCATCCTCCGAGGGCGCAACCATCACCAGACTTAGCTGCTGCCAGTCTTCACCTGAAGGAGGAGTGCTTGCTACACCCGAGGGGGGAGGAGGCAACCCCACGGTCCTCTGAATTGCTGGAAGAAGAGACGACCGCCAGATGGGACCGATCGAACTCCTAACCGCAACTACGTTACAAGAATCAGGCACCGGAGCCTTTACCTCCGAGAGAAGCCCATCGGAGAGGGGCCCAGCTGTCGGAGAGGGACCATCCTACACACATACCACCGGAAGGAGACCAATGCGAGGCCCTGTAGAGTTCGGGCGGCAGAGAAGACTAGAATCGGGTCTCTGTGGACCTGATAGCCCACCACACCTGGATTCGAGTAAGTGATGGGCTATTGTGTCAAACCACATGTCCACCCGAGCCTCGAAACCACGACCCCCATCACCCAGCGCCTTGTGCAGACCGACTGGCCCGTCTGCCCGACCTAAGCCCAATCGAACAGAGTGGCGGTCCAATTCGAATTAGAATCGCCCACTCTCAAATCGTCTTCCACCTCCGTCGACCGGATGGGTTGCCCTAAATCCGACGGCTGCATCTGCGGTTCCCCTTTTCCCACTAGTTGTAACGTGACCCTGACAACAAACTCAGTCTCCCCAATGGCGAAGGAGATCACCGGAGGAACCGAGCATGGGGAGGCAATATAAAATAGTGCTTCAACTGAGTTAACTCTTTCTTCCTGTTTTAATCGGAGAGAGCTAGCCTTCAACCTCCCAAAGCTCCTCACTAGGAAGGCGAGCCCCACTTCCTGGCATAGCGTGAGCGGCACATTGGCAAACTTGATCCACAACGCCGTTCTATCCGGAGAGGGGTAGGTACCCCTGTCCCAAGCCCCAGGCTAGACTCGGAAGAGCTAACACCCCCGCCTCCGCCACAGCACACACCCCCTTTGCGCAGATTTCGATGGCAAGAAGACCTCCCCTATGCAATCTTCTTATTAACCAAGGTCTGGCCGAAGGCCATTTCTCGTCCAAAATCTTCCTCACTCCCCTTGAAGAGGGGAAACATAGAGACACTTCCCTAACCACTCCGTTTGTTCAGCCAAGCCTTCCGTAGGGATATACCTGGCGTCCAAGCAAGAACCATACCCCACCAGACTACCAGAGATTGCACACCCCATCTCCCAAACTTGACAGCCTTTGCATTAGAAGACCTCCTCCGCAGTCCTGGGAAACCTGCCAGACTACGCCTGCCCTCTGCCACCACGCACGAGCACTGGAAGTGCCCATGACGCCCGCAGCGATAACGCACCAGCCCCAAGGAGCCCCGCGAGCTGCTAGTGCCTTGGGACACGCTGGAACCCTCACCCCTTGCCGCCCCATATCGTCCCCGAGAGAGGAGAGCACAGGCGAAGCTCCGGTGAGGGCCCCCGCCTCCCACAGGGAGATGGTTCTCACCGTCCAGACAGAACATCCTTGGAGCCTCTCTCTCTAGAAACAGCTAGAGAGCTAAAAAGAATTAGGCACCTCACTTTGTTGCTTAAGCAATAAGGTGGAAAGCCCTAGATGCTACCTTATTGCAAGATAGTGGAGTCAGATTCTAGTGGATGTTGCTGATTTAGAGCGGAAGCACTTCCCTGAAGCTGAAAGTTCTTATATGGAGAATAGCACACTTGATGTTCAGACCTGTGACCAATTGGCTTGTTTTTTTTGTTTTTCTAGAAAATGTTAGTTGTACCACCAGTTTTATTAGTAAACACATGTAGTACAATTTGTAGAGGTGAGGAGAGGTTCTTCACACTCAGAGAAAAGAAAAGAAAAAGATACTTATGCAAGGGAATGGGACATCATGCTCACCTTATGGGGAATATGAAGAGAGTGTGGAGCTCCACTTTCAGGGATGGAAGTTCATGCAAAGCATTTGGAAAGTAACCTCTGGAAACATCCAATTGTCATGATGGAAGATAAGTAGTTTTCAGATTTTATCAGCATATGGAGCAGAAGATGGAGCGCTCCAGAGGACAACCAACAATGCTTCATGCTCACACTAAAGGGGAAGGAACAATAGGTTTTCCAAGAGGACCTGCGGACTGATAGAACCATATTCCTGTAATATGTGAGGGTGACTGAGTGACTGAGTTTTTGGGTGGGGAAGAGCTTATTCATCCATGTTAGCTTCTTGGTTAAGGGGGGGATCTCCCCCCCCCCAATGGGGTGGGATGGGTGGTAGTTGGGTGTTTTTTGTGCCTGTTGTATGGGTGATTTTAAGAGCACACTATGATTATGCTTGTAACTCCCTATTTTTTTGCTCCCTGATGTTTATAAAAATCTGTTATTGATAGATGTTGCATCTCATTGTTTCGTAAGGAAGATTTATGTCTAGGTTACTTTGATTGGAAGATTACCTTTGTGTTGC
Source organism: Amorphophallus titanum (assembly GCA_024336825.1). Classification (NCBI taxonomy): domain Eukaryota; kingdom Viridiplantae; phylum Streptophyta; class Magnoliopsida; order Alismatales; family Araceae; genus Amorphophallus; species Amorphophallus titanum. The sequence goes on from JANBPO010000002.1 coordinate 7,246,812, forward strand.
ACTGTGTTCCTATGTATTTTTTTCAATTTATTTGTATAGGTTATACTGTGTACATATCCAAGTTTTTACTTGTTTACACTTTACATTTGGTTTATTAGGCTGATTATTACCCTCAGATCAGCATTAGAGGTTGTGATGTTGGAGGCTTGAGGAGAACAAGATGCTTGGCAAAATCATGTTTATCCTTGCATTGCTTGTTGCTGTTTATCATCTTTGAATTTCTTATGAGAAGAATTGATCTGATTTATACTATTTATACCATCTGTCCAATTTATTATTCACTTATAATTGAGCTGTTGACATGAAGTTTCTAAAAGCTGCCTTGTGTTTGTGACCTTTTCAAATCCATTCCTCTCTTCTGTTGAGAATGCTCACTTTTGTTTGTTTATGCTATACAAGCTAGCTTTCATATAAAAAGTTGGCTTGTCTATGAGATGTTGATAATACTATTCTGTTTTTTTAACTAGGGTGGTGGGCCATATTACCTCATCGGCCGAGCCCTTGGTCCAGAAGTTGGTGTTAGCATCGGGTTGTGCTTCTTCCTTGGAAACGCAGTTGCTGGATCCATGTAAGTTTGCATTATCTTGGTTGTTTTTGTGGTAATAACTTTGTTGGAAGTGGATAGAATCACATATTCACTAAATAAGAGTGATAATGTACATTTTTTTTGTAGGTGGCATAAGCCACTATTCATTGCAATTGAAAAATAAAGTTAACTGAATACATAAAAAAAGTGCTCCTCCAAGGGAACCACAAACCCATGCAACTATCAAGGAGAAAACAGCAGAAACAAAGGAGAGGATGGGAGAAATCACAACACTCTTAGGACAATCTAGGTGGCAGAGCCTTTCCACTGCTTCATATTTGTCAGCAAGTCTAAGCAGTCCGAGGGCTTCATGTAAGAGGAGTACCAGTCCTGGCAAATCACCTTAGGCAAGTACATGGTTTGCCATATTGGATCTCGACTTTGTCTCAAGGGGGGGGGTCGGAGAGATCTCGAAAAAATCTCGGGAGATCGGGTTCGGTGATTTTAGAATTTTTTTTCATATGTATAGCCTATTTCTAACAAAATGC
>JANBPO010000002.1:7510478-7525029 GCA_024336825.1 Amorphophallus titanum
TTGGGAGGCCTCGCGGGTTCCAAGTGGTATCAGGTGTATTCGATAGTCCTATTGGGTATATCTGGTATCCAAGATTCGGGTCGTCACAGCCAGGGCCTATAAAAAGGAGGGGCTCTGTTTTCCCCCACCCCATTTGAAATTCGACCACTCGAGTCCTCTTCCTTTCGCTTGCCTCGTCGCCGTCATCTGACGCTATTATCCGCATGCTCTGAGGGTGAGGAGGCCAAGCCCCGGTCACCTTCTCCACATTCTCGCTTCTTCTCTTTCTCTTCCTTTCTTCTCTCCCCCCTTATCTCTCTTCTCCTCATATCAGTTTGCGCGGTGGGGCAAAGCCCTAAACCATGGCGTCCTCTCCTTTCCCTTCCCTTCTTCTTCTCTTCTCCTTCATCTCTTCCTCCTCTTCTTCTATTGTCCTCCTTCTTATTCTATTTTCTTCGTGCGAGGGTTACGGGAGATGGCCGTCGGTGCCACCGGATGAGGTCTCCCATGAGCCGCAGGATGAAGGCCCACAGGGGGCCACCAGATGACATGGAGGTTTCTACTAGTGCCACCGGATCAATGTCCAGGGAATGCCACCGGACCAGCGTCCATTGGAGGCCACCGGATCGAAGGGGAGGATGCGCCACCAAATCAGTCCATGTGATGGGCCACCGTATAAGTGGGCTAGCAGTCGCCACCGGATCAAATGCCCACGAGGGCCACCGGATCAGGGCTTGGAGAGGGGGTGCTCTAGACGTGTAAAATTTCACGTCCGTGAAGCTCCTCAAATAAGTCCAGAACAGACACAACTTCAGGTGATGTTAAAGCTCGTCTTGGCCTCCCAATGAGTAGGAGAACATCAAGAGATAGTTTGTGTGTCATCCCCGAAGAAACTTCGCATCTGAAGACACCTTACGCCCGGCAGGGCGCATTAGACCACAGGGAGTTAGGCATCCTCGAACCAATACACTGTCGTGATTTCACCCCATGAGTACGGCAGCGAAGAGCACACTTGGGGGGGGGGGGCTCGAGAGCCTCGAGTCCCTGAAAAAGATCGACAACTGGGGACAATAGCGCGCACATTAACCCACGCTCAGACGGGCGAATCAAACCCTTAAACATAAAGGGGAATATCCTTGAAGGTCCTCTAGCAGCGAAGGCCGAACAATTTCAAACGCCCTTAAGTCAATTCGGCCATTGGGCCATAACTTCAACCAAATGATCCGGTGGCATCACCTAAGCTTTGAACCAATGGCGCCCTTGGCGCCTGCGATCCGGTGGCATCCGACAACCACCTGATCCGGTAGCATTCCAGCCACTTGAGCTGGTGGCACCCTCGCTCATGATCCAGTGTCCTCCTGCAACAGTTGAGCCGGTGGCCCTTCGCAGAAGGTGATCCGGTGGCCCTTCAATGGCCTTAATCTCCCGCAACGGTTGAGTCGGTGGCCCTTCGCAGAAGGTGATCCGGTGGTCCTTCAATGGCCTTGATCCGGTGGCCTCCCGCAACAGTTGAGCCGGTGGCCCTTCGTAGAAGGTGATCCGGTGGCCCTTCATTGGCCTTGATCCAGTGGCGCTCACAGGCGGCGGATCCGATGGCGCTCCCCATCCACTCGCGTCTCCCTGCTAACCTGATCCGGTGCCCCCTTTCAAGCTTCTGAACCGGTGGCACGCCCTCCTCCTCCGTCCGGTGGCTTCGGTGAAGGCGGCAGGCCATGCTCTTGCAGGACCGCCAGGTATTCAGCTCTCCTTTCGATGCGCAGTGCCATCAGATCATGCTACCATGATTCACACAGTTGTCTCCACGGTACAGACCCAGCTACCAACCCTCCACAATCCACATCTGGAAGCCAGGCATTGACACGGCGAAAGAAAGGACAGAATTGGGGATCTTCTAAGATACGATCACGTTGACCCTTCATGACCTTCGTAGGTGGACGCATATAAGAAGCGGAAGACGAAGAGGAGATAGACAGAACAGAGTGTGGAAGGGAGAGGAGAGGTTCGGAGAGAGCTTCTGTAGCCTGAAACCACCGCTCCTACTTGCCCAAGCCCTACGTGAAGAGAAAAGAAGAAGAACGAGGTGAGAATAGAAAGAGAAAAATCCCAGTAGAGGAGAACAAGGAAGAAGGAGAGGGAGAGAGCAGAGAGGAGAGGTCTTGGAGGGGGAATAGCCTGTGCTCTGTTCCCCCTCCCCATCGCGGTCCTTTTCTTTATTTCCCCATCTCGTTCTGTTGCTTTCCTCCCCCCTGGTCAACCTTGTTTCTAGGGTACTCCAAGCTTTGTCATTTGCGTACGCTTGCGACGAATGAATAAACATTCCTCTAGTCTTCTCGTGCTTTACACCGTGCCCCTCCTCATCTCCCCACTCCTAAAGTTCTCCTTCTTGCTTCTTTCAAAGGGCACAGAGATCTGCTCAAAGCAATGGGTAAGGTCCCCAGGAAGAGGGTGCATTCACTGCCTCACCCTCTCCGACTCTCGTCCCTCCTGTCTCATTCTTTAGCCTCTTGTGAAAGAGTTTCTTGTACGATTTTCCAACCATACCTTGCTACTACCCCTCCCTTCGCTCTGTCGGAGTCCAGGCATTTTCTGTTTCAGGAACCTCATCACTGTATTCCTATGTGTTCCGTTAATCTGTGCAAAACCCCACCTCATTTGACCCTGTGGCCCTTGCCACCTTCACCATTCTATCCGGTAGCACCTTAATCTCCCCAATCCGGTGGCTCCTATCACGACTTGACCCAGTGCCCTCGCTAGCTGCTTGGTCCAGTGGCCCTAAGCCTTCCCCCATACGGCGGCACCACTTCTCCCGTGATCCGGTGGCTCGCCACCCTCCCTATTGATCCGGTGACTTGCCACCCTCCCTGTTGATCCGGTGGCTCAGCCACCTTACCCATTGATCTGATGGCCTTCTGCTCGCACGATCTGGTGGCCCAGCCACATTTGTGATCCAGTGGCGCCTTAATTCCCCCCATACGGTGGCTCACCCACCATTGTGATTTGGTGGCCTTGTTCATTACACAATCCGGTGGCTCACCCACCGTTGCGATCCGGTGGCCTCGCCCCTTGCATGATCCGGTGGCTCATCCACCCTTGATCTGGTGGCCCTGCCCACCGCGCTCACCCGGTGGTTTGGCTACTGCCCTGATCCGGTGGCCTTGCCCCTCTCTTCATCCGAAGCCCCATTGGGCACCTTTGATCTGGTGCCACCCACCGTCCTCGATCCTGTGGCCTTGCCACCCTCTCGTTCTTGATCTGGTGGGGACTCTCCTCGAGCCCTTTGCCTCGAGTGTGGATTTATGCCTTCCATCCGTCAGTTCGTGGGTTTCCTCGAGGTGTTGCCACTTCTGTGGGCACCTTTACTTTGGGTTACGTCACTCCTTGTGGACGTGTACCCGCTTCACCTCTTCCGCATTCGAGTCCGGGGGAGATGCTGTAGAATTTTTTGCCAGAACTATACACATATTAAAATACAAAAAGAAGCAACAAACAAATGAAACAAATAATAACAAGACACTCCGACTAAGCCAAAAGAATCGTGGAAGACACTAAGAGAACTGGGTACGAGCACTGACGCATTACATTGACAAACATGAGCATGGGTATCCATCGCATGAACAAAGAAGGGAGTTAACTAAAAAAAATTCTACACATGCATATCGTGAATAAAAGAGGCCGTGCATGTTCCTTGGCATATGATCGCACCGTCACATTTCACGCATGCCTGCACGTTGTGATCCCGCGGTATATGAAATGGTGACATGCAGAAGGTCGGGTCGCACGCGGTCGAAGGCTGACACTATATGTAAGTGGGACATTCCGCCTTGTATTGTGAAGTAATTCACAAACCCAATCAGACCACATGCATGCTTGGACTCGTGAATGCCAATGTTGCATCTAGTGTGAATAAATTGAATCTCATACACGCATTTCATGGCTAAACCTAAAACCCCAACCTCAGGTCCTTCTCCCTGCATCGACCTCTCCCCAGCCCAGCCACTGCCTGTGCCAACCTCAGGTCCTCCCTGGGTTGACCTCTCCCCAGCCCGACCGTTGCCTGCACCTACCTAGGGCCCTTCTGTGTCGACCTCTCCCCAGCCCAGCCGCTGCCTACACCAACCTAGGACCCTCCTACGTCGACCTCTCCCCAGCCCAGCCGCTACATGCGTCGACCTCAGTTCTCCCTACGTCAACCTCTCCCAGCACGGTCGCTGCATGTACTGACCTTAGGCCTTCCTGCATTGCTGCCCAAACAAAGGAGTATTAAAGAATATACAAAGGAGAATAAGACCTACATTCAAGTAGCATTAAACTAATTGAATAATAATAAAGTTTGTACGTACCAGTGAATATGTCAGAGATCTCATCTCCCCTACGACCCTGTTGAGAGAATATCAATGCTACCCCACAGGTTGACTATGAGCCTTGGGGATTATTCCCCAGCATGGTCATGAGTCATCCTTGCATGGGCCAATATTTCTTCGAAACTTGATCCATTCTTGTATCAGACATTAAACTTGTCACATCTTCGGCAAACATTTGTACGGGTTTATTTCTATTTCCGTCATGCTTTCAATACGAATCTTTGTCCGAACATGAAGTGGTCTATGAATGACCGACATAATTTGAATATTCGCACCCCTAATCAGGCTTTTAGCATAGTCTGAGCTTCTCATTGTCTTACCTACATTAGTATGATTCTTTTGGCCGTAGGGCCCTCATTCCTGGCGATTAATTAAGGGTATTCTCCCCTCCGGAGAGATGTAAATGACATCATGGCCTTTATGGCACGGCGAGTTCCTGTCCCGTCACGAACCACACAATCATCTGATCAGTCAAACGGAGCACACCTGGGCTTCCACGAGGCCCGAACCAATCGTCGCTTCATGACTGGCACGCCCTCGCACTAAATAAACGACCAAAAGAGGCACATAAACGAATAAAGTAAACAAGTGAATTTAAAGTGCATCTACAAGTCTGGCACGCCCGGTGGGACAGCAACTACCCTTCATCTCCTCGTTGGGATCAGAGGGTCCTACAGCCCCTTCTTGAAATACTAATTGTTCAATTTGCGAACGCAGGTTGCTTTTCAAACGACAAGAATGGTAGTGACTTTTGGCCCGCTTGTCGTCGAAAGCCACGTCCGGGATGGATACCTGGCCGTCCCCGTCCGTTTCGAGAGCTTCCCTCCTGTGGTAGGCTTCCCCAACTTCCTTGGGGTGGCCTTCGTGAACCTGCTGGACGTGGAAGCGTCTGACATGGCCGAGATCAGTGCCCCCACCCGTAGGGCCATCAAAGTTGTTGCTGGCCGCTCACCGACCAAGACCATCAGGCGTGACCCCATTGGGGCGTCGAGCTGCTCTGTGCACCATGTGCACTTCTCCCCCAACCCATCCAACCAATGGTCGGCATCTCACAGCAGGAGGCTCCGTTGGGGCCATGCGAATGCTGCTCCCTCCAGAGGCTGGGTCTCCAACTCCGGCAAATCAGTTTTCATCGGAAGCGTCCGGGTGCATCTGAACGGACGACGAGCCGAGGCAATCCCGGACAAGATTGTACCCACTGTGCTAGTGTGAAACTCCTTCCAGCCACTGGTGGAAGAAGACAATAGAAGACTGAACAAGGCCAAGAGGCCAAGAAACTAGCCAACCGAGCAGGCGGCGAAGAAGAAGCAGGTATGGGTGCCCAAGGGTACCCGAACTACTCCATCGGCTCTGATAGAGCCAGAGAAAGCTCGCCACAAGACACAGAAGGGAGAGAATCAAGCTGGGGCAGCAGGCTCAAAGCATCACTCGGGGCCTGCCGCCCCATTGCCGCCAAGGGACGCTCTTCACCGGCGCCCCCGACACCATCATAGCACAGCCCGGTTAGGGCATCCATCCCACTGGCCCTACAGTCAAGGTAGGGCGGCATCACACACTTTTACCCCCTCATATCCACAGGATGGGGTAAATGAAGTGATGAGGGCTTACTTATACAGCCCGGCAAGCACTCCCCTGGGACGTCAAAGGCTGCTATAAGCAATGGCCGAAGTCCCAGAACAACAAGAGCCTCGATCTCCATCGAGCGTGGAATCGAGGAATGTACCAGAAGACTATCACCTATCTCCACCTCAGAGGGAGGTGCAACCACAAAGATCAATCTTTGACAGGCTGACCTTCCCTAGCAGACCGTAGAGAAAGGCGTCAAGGAAGGGTAGAGATGTAAAGATCTACACTTGCAACATGGCCGAGGTGTTCGGCCGTTACGGGGCTCTACCCACTGAACCCAAAGAGATAGCTAGGCTCGTCAAAAGGCAGGGTCCTCTCACCAGAAGAAGAAGAGCAGCGACCGAGGTAGTACAAGTCCATGCTGAAGACACTACTCCCGAAGAAGCCCTAACAGCTGTCGCCGCAAATGTCATCACTACTAGAGACACCAGCAGAGTGTCGTCTACCTCATCTGAGGAAGCTCAAATTGAAGAAAGGGGAGGGACCCCCAGCTTCGCTATGAATGATCCTATTGTACTGCTCATGATGTAGCGGTACCAGCAGGAAATCGAGTTGTTGAGGAAGCAACTGAACGAAAGGAATCCTCAACCTTCCACATCCGGGCAGACTGAAGCATTGCCTGAAACTCCTGGGGGCAACGGGTAGACCTCGAAAGCATCCCCATAGGCGACGATGCCTTTGCCAGACCCTAACCATACCAGAGGCACCCCTCTATAATAGCCACAGCTTGCAACACCGGCCCCACCTTCGGCCTCCACCTTTCAAGGGTCTACCGTTGCACCACAAGCGACAGTGCTGACAACGCCGCTTGCACAGTCGGCCCATTTCTACCCGAGCCTGGCCGACCCAGTGGCCGTGAGTAAATTGATGCTAGAATAGATGATAGAAATGAAGTTGGCAGAGAGGGGAGATGGCGACCACACCCCATTCGACGTGTACCGGGTGCCCTACCCGGCGCATCACGCCGCCAAGAAGTTACCGCCAGGCATCACCAAGCCACCTAAGTTTGAGAAGTTCAACGGGCAAGGGTCTCCCAGGGAGCACATTGTCTACTATGTGAACGTCATGGGCAACTTGGCCACAGACAAATCTTACCTCCTGAAGTTCTTCGGGTCTACACTGACAGGGCTCACCTTCGAGTGGTACTCAGGCTTGCCTGTCGGGTCTATTATTGATTGGCCTTATATGCAGAAGAAATTCAAGGAGAGGTTCTACATAGCTGAACGAGAGGTCACTATGACAGAGCTTTATACTACCAGGCAGAGGAATGATGAATCTACGTTGGACTACATCAAGAGGTGGAGGAACCTCAGCATGAGGTGCAAACGCTCGCTACACCAGGAAGATGCGGTGTAGATTTGTAACCAGAATCTGAAGAAGGAAGTCCTGGAAAGGATGATCGGCGCTGAGGTCAAGTCATTTGACTGCCTAAACAACATCATGGCAGAGATCTAGGCTTTCCTTGCCCGGTACTCCTCCACCCCCACTGCATCAAGTCAGAAGGCTCGGCAGGCCGAGAAGAGACCAGTACCACAAGAAGTTCATGCGGTGGACTTCAAGGCCTTTGAGAGGCAAAATGAAAAAGAGAAGGAAGTAGCCAATCCCCCTCCGGTCATGACCACTGATCGGCGAGAAGGCCTCTCACTGCGGGAGAAGATGAGAAGCAAGCTTTACTCCTTCCCCCAGAATAAAACCCAGGTTCTGTTCGAATGGGCCACCAAATACAACAAGGTTACGCTCCCAGAGCCGAAGAGGCCAGGTGACCTAAGGAAGAAAGACAATCCTCATTTTTGCCCATATCATGAGATGATAGGACACACCATCGAGGAATGCTACATCTTCAAGGATGCCATTGAATCCTTGATCAAGAAGGGAGAGCTGGACATGGGGGAGCTCAAGGTGGATCCCCCGCAGCTGCATGAAATGCCTAACCTGGCTACAACTATCAACATGGTGTCGCTGTATCAGCAGCTGCCCGAAGAGCTATCGGAGGCTAGCACCCGGCACACTTATGAAAGTTTCATTCTGGCACTAGCCTAGGACCAAGGAGGGTGGCAGGCCACACCGACGAAGACAAGAAGAAGAAGACAACCACCCCGACCCAGCTCGAGAATTAATCAGAGGGGCGTCACGCCTCGGCCTACACCACCACCAGTAGCCCCGGTGTGGCATGACACGGCCCCTCGGCTAGTCATGAGGGGCCTTACTCACAATAAGAAGAGACTTGCCCCCGTGCGGATGCACAAAGAAGTCAGCCCTGTGGTCAAGTAGCTCCAGACTCTGATTGACGGGCTCGAGGAATATGAACAGTCTGAGACTCGGCCTGTAGAGCTGAAGGAGTATGTCCCTTGGGAGCAGTTCGAGTCCCTCAGGCTCACCTCCGAAGCTGAAGCCAAAGCTGAAGTCGAAACAGAAGCAGAACCTCCTCTATGGGACGAATTCCCTCGAGAACAGCCACCTGCTACTGAAGAGGAGAAGAAGAAGAAGAGAAAGTCCAAGAACAAGAGAAAGGGTGAAGTAGTGTTGTCCTGCAACACCCTTATAGCACTGTTCGACACTGCCCTATCCTTGGACGAGGGAGAGGAAGGAATTTGTCCCAAACTGGCGGAGACTAATCAGGCTGAGGCTTCTACTTCCCAGCATGCTACGAGGTCGGAAAAGAAATGGGGATGCCCTCGACAGGCCGACCACAACATCATGTTCAGGGGAGAACAATCGTACCATGCCCCCGAACCCGAGGTTAAGGGCACGGAGATTCCCCCTCCATCAAGTCTCTACCCCGGAGAACCGAGCGGCCAAGGTGCCCTTTCATTTTCTGAGTTCCTATTGTCAAAGAACGGTAAACAACTAGCTCCCCCTCGAAGCCGGCTAGCGAAAGAAGCGAGCGGCCTCCTGGCTCCGCCCGTGGCTATCCCTACTCCAGTAAGAGAAGAGGATGACAACATCCCCATTCTTGCTGAGTTCATGCTAGAAAGGGAACCAGCTCAATAGGTGCCATAGGCCCAGAAGGCACCCAATGAAGGGGGCGGACCCCTTTGCAAGCCAGCCCCTCAAGCACGGAATAATGGCAGACGGGACAAGACCGAAGAAATGAGGCTGGCCAGTGTCAAGGCCATCAACAGAATAATGGAGCAGCTTAGAAGAATTCCCACGAGGTTCACCATCTGGGAGATACTCTCCTTAGATGAAGGAACCCGATAGGCCCTCATTGCGGCTCTGCAAACCCCGACTTACTTTGAAAGTTACTTTGCTGAGGTACGACCGGAGGTGGACGTGACTTTCATAGAAGAAGACATGTTGCTACCCACATACAACCACAACAAGCCACTATACATGAAGGGACAGTTGAATGGGCAACTCATCAACAGGATACTGGTTGGCCCAGGCAAGGCAGTGAACATATTCCCGTACCGGGTATACCAGAAATATTACTTTAATGTGCACTTGGTCGAGGTCAGGGATATGAAGATTGCCGGCTTCAACCAAAAGTTTGAAGTCCCCATGGGAACAGTCGAGTTCAGTCTCTCCCTCGGTGATTTTACAACCAAAGTGTAGTTCCATGTGATTAACTCCAACACTTCTTACAAGGTGTTGCTGGGCCGACCATGGTTGCATCAAAATCGGGTGGTGGCCTCCACCCTGCATCAATGCATGAAATACCCTTGCGGTGGGAAAGAAGAGGATCTTTGCAGATCTGCATCCCTTCGAGGTGTTTGAGTGCCACCTGCTGGACGCCTCATTATACCTAGAGAAGCCCAAAGAAGCTCCCCTTGTCCCTCAGAATAAAGGAAAGGGAAGGAAGAAGGTGGAGTCTAGCGAGTGGTTCCCTACACCACTGCCAGGCTATGTGGTGCCTCCAGAAGTGTCAATTATTTCTAAAGTGGAAGGGTTGTTCAGGGCAATCCCCTCCGTCATCTACACTGCCCCGGAGGCATCGTACCTCGAAGATTTGCTGGAGGACGTCAGGGTCCTGCCAGGATTTGTTAGGCCTACGGCAGAAACCAGTTGTCATACGGTCAAACCACTGAAGATCTGGGAAGTGCCCAACACTGAAGGCTGGCCCATAGTCTTTTACGCAGCTGAAGAGCGGCCCATCAAAGGGGACGATGATTGTAGGCTCCCTGAAGAATTACATGACCCCGTCATTCCTATTGCGGGAATTCCTTATATGGTTCCCCCCATGGCTGAAATGGCCAAGAGGCAGGGAATCCATTTTCACTAGCCAGCGAGCTGAAAGAAAATGTTTAAAGAGATGTGGCACCTGCCAAACATGGACCGAAGGCTACTGTGAATCACCCGGCATCCAGGCTTGGGCTATTAGCAGAGGAATTCTACGAAGCTGACATGGTCTCCGTCTCAGCCCCGATTGATGACAATCCTCTGAAAGAACCCGACGCTCAAAGAGTCGAAGGCAAGGCACACCTTCCGCCTTTGGTTGGTGACGCCCAGGACGAAGAGGTGTTCCTCTGGAACCCACCCCCGTGCAGAGACATAGGGACGACTCCATCCTTTCCTCAGGGATCGATCATGAATGGCCACGATGACGAGGCACCTCCACCTCGGCTTGACATCGAAGCAGGAAGCAGTATTGCAGGTCACACTGTGGATCTTTCTCAATATGACCCTGTCTTGCTCACCCTTTGTTACCAGTAGCAGTAGGAGATTGAGATGTTGAAGGCACAACTGGCCAAAATAACTTCATTTCTGTCCAGTCTGATCGAGAGCATCGCTTCCTGGCAAGACACCTGTGAAAGCCAATCCTCGAGCACCAGCTCCAGAGCTCCCAAGCACCCGAGCAGGGAAGACAGGGAAGTCACTCCTCCCTCAGCCAGTCGGCTAGCAAGCCAGCCCCCCACACTACGGGAAAGGATGCAGAAGCCCTACTCCTTCCCGAGGAACAAGACTCGAGGGATCTTCGAATGGGCTTGCCGCTACGGCAAGGTTTCTCTCCCCGAATCCAAAAGGCCGCAAGATGCCCGAAGGAGTGATGACCCCCTATTCTGGGCTTATCACCAGGTACTGGGACATCCTATTGAAGATTGCTATGTATTAAAGGACATCACTCAAGATCTGATCGAGAAGTGGCTCCGCCGCGCCCCCATGTGACAGGCGTCCACAAAAGGGGAATCTTCATGGTGTCGGTCCAGCACCAGACTTTTGAAGATGTAGCAGAGGGTGAACAACCCTGGCCGCCAGCGGTGGGGCAGTCGCTTGCATGTCGGGCAGCCACCTCGACCCTCGTAGAAGCTATCTACGATGATTACTGAGAGGTACTTGAGGAGCCTCCCCATCTCTCCACACCAGAAGGCACCTCGCAGTCACCGCCAATGGTAGGTGAAGGGCTGTGCGAGGACACCCCTCGCAAACGCTGGGAATGCATCGAAGCAAAGGTTGCCGCAATCTTCAATGATGTCCCACAAGGGCAAGAGACTAAAGAGTCATCTACCCCTAGGGGCAGCGTCCTACCTCCTAGCGAGGTGAAGCAAGACAAAGCATACGATGTCCTCAAGGTAGAAGAAGAAGAAGATCAAGACTTCATCGACTTACTCCCGACGTCGCTGGAAAATGAAGATGGTGGCCAAGCCACCATTGATGAACTCATCGAAGTCAACCTCGGCACGGAGATTGATCCTAGGCCAACCTTTCAAAGCACCCTCCTATCTCCCCAAGAGAGAGAGTGATATATGAAGCTGCTGCAAGAATTTTTGGATTGCTTCACCTAGAATTACAAAGAGATGCCCGGCCTTAGCCCCTCCGTGGCTCAGCACATTTTGGCCATCGATCCCAAGATCGAGCCAGTGAAGTAGCCTCCCCAGCGGATGAGACCAGAATTGATCAACAAAATCTGTAAGGAAGTTGACAAGCTCATTGACGTCGACTTTGTATCTGAGAACCAGCACACCACTTGGCTGGCCAACATCATACCGGTGAAGAAGAAGAATGGACAGATTAGGATTTGCGTGGATTCCTGCAACCTGAACAAGGCATGCCCGAAGGATGATTTCCCAGTGCCCATCACCGACGTGATGATCAATGCAACCACTGGCCACGAGACCTTGTCTTTCATGGACGGGTCATCCGGCTATAACCAGATTTGGATAGCGGAGCATGACCGAATTCACATAGCCTTCTGATCACCCAAGGGAATATTCCACTACAAAAGGATGCCCTTTGGTCTCAAGAATACTGGTGCCACGTACCCGCGACCAATGACCAAGATATTCGACGAGCTGCTATATAGCAAAGTCGAATGTTACATTGATGATCTAGTCGTCAAGACTAAGAAGAGAGAAGATCATCTCAACGACCTCAGGGTCATCTTCGAGAGGCTCCGACAATATGAGTTGAAGATGAATCCGATGAAGTGCGCCTTCGGTGTCTCCAGCGGGAAGTTCCTCGGCTTCATTGTCCGCTACAGAGGGATCGAGATCGATCCTGACAAAATAAAAGCCATCTAGGAGCTGCCTCCCCTGAAGAATTTAGGAGAATTGAGGTCCCTACAAGACCGACTAGCCTACATACGCAGGTTTATCTCTAACCTATCGGGACATTGCCAGCCGTTTCACAAGCTGATGACGAAGAATGCACCTTTCTGCTAGAATCAGGAATGTCATAAGGCACTCGACCAGTTGAAAGAATACTCGAAGACTTAGCAAGTGCTAGGGGCACCGGTCAAGGGAAGGCCGCTTATTTTGTATATAGCCACCACCGAATGTTCATTAGGGGCAATGCTCACCCATAACAATGATGAAGGAAAAGAGCAAGCTCTCTACTATCTTAGTCAAAGCCTGGTCGTGGCAGAAGCGAGGTATACCCCCATTGAAAAGGTCTGTCTCGCCCTGGTCTTTGCGGCCAAAAAGTTGAGGCATTACATGTTGCCACATGAAGTACGGTTGATATCAAGAACCGACCATGTCAAGTATATTCTCTCTCAGCCAGCTTTGAAGGGGCGCCTCAGCAAGTGGGCAGTGCTGCTAATGAAATTTGACACCACCTACATACCACAGAAGGCCGTTAAAGGTCAAGCCAATGTGGACTTCCTCGCAGCACACTCCATGCCTGAAGACTCTCCGTTGATTACAGAGCTTCCCGAAGACGAGACACTGGAGGTAAACCAAATCCAGTAGGCCACTTAGCAATTGTATTTCGACAAGGCGACGAGAATAGAAACTAGCCCGACTGGGCGCACTAGAATAAGGGTCAGAGTCGGCATCGTCCTAAAATTCCTGGAGGGAGGAGTACTACATACCTCTTGCTCCATCAGCAAGCCCTGCACAAATAATGAGGTAGAGTATGAAGCTCTGATCATCAGTCTCCAGGTCACTCTGCATATGGAGATCTGGATGCTGCAGGTATTCGGCGACTCATTATTGATCATCAGACAAGTCCAGGGGCAGTTTGATGTTCGGAAGACTGAATTACTCCCTTATCACACTAAGGCAAAGTAGCTCATGGGGCAGTTCTACCTCATTGAGATAGGTCGTGTCGCTAGAGGAGAGAATGCACAAGCCGATGCACTTACAAAGCTGAAAAGTTATTTGGCCATCCCGTCGAAAGAATCACTCAACATACAGGTGATCAACCGATGGTAGGTCCTTGGTATGATAGAGTAACCTGAAGAAGAAGAGCATGAAGTCGCCTCGGCAGAGGTAGCCAGTTTACCTGACTGGAGGGAGCCCCTCATGCAGTGGCTGAAACACCAACAGTTGCCCAAGAAGGGAGAAGAAAAGATCAAGCTGATCAGAATAAAGGACTCCTATGAGGTCCGAAATGAGATTCTATTCCACATTATGGCCGACACCGAAAGAATGGTCCTTCTCCAGTGCTTGTCCACCGTGGAGGCTTGGAAGGCCATGAAGGAGGTCCACGCCGGAACGACAGGTGCACACCAGGCAGGGCCAAAAATGAAGATTGAAGTTGAGAAGTTGGGCTATTACTGGCCAACAATATTTGATGACTGCTGCAAGTATGCCAAGTCATGTCAAAAACGCCAGGAGCATGCGACGGTCCCCAGGTGACCTCCTACGCGACTGCATTCAACGGCACCCAGCTAGCCATTTGCCCAATGGGAAACAGATGTGGTGGGCCCACTGCCCTTGTCCTCTTGAGGATGCAGATTCATCTTGGCCATAACTGACTACTTCTCCCGATGGGCGAAAGGTGTAGCTCTAAGAGAAGTGACAGGGGAAATTGTAGCCTGATTTATTCGACGAAATGTAATTTTTCGATTCGGCATCCCCAGTCAGATCGTGTCAAGACAACGAAAGTCATTTTTGGAACCAGGTCTATAGATTGGCCGAAAAGTACAAGATTGACTGGAGGACATCCACCTTGTGCAACCCGCAGGCTAACGGATTGGCAGAAGCATTCAACAAGACCCTTTGCACTCTCTTGGCAAAGACTGTCAGCTCCAATAAAAGGGACTGGGAAGATAGGATGCACGAGGCACTCTGGGCGTATCATACCATCGACAAGAATCCAACGGGTTGCTCACCCTTCTCCTTGGTGTATGGTTCCTGTTGGCCCAGAGAGATGGCAGACAAGAAGGGGGGTTGAATTGTCCCCTTGTCGAGATGGCAGATTTT
>JANBPO010000002.1:11243989-11255604 GCA_024336825.1 Amorphophallus titanum
CCTATATAATTTCTACTAAATCTCAAAAATTCATAAATATTCTAGAAATAATTTATAAACATTCCGGGACATTACATGATGTATTAATTCGGAGCTCCCAGGGGGCGCATCTATTAACGCGCTATATCGTGCGATCGCGTTCATCTAAGAAGATGAACAGTAGGGCAGTGAGGTGGTAAGGAACGCGGTCCTAGTGTTGGATGCGATCCTGAAGAACACGACGAAGGTGGTGGCCGCGATCTTGGTTAACGCGCTCGAGGTCTCAACCATGTCCTATTGTTAACATGCTTGAGGCTATGGCCGCGTCTATTAACGCGACCCTAGTGTGTGTCGCATCAACGTGTTGACGCGCTATGAGTGTTGGATGCATTCTGCTGGGATCGCGACGCATCCTTTGGATGCGTTTACCATCACGACGCAGGCGTGCATTGCGTTCATGTCTTCTATTTTTGGGGTTTTATGTGAGTTGTCTCAGGCTCTGGTGAACCCAGTATTCAATGCCTTGTTGGCATTTGAGTCAATGGATGTCTTGGGTATTCCGTGAGAGTCATATCGGTGTGTCGAGGGATCTCGGAAGAGTGGTCTCATCCCGAGTAGTGTTCGGTGTTTTCTTCGTGTTAATTAGGTTGACTTCGACCCCTTGGTTAGCCTATTGTACGTGGATGCCGTGGACATCCTATGAGGGCTGTGACCGTGTTATAAGGTGTTCGAATGTGCCATGCTATCAAGCAATGTTTTGTGTGATTTCGTAAGTCATTATGGTTTCTGGTCAACCCGGTTGTGACCTAGTGGTTGACACGTGACCTCCTGAGTGTCTCAGTTATCTTGTATGGATCGAGACTCTGGTTTTAGGAGCTTGGATATATTATCTTACCTCGATTTATGTGCTTATCTGGTCTGAGGGCTTTGATGCTCACTCATGTTCCGTGGTTTGTGTTATATGGAATCAAGAGTCCTATGTGCAACCTAGGGGCCAGGGACTTGTATTTTATCGTGATTTTAGCTTAGGGACTAGGCTGATTAATGGTATGTTGCCGTGATGTGCGACGATCTTGACCCGAGTCGTGTGACTCAAGGATCATTTTGTGTAGGTCTAGTTGATTATCCTGAGTCTGGTGATAGTTCTGTATCGTGCTTTGTATTTCGTAGTACATGCGATAGGTGAGTACTTACCCTGTTCGTACTTCATCATTTTCAGTCCCTGTGTCAAGTGAAGCTCCACTAGTCGTAGCTTGACGACACTTCAGCGTGTTGGCCCACCTGGGAGTGGTGGCAGGGTGAGTTCCTGAGAGACGATATTTAGGCTAGTTTTTGTGGGCCTCCTTGCTTTGCAATAGTGTCCTGGGGGGAAACTAGCTAGAGATCTGGCTCAAGGCATTGGGCTTGTGTGTGCACACGTGGTCAGGGGCGTTTGGACGAGCACCGACGGGTGTGACCCTGACTAGTCACTTGTTACTGTTGTTCCTTATACTTGGTACATTATCTCAATCACCGTGTTCGAGGCGAGTGTGAGATGCTTGAGACGTAGTGTAAGACGTCAGTGGACGCATCTGGCTTTGCTTCTAGTGAGGAGGTGCCTCTGTCACATAACATGTGACTTGTGATTTTGTGACTGGTTCTCCATCATTGTTGACATAGTGCTTCGAGTAGCCTGTGTCTGGCTTTATCGTGGCTTGTGTAGCATACACGACGGTGAGGTCGTGTGTGCGTCGGTGTTTTAGGTGGTGTTTCCCATGTCCGAGAGGTCGTGATATGAAGCTTGATAGAATAAGTGGTGCAAAGTAGAGATCCAGAGGGGGGTGAATGGATTCTTTTAAAAAAACTTTCGCTCAATTAACATAAAGAACTGAGAAACAACTCGGTTGCTTACAGAAGTGTCCAACGGAAGACACGGACTGAAATTCGAACACTTGGCATACACACCAAAAGGATGACTAGATCTTGTAAAAGGGAAATTAAAAACGCACACCCCAAAAGTGTTTCGGACTAAGAGCAATAGAAATCAAATAGGAAATGGAAGTTTCGTCACTCACACACTCAATACCAAAGGTCTGCTAAGACCTTTCATAGATAAGCTCAATACGATATCCGACACCACATACAGAAAGACTATCTGCAAGAAAAAGCTACTAATTCACGTAAACCATCGAGCACTTAACACACAAAGATAGAGTGACGGAATGATGCTCATAACAGCCTGAAGAGACGACGAGAACAACCAAACAATCACAAGTGCAATCACACAATGAGACACTCAGATTTTTAGGTGGTTCAGCTGACCCAGAGTCAGCCTACGTCCACCCCTCGCTCCCACCGAGCGAGGATTCCACTAGCATAAGCTAGAAATCAAAGCAAACTCAGTCTGCAACATGTTGCTGCCTAACAGCTTGATGACATGAGGGAGACAAATCCCTCAACATCGATCTTGCAACCCACAGGATCTGAAACCTGACCTTGCCCCCCGCAAGATCAGAACCGGAGGACCAATCCTCCCTTCCTCCAAGCCAGAGGGGAAACCACGAGTGGCACCCCACCACTCGTAAATCGGAGACACAGTCTCCCTTCCTCTGACACCCAGAGGGGAACCACGAGTGACACCCCGCCACTCGTAAACCGGAGACACAGTCTCCCTTCTCCTGAATCCTCAAGAGGAACCCGACCTCAAACCAGAGAATCGGAAGAACAAAGTGAAAAATGAAAAATAACAAAAGAAAATCGAACTGACAGAATTGAAAACTGATATAGCTCACGTAGGAGCATAGCTGTTCTGGATTTGATCCAAGAACAGATGAAAACAGATCTTCAATCGAAGTCCACTTCTCTCTTTTCTTCTCTGCTCAAACTTAGGCTCTCTTTTTCTTCTTCTTCTGTTGGCTCTCCTTTACTATCTTTCTCTTTTCACTCTACTTCGCACAAGGGCTCTCTCTCTTTCTTTTTCTTCGTAGCTCCTCTCTGGCGGCTCTTTTAGCTTCTTTCTCTACTCTTCCAGCTTCTCTAGCTATCCTTTTTTCTATATCTCTTTCTTCTCTACTGCTCACTCTCTGGCGGCTTCTTCTTGCTTCTCTGGCTCTCCTTTTTTCAATATCTCTTTCTTCCCTACTGCTCACTCTCTAGCAGCTTGCTTCTCTGGCTACACATACATCTTTAGGGAATGGGGTGACTTTATATAGAACAGAGCCTCTGGAAAGGGATGTGGCAAATACATAGTGAAATTTCACTGGTCCACGTGGCAGGAGAATATTCCTCGAAAAACTTTTGAAAAAGCATCCCAGGTCTTCTAGGATCACGTGTCACTTGATCCGCCATTCTGGGAACATGCGCCCATCATTGGGTGACTTGGGATCACATGCCTCAGCTTAAGTTCGAGCTCATGTGCTTGCCTGCCATGTGTTCGCCCGTTGGTCAAACTCAGCTTGTTAGGTAGCATCGACCTGAGCAGTTACTAATAACAGTAGCTACATTGACCTTCCTTTGCTGAATGGCTAAAGGTGCACCGAGCTTGTTGCCATGATATGTTCTGCTGCATCGACCTTTCAGTTGCCACCAACAGTAGCTGCATCGACCTATCTGCCTAGGCTTGTACATGTGCATCAAATTGTTTTAACAAGTGCACCAACCTTAGTAAGTAGCATCGACCTTCCTTCAGAGGTAGCTGATGTGCATCGACCTTGTATCCTTTGAAGGTGCTGGCATTTTCTTGATAGTGCTTAGCTCCTATACTAGCACCGACCTGTTGAACTTTGAACATGGATATGCATCGACCTTTGCTGGGTCACTAGCATCGACCCTCAAACATGCATCAACCTTAGTTTGGTCACTAGCATCAACCCTCAAAACATGCATCAACCTTCACTTGCACATGTGCATAGACCTTCAGTAGCGTGCATCGACCTTTCTTCTACCGTAGCTGAGGTAGCTTCGACCTTGGGGGCTGTTATTGTTCATGTGCATCGACCTTGGAAGGTGTTATGGTATATGTGCATCGACCTTGTTTACTATGCTCTCAATGTGCATCGACCCTTAATCTGCATTGGCCTGATGTGCGTCGACCTTTGATCTGCGCTGATTCGATGTGCATCGACCTGCGCTCTGTGCTATCGAAAGATGCACCGACCTTGGCTGGTGCTGGCAAGAGGTGCTCCGACCTTGACAACAAGGTAGCATCGACCTTAGCTTTATGAAAGCCTTAACCACATCGACCTTAATTCTATGAAATGCTCTATGCATCGACCTGTCTTCCTTTAACCATGACAGCTGCTTTGACCTTAGCTCAATTTTATGACTGTAAATAGTTGACCTGTTGTCAGTTCTTAAACTATGGCGTTGACCTATGTTGACTTGCATAGACCTATGTTGACTTCATTTCTTCTGATTTTAATTGGCTTTCAGCCTGTTCTTTGGAGAGTTCAACACACATCTTCTACATATAATAAGATCATCTTAAGAGTAATTATGTCATCAAAAATGTAATGTATCACATCCATCAATGCAACATCAACAATGTTTGGCATCATTAAAGCATATTAGTTTCATGACATCACCAAAACCACATAAATGCAGCATCAACACTAAATGTAGTATCAACACATATGACATCATGCTTAGATGAGTCATAGTGTTTGGCATCATCAAAACCATAGGGGTACAACTCCTTTGTCATCACCTTGGTGCAAGGGGCTCAGACTTGGTTCCGAGCTCTTGCCCCCGGAAGCATTACTAGTTTTCGATAGTTTGGGAGATTATTCAAGGAGAGCGAAATTCCACAATAACCACAATCACCAGACTGTCGACTGCCAATGGCTCAAGGACGAGATCGAAAGTCTCATCCATCGAGGGCACTTGGCCCAGTACGTGGCCAAGCGTCGAGACACCCCGCCAGACCCCTGGGAAGAGATCGACAACTTCCCCCAAGGAATCCACATCAATGTCATATAAAGGGGATCGGCCTCTTGGGGAGATACCAATCGAGGGAGAAAATACCATGCTAGTGAGCTAGCCGGGATATCCAGCCTGCCAAGCCCGCGGCTTCAGCAAACAAGCTACAACCCCTAGTGTTCTCTGACCGAGATTTAGAAGGGGTAGTTACCCTGCATGACGATGCTCTTGTAATCTTGACAAGTATCAATCACTGTAACATAAATAGGGTGCTGGTCAATAATGGTAGTGCACTAGATGTTTTGACGTATGACTATTTTCTGAAGATGGGTGAGAACTCGTCAAAACTACGTCTGATCAGAACCCCTCTTTGCGGGTTCAGTGGTCAAGTGACTTATCCCAAGGGAGCCCTAAGCCTACCTATTACCCTCGGGACTCCCTTAGAACCGTAACCTTTGTGGTAAATTTTATTGTGGTAAAGGGGATAACGGCCTACAATGCCATCATTGGCTGAATAAAGGCAGTGCCTTCAACATACCACCAAAAAATGAAGTTTCTCACTAAATTTGGCGTGATAGTCTGGTAACAACTAGAAGGTGTTATGTAATCTCGATGTAAGTTGTACGCCCCGAGATGTGAGCCGAGGCAAAGGTATCGTCGAAGAAAAGGCAGCAACAAGTAAGCCTAGTGGGGAGCTATTACCAATTTGCCTTAAAGATGACCCAACCCTTGAAGTCAAAATTGGGGTGAATTTACTACCCGAGGTGCAAGCTCAATACAAGGATTTGCTTTCGGAGTATGTCTACATCTTTGCATAGTCTGATAATGATCTTCCTAGGGTTCCCGAGGAAACCATGATTCACTGCCTCAATCTTGATCCCGCTATCAAGCCAGTTTAATAGCAGAAGAGAAATCACGCCCCGGTGAAATAGGCGATCATAAAAGAGCAAATCAATAAGGGAAGAAAACCAAACTATTTCACCCAGTCATTTACCCAACTTGGTTGGCTAATGTAGTCCTAGTACCCAAAGCCTCGGACAAGTGGCGGATGTATGTCGATTTCACCAACCTCAACAAGGCTACTATAAAATATTATTATCCTATATCGAGCATCGACCAATTAGTCGATTCGACTTCGGGCAATGAGCTTCTCAGGTTCCTTGATGCATATTTCGGGTATCACCAAATCCAGATGCATCTTGAGGATGCTGAGAAGATAGCATTCACCTCTGACTTTGACGTGTACTGTTATACCCAGATGCTTTTCGAGTTACGGAACATCAAAGCGACCTATCAAAGGTTGGTCAACTAGATATTTGAGGACCAGATCGGTCGGAATGTCAAGGTCTACATTAACGACATGCTTGTCAAGTTGCCAAAAGTCGAGGACCACTTCTCTGACCTTGCTGAGACTTTTGAATCCCTTTAGAGGTACAACATGAAGCTTAATACCTTAAAGTGTGCCTTTGGAGTCAAGTCTAAAAAGATGTTGGGGTTCTTAGTGACACGCTGAGGCATTGAGGCGAATCCTAAGAAGATCCAGGCCATCCTAGATATACGACAACCAGCAAGCGTCAAGGACATCCAACGCCTAATGGCGAGGATCGTCACGTTGAACCGCTTCATTTCCCGAGATGCAGAGCACTGCCTACCCTTCTTCAAGCTGTTGAGAGGGACGAAGGCGACTGCCCCGACCTTCACCTGGGACGAGTGCAAGAAGGCATTCACCGAGCTGAAGCAGTTATGATGGCTCTCCTGATACTCTTGAAGCTTGTGTCAAGAGAGACCTTATATTTATATCTCTTGGTGACATCTTTTATTGTTAGCTCGATGCTGGCCCGAGATGACATGGGAACTTAGATGCCTGTGTACTACGTCAACAAAGTGCTCCTCGACATCAAAAAGAGGTACCCCACAACTGAGAAGCTTGTACTAGCATTAGTAACCTCGGCCAAGCATCTTCGACCCTACATCTAGAGGCATAGTATCATGGTGCTAATCGATGAGCCCTTGAAGAAGATTTTGGGTCACCCCAAAGCTTCAGGGTGCCTTGTTAAATGGGCAGTTATGCTTGGATCTTATGACATCTCCTTTCGCCCTGACACTACCATCAAAGGCCAAGCACTCGCAAACTTCATTACAGAGAATATCGCTTAGTCTGAAGAAGTCCCACCATTGGTGACCAGCCCAATTTGGAAGTTTTTCGTCAATGGGTCGTCAAGCTCAGCCAGTAGTAGTGCAAGGGTCATCC
This sequence comes from Amorphophallus titanum, assembly GCA_024336825.1. Lineage (NCBI taxonomy): Eukaryota > Viridiplantae > Streptophyta > Magnoliopsida > Alismatales > Araceae > Amorphophallus > Amorphophallus titanum. The sequence goes on from JANBPO010000002.1 coordinate 11,251,116, forward strand.
TCAGCTCCCCTGAGGGAGTAGAATTATAGTATGCTCTAAAATTCAAGTTCATGACATCCAATAATGTTTTCGAGTATGAAGCTTTGATCTCAGGAGCTCGGATGGTGAAGCGCCTTGGAGCGGAATGGGTCAAGATTTATACTGATTCCCAACTAGTTGCCAGCCAGATCAATGGGGACTATGAAGCCCATGAGCCATAAATGATCAGGTACCTTCAATTGGCAAATGAGGTGACTTGGCAGTTCTAGAGCTTCCAAGTAATCTGGATAGCTCGGGAGGACAATTCCTGAGCGGATGCACTCTCCCACCTAGCCTCCTCCGTGAGCCTATATGGGACCCGATCGACTCTCCTAGAAGAGCTAGAGCACCCCAATATTGACCATGAGTTAGTAGGCACTATTCGAGTGTTTTCGGACGATTGGAGGACACCTTACATCACTTGGTTGAGTGATGATAAGGAGCCATCTGACCCTCGAGAAGCCAGGCATCTCCTATCAAGCTCGACATTTTGTCTTACTTGACATATCGCTCTACCGATGACCGTTCGCAGGACCCCTCCTCAAGTGCCGCAAACCTCATGAAGATCAGCAAGCCATTGAAGAGGTTCACAAGGGGATTTGTGGCACGCATCAAGGAGGGAGGTCGGTTGCAAGAATTTTACTGTGGTAGGAATACTCCACTTTGTAGCGGGATTGCTCGGCCTACATCCAAGGTGCGACAGTTGTCAGCGGTTCAACCATTTGATCCATCAGTTGGCTTTGACGCATGTGTTGCTCACTGAGCCTTACCCTTTTACTCAATGGGGAATTGATATCCTGGGCCCTTTCCCCATGGCCCATGCATAGAAGAAATTCATCATTGTCGCCATCGATTACTTCACCAAGTGGATCGAGGAAAAAGCCTCCACGAAAATAACCGAGGAAGTGGTTTGGAGTTTTGTGTGGCAATCGATCATTTGTCGCTTTGGCATCCCTCGAGTGATAGTAAGCGATAATGGTCGATAGTTTAACTGTGCCTATTTTAGGAATAAGTGTGCCGACCTACTTATTCGCAATCACTTCACATTGGTAGCCCACTGGCAGGCTAACTGTTTGGTCATGAATAATAACAAAACCCTGCTTAAGGGCATAAAGACCAGACTAGATAAAGCCAAGAGAAATTGGTTGGAGGAATTGCCTACCGTACTGTGGTCCTTCCACACTGCTCCGAGGACCTCTATAGGTGAAACCCTATTTCAACTAGTCTACGGCACCGAGGCCATCATCCCGCTTGAGATCGACAGCTCGTATCCTCCGGTTATTTATTTCTAGCCCGAGCTTAATGATAAGAAACTGCTAGAGAATCTCAAGCTAGCAGATGAAGTACGCAAAGCCACAAGAATTTGAGTGATGGAGTATCAGCGGTGCATGGCCCATTATTATAATACGTAGGTTCAGGATCGATAATTTCTCCCAGGGAATTTAGTCCTAAGGAAGGTTGAGTCCTCTCAACCACTAGAGGTGGTGGAGAAGTTGGCCCCGAATTGGGAAGGTCCCTACCGAGTGATCGAGATGCTCGGGAAAGGGGCTTACAGGCTAGCAACCATGGAAGGCAAACTGATCCCGCAGACGTGGAACGCTACTTCACTGTGTAAATTCTATTTTTTAGCTTAAGTTTCATATGTAATTCTGATATCATGCACACACAAGAACAAATAGAAGTTTTATTGAATTTCAATTCAATGCTTCCTAGAACATTGAGGTAACTGTGGCCCATACAATAAGAGATTGATAACTCAGCATGCATGGGGCGAGCAACCTCAAACCGAGCCACTGACTCCACTGAGTGTGAAAACTGGCTTGGATAATGAGACTGTAGCCATGCCCATGCCCATGCCCATGCCCATCATCTGGAAGGATAGTGCTGGGAAGAAAAAATAGGAAAATACACAACATAAATGCCGCGTCTCCATGCCTACCATCTGGAAGGAGGGCGCAAGCAGGAAGAAACAAGAAAAGGAAAAGAGGAGAAGAAAAGGAAAAGGTGGAGGAAGTCCACTCGGAGACAGAACTGGGAGGGGAAGCAGATGAAGTGGAGGCTTCTCCCGTGCAACCTAAAGAGGCCTTTCTGGGGTGTCTCGCTTTCCCAGCAGAGGGATGCAATAGAAGGCACGTCTTCAGGGTCCCCTTGCCTCTTCCTAGGTCAACAGCAGTACATCTGGGGGAAAGGATGCATTGCATGTCCTCCCTTCTGTTATGCCATCCACCCTCTTGTCCTCCGTTCTGTTATGCCGAGATGGTCCATATGCTCTAGTGAACTCTGGGATCCTCATCTTCATCAGCAGGCTCCATGACTCCGCTGGAATAGAAGAAGATAAGGAGAAAGAAGAGGGGGTGAAGGGGGCTGGCTGATGCTACTAAGGGATGAGCAGGCCAAATCCACTCTTCATATTCTTTTATAGGCAAAAGTTGAGGCAGTGCCCCTCCTCTACGTTGGCGCCCTTGCCTTAACTGCCCCCTCCCCCTGAGAGACATGAGCGGACTTCCAAGAGCTACATGGGAATTTCTTGAGGAATAGTTCTTCCTTGTTTCACGAACCCATCGTGGGGAATACGTGAAAGATGTGCTCCGTTAATGCCTGGGGATATGAGTAGATGCAAACACCATGCCTGGGAATTCGTACAAGAGAAATGAGCGCTAAATGTGGAACCCCAAGTTTTGGCAGAAAAATCATATGAAGATATTATTTATTGACGTACGTAGATCTAATGGACAATGTTCCATCAAAGATTTGGTGAGTCATTTATTCTTGCAGAACTTTCTTTTTATAAAAAGCAAAGGATGGAAATTACAAAGCGAACAACAAGTGGGAAAAAGGGAAGGCAAAAAAGCCAAGTACAAATTGATCTTAGTCTACCGAGATCAAAGAGAAAGATGGGGGAATCGACTGTCTCTCAGGAGGTTCAGAAGCTAGAGGTTCCTCGGTGTCTGGCACCATGTCGATGATTTAAGGCTATGTATGCTCAGTCCCCTTGGAAGCTACTGGCTCGGGCACTGATCCCACTTGTGTGGGAACTGCCTCGACTGTGTGATCCCCTGAAGTGGCCGGGAAAGGCAGTTCTTCCACCGCGGTGTCAGTGAGGCCCTCGCTCTCTTTATCTAAGGCACCAAGCTTGGGAGTGGACGGAGCGGTCAAGCTTTCTTCATCCGAGTCATATCACTGCCTAGGCTCAAAAATAAGTTCATCAACCACTTGGTCCTAGGCCAAACACACCCCTCATTTGAACCCTTAAGAAAAGCCCCTTCCTCAGCTTGAGCTTGTAGCTGGGTCCATAGAAGGTCAAGGCAGACTTCTTCAGAGCCTCCTGGTACTCTTCTGAGGCAAGATACTACTCCACCGCCTTTGCCTCGACCTCCGCTCCCCTCAACTCGATCTCAGCTACTTTGTCCTCAGCCTCTACCACCTTCATCTCGGCCTCCGCTCTCTCCCGCTCTACTATTAGAAGGCGGCCCTAGAGCACTTCCCGTTTGGCCTCCCACTGCCTCGAGATCACCTCATGAGCCTAGCACTCGTCATCCAAGAGCCCGCTCTTGAGGTCGGCCAAGTATCGGGCCAGGGATAGCTAATTGGCCAGAGATCGCACTTCCTCCGGATCCGCTCAAGCCTGAGAGCCGAGTGATGCCACCTCTTGGTGAAGAGCCTCACGCTTGCCCAGTGAGAGCCCACTTGCCCTTGTCTCAAGCAACTGGAGGGCCCTCGATCTCTTGTACCTCAGAAGGGGTCCCTTAAGTAACATCAGTTGTTCCCTCCGCGATCTCCTCCCCCTCAGCGGTTGCCTCGGTTGGGTCAGACGGTCGACCTTCTCCGAGGCTACAGGAATCTCTACGAACCAAAGTGAAATTGTCAGAGGAAAGCCAAAGGAATCAGTGGGCAAAGTCAAGCTAACTAAATTCTTACCTCTGGGATTCAATGGGGCACAGGCATAGCGCTAGATGTTGGCCTCGAATAGAAGCTCCATGGTTGATCGCTTATTATTTTGAAGAATTCTAATGTCATCCTCGACCTCTTGGGAAATCGCCAGAGGCCTTATGGCAAGCACCGGCTGGAAGTTTGGCAGGATAAGAAAAAGGCAGGGAGAACCTTTGGAATAATCTACCTAGAAGTATTGGGTCTTCCACCACTTGTGCGAGGAATCTCGGGAGGAGAGGGTAACACAGCTCATCCCTCTCTCGACCTGGAGAAAGAAGAAGCCCTTCCTAGCTTGCGGATGCTCTTTCAGCTCGTAGATGGCATGAAAGAGGTCAAGGGATATGGGGACATGGCATTTTCAATAGAGGATGATAAAGGAGAAGATGAAGGTGAACGAGTTGGAGACTAATTGGATGGGAGCCAGCTGGTAAAAATTCAATAACTCAACAACGAAGAGAAGGAGGGGGAGAGGAAGTCACACTTCCAGGCCAATAGATAATTATAGAAAGCACCTGAGTGAGTGCTTAGGCTCGACTCGTGA
>JANBPO010000002.1:11377679-11391910 GCA_024336825.1 Amorphophallus titanum
ATGAGAGAGAAAAGGCCTTTAATTGCCCCAATTTCGAGAGGATGTGCGGTCTTGCGATAGACCGCACGTCTCCCATGTGCGGCTCACGTTGGGCCGTTTATCCCTGTCGGTGATAATTATAAAAAGCCCTCAATTTATCTTTAAACCGGCCGAAGAATTCGACGTTAGACTCTGAGAGTTTGTGCGGCTCATTTTACACCGTACAACATAATATGCGGTCATGAATAGGCCGCACATATACTTGTTGGTGATAATTCAAACAATGCTGAAAATAGCAAAATTAACCATGAGCGGCCAGTCATGAGCCACCCAAGTGCTGGGCACTGGAATTTGTAATAAAATAGAAAATAATGCATTCCCAAGGCCCATTAAGCCCTGAACTGAACTGGACCCAGCTTGGGAGGGAGGCTTTTCACAAAATAAGGTTGAATATAGCCAGAAATAATCCCGACACACAACAGACAACCTGAGGCATCAACAAATAAGAGTAAGAGGAAAGACCCGACTTATCGGTAAAAACGGGTGTCAACAAAGAGCTTGAGAGAAGAGGAGCGAGAGTTTGAGAGAAAGAGAGCTCACTGGAGAAAGAAGAGGAAGAGAGAAAATAGAGTATCGAAAGTCAGAGAGGAAATCTGAGAGAGGAGTGAGATCGAGGAGAAGCATAGCTGGTCTTGACTTCTGGATTAGATCCAGAGTCAAATTGCTCCAGAGAGAGCTACATTTTTCGTTCTGTTATTGGCTTTCCTTTGTTTTCTTTCAATTCATTTCTGAAATAGTCTGTAAGCTGTGTATCAGCAGTCCAAGCTGTGAGGTAGTGGTGAGGTGTGATCCTCGGTCAGCAAGCTATGAAGCTCAGCGGATTCAGCAAGCTGTGAAGCTCAGCGGTCTATAGGGATTTCATCCCCGAAGCTGTGGATCAGCGAAGTTGCAAGCTATTTGTCAGTGAAAACCTTACTCATTTGAGTAAGGGGTGGACGTAGATCTCAAGCTCGAGATCGAACCACCTTAAAATTGCTTTGGCTTGTGTGTGATTGCTTATCTATTCATTCCTGCGGCTAGATGAATGCCTAGGAACGTTCATTGCAAACATTGATGTTTTTGATATATTCATTTGTTGCTTGTGCTTGAGTCATCAACCAAAGAGTATATAAAAAGGCGTGGCTGGAAAGATAGATTAAGCCTATCCAGAATGTCACCTCTTATGTGAGGAGATCTTAGATCGAACCTCCGCCCAGTACTGTAATTGGTTGATTGATTCCTGCAACTGTGTGAATTGACTTAAATCTATCTTGTTTTGATCTGATCTATAGTTTCTTCATCTTACATTTACTTGTGATCGATAACATAGTGGTATATCAAAAGACTTAGTCGGAAGGATATGTCATGCCTATCTGAAAAACTAACCCTCGTGTGAGGAGATTCCTGAATTGAACCTTTGCCTAGTACCATACTGAGTTGTCTGATCGATATCCTTTGGAGTTCTTTGTGTTTGATAGCTATTCCTTACTAGATCTCCTAGCTGTTGAATCAGATCACATTTGAAAAGTAGCTCACAATAGACTTTCTTATTCTGTAATTTTTAATTTTTACTGTATAGGTAAAAATTGGGGTTGATTTATTCACCCCCCCTCTAGATCACCTGCTCATCCATTTCTCATCATGTGGTATCAGAGCCTAACTCTCCATAAGGGCTTAACATCCCAGAGAGATCTGTTGAAATGGATGCTAGAGGACTCACTACTGAAGGTCACTCCACAAGTAAGCTACCATTCTTTGATGGAACTAACTATGCTTACTGGAAGAATCGTATGCAGGTTTTCTTACGTGCCAAAGACTATGAGATTTGGAAGGTTGTCAATCGAGGTCCATTCGAGCTCCCTGAAGATGAAAATGTCTTGACTCGGGAGCAGATTTGAAGGTCAACCTTGAAGTGGAGCGCTATCAATGCTATGCAATGTGCTGTACATCCCACTGAGTTTTCCAGAGTATCCTCCTACTCCACAACTAAAAAAATGCAGGACAAATTGGAGGTAATATATGTGGGAACGTCTCAGGTACGAGAAACCAAAGCGAACATGCTAGTCGCTGAGTATGAAGCTTTTAAAATGAAATCTGATGAGATAATATATGAGATGTATGCTAGGTTAATGGTTCTTATTAATAGTTTGAGAAGTTTAGGCAAGGTCTACAGTGAGTATGAGCTAGTCAGGAAAATCCTCTGGTCTTTGACACCGATTTAGCATACTAAGGCCACTGTAGTGGAGGAGTCTAGGAATCTGGCGACCATCTCTATTGATGAACTCATCAGTTCCTTGATGACATACGAGCTAAATCTCAAAAGGGTCGATGATTTTGAGAAGAAGAAAAAGCCCCTGGCACTTAAGGTAAATTCTAGTAGCAAAAGGTCTTCGAGTGAGCATAGTTCTTCGAGTTCTGACGAAGACTTGGGTGAATTTGCCATGCTAACTAGAAAGTTTAAGAAATTCTTAAAGAAGGAAGGTAAGGGCTTCAGAAGAAAATATTACTCAGGGAAGAGGCAGTCGAAATATAAATTTGACACTGCTAAAAAGACTGATGGAATTATTTATTACAATTGCAGGAAGTCAGGGCACCTGAAGGCAAACTGTCCTAAACTGTAGAAGGAGAAACAACCCAGGTGGAAGAACAAGAAGCGAAAAGTCATGGTAAGCACTTGGAGCGATGAAGAGGAAGATAGTTAGATCAGCTCATCTGACAGCGAGGATGAAGACAAACTGTGCCTGATGGCCAAAAGAGAAGAAGAAGAGAAGGATGATGATAAGGTAACTTCCCCATTTGAAAACTATACTCATAGTGATTGGGAAGAAGCATATGCAAAAATTCTAAAAAAATATGATGATGTTCGTAGGGAGAATAGGCCTTTAAAAAGAAGAATAAACTTCCTTGTTAGTGATACTTCTCAGAGTGATAGGATTGCATAACTAGAAATTGAAAATACTGACTTGAAAAATTCTCTTGTTGAAACAGAAAAATTTAAAACTGTTTTAAATAATTTGAGATGTGAAAATGAAAATCTGAAGAATGTTATCAATGAACTTAAAGTCATAATGCAAAAATTTGAAGAAGAAACAAAAACAGCAAGAGAAAAATATGAAGCTGTAAAAGGGGTCAATAAAGAATTGAAGAAAACAATTGAAAACTTAGAAAAAGAAAACAATGATGAACAGACCTCCCTTGAGGGCATGCCTCAAGGAACAAAGAATCTGAATGCAATTTTGGGAACCAAGGTTAATTTCAAAAAAGACGGATTGGGTTTTAACCCAACGAATAAGAAACGATTTGATGTCAAAACCATTTCATTTCTTGCTAAGAAAGAAACATCCAAATTCAATCCTTTGATAAGGATGGATTGTGAAGAAACCAGCAATAAAATTTTTGTAAAAAATAATAAACAGAATAATATTAGTGCCAAGGATAAGGGGAAAGGGAAGGTGGAAGCACCCAAAGAACCCAGGACACATACCACTGCACTTAAGCCTAAAGGTCAGGTTAGGGGTCAACCAATTAGAAGCAAAATCCAAGGAAGCCCCAAAACCAAATTAACCCAGCCACAACAGAAAGGTCGATGCAACAACTACACTGCACCGACACATATCTCATCTGGGTTCCAGTCCTTTAGAAGCCAAGGTCTGAGCAAGAAGAATTCAGGTCGAAGCTTGTACTCTTCTTATCTCAACCCAGGTAGAACAGGTCAAGGCAACCACTTTGTCAGGTCGAGGCAACAGATCATTCAGAAATCTCATCCTTATTAGGTGCATTGACGCTACCCATGGAGTGCCCCTGTGGAGCCTAGGTTCAGAACATTTATGAACCAGAATCTCTATGGCTTTGTCCCTCCTAAGTTTGTTCAACCTAGACTCTTTAGTGCACCTAAACATCCCAGTGCTTCTTGATTCCAAAATTGGCATAGAAATTCTTATGTGTTTAAAAACCACCAAAATGTGAAAAAGCAGAAGCCAACAACAACTTATAATGTGCACAACAAACAAAACAATCAAAACAGTAAGAAATCCACAACCCAAGTAAAATCACAAAAATAAATGTGGATACCAAAATAGTTATTATCTTGTTTGTATGAGTTGACTGTTGAAAAGGGGCCCAAACAGTATTGGGTTCCAAAATTCTCTGCTTGATTATGTGTGCAGGTATGCCTTGTAGCCAACCACAATAGGTGGTATCTTGATAGTGGCTGCTCCAGGCACATGATCAGGGACAAAGGAAAGTTCTGCTTGCTGATGGAAAAAGATGCTGGTCATGTTACTTTCGGTGGTAATACAAAAGGGAAGATCATAGGGTCAGGTAAGGTTGGTAAGTGTCTTTCATGCAGCATTTAAGATGTTTTACTTGTTGAAGGACTTGCTTACAATCTTCTTAGCATCAGTCAACTGTGCGATAAGGGTCATAAAGTAATTTTTGACTCACATGCATGCATCATTTTTGAACCTAATTCAGAAACTGTAAAATTCATTAGAAAAAGAGTCAATAATATTTATATGGTTGACTTAGATGATGTAGCACGCATTAATCTCTTTCTTACTGTAAATAAAGATGATTTAGCTTGGCTTTAACATCGCAGGTTAGGTCATGCTAGTTATAATGTGTTGCATAAACTGAATAAATTTAGGATGGTAAGAGGTCTACTTGAAATATCATTCAAAAAGACCAATAAAATCTGTGAGGCTTGTACCCAATGCAAACAAACTAGGAAGTCATTTAAATCCCGAACTGAGAGCATGTCTTCTAAACTTTTTGAGCTGATTCATATGGATTTGTTTGGACCTACTAGATCAGCTAGTTTATCTGGTAGAAGATATGGATTTGTTTTAGTAGATGACTTCTCTATATATACTTGGGTATTCTTTTTGACTCACAAAAATGATGCCTTTAGAGAGTTTCAGGTATTCTTCAACAGAATAAATCAGGATGGTAAGCACTCCATATCCAACATTCTGTCTGATCATGGTGATGAATTTGGGAACTCACAATTTGAAGATTTTTGCAAGGACAATGGGATAAACCACAGATTCTCTTCACCAAGAACTCCAGAACAGAATGGAGTTGTTGAAAGAAGGAACAGAACCTTGGTGGAGATGGCTTGGACTATGCTGGTTGAGGGCAACTTGCTTAGAAGGTTTTGGGCTGAGGTAGTAAACACGTCTTGTTACATCATCAATAGAGCCTTGGCAAGACCTTCTACTCAAAAGACTCCTTATGAAATATTAAAAGGTAAGAAACCTTTACTAGCTCATTTCAAGATTTTTGGATCTAAATATTTTATCCATGTTAACTTTAAAAGAGATCTTGATAAATTTGAAGCCAAAAGTGAACCAGGAATTTTTCTGGAGTATTCTGAGAGTTCTAGAGCATATAGGATCTATAATGTTAAATCTCAAACAGTTGAAGAATGACAACATGTTATGTTTGATGAAACATCTAATAAATCTAAAACTGATTCCTGCAGGGACAAAGATGATGGAGAAATTCTGGAAAATAAAGAAGAGCATAATGCAGAGCAAGCAAGTGAAGGTGAGAATGAAGGATCAGGAGTTCAGGGGGAGGCAAATACAAACTCAGGTAATCAGCTTACCAATATAAGAGTGTTTAGAGATCACCCATCAGAAAATATTATTGGTAATCTAAATGAACACCCTAGGACTAGGTCTCACTTCAGAAATGAAAATGAACTTAATTCTTTTGCTTTAATCTCACAAATAGAACCCAAAAATATTAAAAATATTTTAAAAGATGAACATTGGATAAATACCATGTATGATGAACTTAATCAATTTGAAAGGAACAAAGTATGGCACCTAGTTCCTAAACCTGCACATGGCTCCATTATAGGCACAAAATGGGTTTTCGGGAATAAAACTGAAGATCAAGAAAAAATTGTTAGAAATAAAGCTAGGCTAGTGGCACAAGGGTACAATTAAGAATTTGGGGTAGATTTTGACGAATCTTTTACCTTTGTAGCCAGACTAAAAGACATTAGTATTCTTCTTGCTTTTGCATGTAGCCTAGGAATAAAACTTCAGCAGATGGATGTCAAATCTGTATTTTTAAATGGATTAATAAAAGAGGATGTTTATGTTAAACAACTCCCAGGCTTTGAATGCATTGACTTCCATGATCATGTGTATAAGCTGGATAAGGCGCTATATGGACTGAAGCAAGCTCTCAGAGCTTAGTACGATAGATTGAGCTCATTCCTCATAGGTAAAGATTTTTCAAGAGGTGAGGTTGACCAAACTCTATTCACTAAAGTAGATAAGAAGGACATACTTATTGTTTAGATTTATGTAGATGATATAGTGTTTGGGTCAACTAAATAATCCATGTGTGAGGAGTTCTCTAAACTAATGACTAATGAATTTGAAATAAGCTTAATGGGAGAACTGAAATTTTTCTTTAGATTACAGATCTTTCAAACCACTGAGGGAAGCTTCATCATTCATGCCAAGTACATCAAGGATCTATTAAAGAAGTTCAAACTGGAAAACCTCAAGGCCATTACTGCACTGATGGGTCCATCAACTAGTCTTGATGTTGACCCAGAAGATAAATTGGTTGATTCCAAACTATACAGAGGTATGATCAGATCCTTACTTTATCTTACTACATCTCGTCCAGATATTCAATTCTTTGTGTGTTTATGTGCTAGATTTCAGGCTAGTCCTAAGGAATCTCACATGAGTGCAGTGAAAAAAATTTTTAGATATCTATCTAGCACCCTTGACTTAGGTCTATGGTATCCTACTAGGTGTGAGTTTGAACTGGTAGCTTATTGATAGTCACTAAAATTTGTTGTTAAAAGCTGCGCCATAATTTAAAAATATTTAACCACACTCACTCACTAAGAAGATGTAAAATCAAATAGAGTGGTGAATATGGGTCGATCCCACGAGGGGGAAGTATTTTCAATTAAGATCAAGTTGAAAAATTTTTATATTTGAGAAGAAATTAATTTGGAGTGAATTTATGCTAAAAGAAAATTAAAAGTGCATGGAAATAAAATAAATCTATCTAAAGAATGTGAGAGGGTAAAGAAGAGAATTTAGGAGGAAGTAGAGAGAGAAAAGGGAAGAACACAATTGCCAAGATAAACTTTTATTACTAAGAAAGTAGCAATTACACCTCTATGAAAATAAAAGAACAAGGGAAGAAAGAAGAGTCAGAAAATTTAGATGAAGAGCACTGTCGTCTCCTTGCCGAGCCTTTGAGTAGGCCGTCCCACTTTAGAAGTAGACGCCGCCTTTAGAGCACCGAAAGAAGAAGATCTGCCTTGGGATGTGTGAAGAGAATAGAGGAAGAAGAGATAGAAGAGGAAGAGAAGAACAAGATTTAACAATAAGAAAACATGTGTGTGCGTAGATGTGTTTTGAAGAGAGAACAAAGAGAAAATATGGTGGGGAGAAGTGAAGAAAACTCAGTAAAAATAAATTAAAAATAGAGGGTGGGAAGAAGAAGAGTAACTGTAAATCTAGAAAGAATTAGAGGATATGACAGAAGAGAAAGTTGTAGATCAAAGAATGACAAAGAAGATTGTTGAAGAGTGCAGAGGGAGAAAATGTGATGAAGAGGGTGAAAAATTGGGAGAAAAGAGACTGTGAAAAATCACATGTGAATAGTAAAAGGAGCAGAACCGTGATTTGAAACACTGATAAAAGTTTATAAACGAGAGAGAACTAAAGGTAGAGGAAGAAGAAGAACTTGAAGAATACTTAAAAATTAATAACTTTGCAGAAGAAAGTAGCTTGAAAAGATGAACAGAATAGCATGTAAAATATGCTAAGAGAAAGGCTAACTTCCCATCGGTCTGCTCTTGGCATCCATTTATACTATTCATAAACCTCCCACGATCGTGACTTTCCAAATTACTTTTGCATCTGACTTTTTAACATCAAAGATTGATCAAAGTAGGTGTCTTGCCATGATTAGAGTCCTCCTTTCCTTAAACAAGAAGAGATAAGCCCAAAAATAGGAAGATAACTATGATCGGGATGTTCCATTTCCGTTTCCACCTCCAAAGGAAATGGCATCCAACCTTGTGGCAACACATTAAAATAGCGCCCTCTAGAGCAGACGTTAATTCTTTATCCCCTTTTTTGACATTTTTCTTTTTCATAACTCAAGAAATAATGACTTCTTGAATAGGCGCTCATTCTTTTTTCCTTATTTTGATTTTCTGTAAAAGAGAATTGATGTCTGAGAATATGGCCGCTGATTCTTTTTCCCATTTTTTTTCTTTTCCCCTTTCTATTTTCACCAGGAAATGGGCGTCTGAGTTAGCTGACGCTAATTCTTTTTTCCATTTTTCTTTCTACTCCAGAATTCAATTTAGCGTCCGTCTTAAGCGCCGCGCATTCTTGAAATTGGCATTATTCACCCGCGTCGCTCAAGAATTGGCATCTGTCAACTTTGATGCTTATTCTTTTTCTTCAAGAAATGGCATCTAACACCTTGGATGTTAATTCTTGAAAATTTAGAAAATTTAAATAATCAATGTATTTCAGCCAAAAATGGCTTTCAAATAATTGTGTAAATTCTTGAATATTTCTCGCATGGTCACTTTGGTTCAAAAAGATGATAAAATGCATGCAGACTCAAATTAGCTGTGAGAATGAAATTAACTGCTCATGATGCACAACTATATTCATTAAATGCTCAAAGATGATGAATCTGATGTAATTTATGATGTAAAATGTGATACTCATCACACCCCCAACTTATCCATTGCTAGTCCCTTAGCAATACAATTAAATTAAAATTTAGGACTAACAAGAGTTTACAAAATTCATACATTTATATCCCGCTCTCCCTTCACAGAATCAACCAAAGATCAGAAATCAGGAAGCATTAATGCGTGCTAGCCTTTATGTTGGAAATTAAGGGACATAATCAAGAAATACAAATCAAAGTTCAGTAGCACTTGTGCAAGTGTAAATACCAAATCCATAGCATAGACAATTGCATCCTTCGTTTGATATTTTTAGGCAAGTGCCTTTCAACCCTACACATCTTAATCAGAGCATTAATCATACTAGCTTTTTTTGTCTACATTATTACTTTGTCCCTCTTGGGATCTTTTTATTTTTCTACACGCATGAAGCTACACTACCCTTCACTATTTTACGTGAACATCGACTCTTGCCTTAGGAGAAGACGGTCTGGTTTCGCAGATCAAGGTTCCCTTTTCCTTTTGACGTGAACCTTAACAAGTCTTAGGTGAAGTAGGCCCGGTTACCAAGATTCGGAGTATTTTTCATGGTATTTTTTTTCATTGTGTCTTTGATAAATAACGTAGCAGAAAGCTATATTAAAAAGTTCTCTTTTCTTAAGAAGTGCAGAATATCAGACAAACATACCCAAAATAGTAGAAGGCTTGTCCCGCTCATTTCATTAGCGTACAAAGTGATTTTCATTTCTAAAGTACACATGAATTTTTAAAGAGATTCTTAAATAAGTTTTCCATGGCTAGATTGAAGAAATTTTCTATCATCCTTCTCCCTAGTCTTTTCTATTTCAAAATTTCTTTCAAATAAAAATATGAATCAAGAAAACTCAATTGGGGATCTCATCTTTTTACTTTCATGTAGAATGTTGAAATGTAGGACAATATGAATGCATCATAAAATGAAATTTTCTGTCCCCCCCTCAACTTAAATGACATTGTCCTCAATGGCATATGCAATAGAACAATGTAATAGAGAATATAGTTGAGATGGAAGGATACAACCTGGTGTTCAGGGTGAATTGCTCCATCATTGATATGTGACGGCTCCTTCTCCACTTGACCTGACTATTGAAAACAGACTAAAACATCAAATAACAAAAATATTAGGTTGCCTCCCAGAAGCGCTAAGTTCTTCATCTTCAGTCAGACGCATGAAAGCTCATAAAGATTTTATTCTAAATCACTCAAGGTAATGGATTCTTTTGACAATTTTTCATTTTCCAAGTAAGGCTTCAATGGTTGACCGTTAACAGTGAAAATGTAACCATTGTTAAGATTCAAAATCTTGACAGCACCATGGTCAAAAGCTTTAACGACAATGAACGGTCCATCCCATCTGGATTTTAACTTACCGGGGAACAGACGTAGCCTAGAGTTAAAAAGCCAAACATTTTGATTAGTAGAAAAAGTTTTCCTGTGAATATGCTTATCATGTAATGCCTTGGTTTTAGCTTTATAAATCTTGAAATTTTTGTAGGCTTCATTACGCAATTCCTCCAGTTCATTAAGTTGTAGAGCTTTGTAGGACCCAACTTGAGTGAGATCAAAATTGACTTGTTTAATGGCCCAATATGCTCTATGTTCCAGCTCTACAGGTAAGTGGCAGGCTTTTCCAAAAATGAGGCGGCATGGGGACATGCCAATGGGAGTCTTAAATGTAATTCTATAGACCCATAATGCATCATCTAGTCTCTCAGACCAGTCTTTCCTATCCGGCCTAACTATTTTATGTAAAATATTCTTGATCTCTCTATTGGACACTTCAACCTGGCCACTAGTTTGGGGATGATAGGGGGTAGCGAGCTTATGAGTAATGCCATATTTGTGTAGTAAAGCTCAGAATTGAGAATTTATGAAGTGAGAACCCCCACCACTGATGATAACTCTAGGACAACCAAATCTAGAGAAAATGTTCTTCTTTACAAATTTCATCACCACCTTATGATCATTAGTCCTAGTAGTAACAGCTTCAATCCATTTCGAAACATAGTCCACCGCCACCAAAATATATTCATTTTCAAATGAAGGTGGAAATGGTCCGATAAAGTCTATTCCCCAAACATCGAAAATCTCTACTACCAGAATGGGACTGAGCGGCATCATATCTCTTTTAGAATTGTTACCCACTGCTTGACACCTTAAACATGTTTTTAAAAATTCATAAGCATCCTTAAACAATGTGGGCCAATAAAATTCACTTTGTAATATTTTGGCCCCTGTTTTCTTTCCTGAAAAGTGTCCCCACATGCAAGATTATGACAAAAAATCAAAACAGATTATTGTTCCTCTTCGGGGACACATCTTCTTATTATTTGATCTGGACCTATATGAAATAGCTCTAGGTCCTCTCAAAAGTAGTACTTAACCTTCGAAAAGAATCGATCCTTCTCCTGCCTAAACCACCCTCCCAGAATCTATCCTATTGCCAGGTAATTGACTATGTGAGCGTACCAGGGGTTGAGATGTGAGAGATGGAAAGAATTTGATTATCAGGGAAGGAATCAGACATCGGAGCACTTTCAGGAATCAAAATCCTAGACAAGTGATCAGTAACAACATTCTCCAACCCCTTTTTGTCTCTGATTTTCAAATCAAACTCTCACAGTAATAAAATCCACTGAATGAGATAGGGTTTGGCGTCCTTCTTGGAAAGTAAGTATTTCAAAGCAGAGTGATCAGAATAAACAATAACCTTAGCCCCTAATAGGTATGAGCAAAATTTCTTAATGGTGAAAAAAATAACAAGCAATTCTTTCTCCTTGGTGGTGTAGTTCAACTGAGCATCAGCGAGGGTACGGCTCGCATAGTAGATCACCACGGGCTTCTTATCAACTTTCTGACCCAGGACAACTCCAACAGTGTAATCTGAAGCATCACACATTATCTCAAAAGGTAGTGACCAATCAGGAGATTGAAGAATTGGGGCTTGAGTGAGGGCCACTTCTAAAGAATGCAATGCTTCTAAATAAGAATCATCAAGATTGAAAGGAGTATCCTTGGCTAACAGCTGAGTAATCAGACGAGCAATGGTAGAGAAGTTCTTAATGAATCTTCTATAGAATCCTGCATGGCCAAGAAAAGATCGAATCTATTTGACAGAAGAGGGAGGAGGAAGATTGGAAATTAAATCAACATTGGCCTTATCAACCTCTATCCCTCTCTCTAAAACAACATGGCCTAGAACTATTCCTTATCTTACCATAAAATGACTTTTCTCCCAACTCAACACGAGATTTGAATCAATGCATCTTTTCAACACATGAGTTAAATTCTCCATGCAACTTTCGAATGAATCACCAAACACAGAAAAGTCATCCATAAACACTTCCAAATATTCCCCCACCATTTCAAAAAATATCGACATCATACATTACTGGAAGGTGGCGGGGGCATTGCAAAGCCCGAATGGCATTCTTCTAAATGCAAACATGCCGTAAGGACACGTGAACGTAGTTTTCTCTTGATCTTCCAGGTAGATTGTAACTTGATTGTACCTGGAATAGCCATTCAAAATGCAATAGTACTTTTGCCCTACCAGTCTCTCCAAAATCTGATCTATGAACGGTAGTGAAAAATGATCTTTCTTTGTAACTGAATCTAATTTTCTGTAGTCAATGCAGATTCTCCACCCTGTTGGTAATCGTGTAGATACTTCTTCTCCTTTCTCATTTGTTACAATTGTCAGCCCTGACTTCTTCGGAACAACTTGAGTTGGGCTGACCCACTTGCTATCAGAAATGGGATATATGATCCCGACATCCAACCATTTGACTACTTCTTTCTTCACTACCTCCTTCATGCTTGGATTCATCCTACGTTGCATCTCCCTACTCGGTTTGGCATTGTCTTCCAAGTAAATGTAATACATACACACATCCAGACTAATACCCTTCAAATCCATCACTGACCAACCTATCGCCCCCTTGTGCTCTAGAAGAACTTCTAGGAGTTAGGATGCCTGAGCAGCAGTGAGATTGAAAGCAATGATTATGGGCACATTTTGGTCAGGACCTAGATAAGCCTACTTCAAAGGATCCGACAGAGGTTTTAATTCTAGACTAGGCGGCTGATCCAAAGATGGAAGAATCAGTTCGGCTTGCAGTGGAGGGAGTGCCTCTATTCTAGAGTAGGGTGCACTAGAGAGAGGAGAATCCTGGAGCATGCTACCCTCTTCTAGACATTCCTCATTAACTTCTCAACTTTTGTCAATCAATTCCTCAATAACATCAATGACGTTACATTCCTCCTCATGGTCCGGGTACTGGGATGCGGCGAACACATTTAAATAAACCTTCTCACCTCCAAAAGAAATATCCATCATTCCCGTGGCACAATTTATATTGGACTTTGCCGTGGCTAAAAATGGACATCCCAAAATAATAGGCATGTGCTTGAGTTCCTGGGCCGAGGCCATGTCCAGAATGAGAAAATCCATCAGGAAATAACACTCATGTGCTTTTACAATCACATCCTCCAACAGAGCCCTTGGAGTTTTCACATATTGATCTTCCAGTTGAAGAATTATAGATGTGGGCTTCAACTCTCCCAGATCAAATTGCTCATATATAAAGGTGGGCAATAAATTCACACTGGCTCTAAGGTCCAGTAATGCTTTATCAAATATAACTCCACCTATATCACATGAAATTAAAGGAGCTCTGGGGTCCTTCAACTTATTAGATAAATGGTTCATCACGACAACGCTGACATCTTTAGATAGGTGGATCTTTTGAGTTATCGCCTTGGGTTCCCTTTTTAGAGTGCACAGCTCTTTCAGAAACTTTGCATATGCTGGCACATGCTTGATTGCGTCCAAAAGTGAAATATTGGTGTTCACTTGTTTAAACAATTTCACTAGCTCTTCTTGGTGGACCGACTATTTCTTAAGAGCTTTTGACTTTAAAGCATCAAGAAAAGGAGCCTTTGGTACATATTCTTGTAATCCATTATTAACCTTTACCTTTCCTTTATCCAGCTTCTTCTCTCCCCCCTTCGGCTTCTTCTTCGCTTGCACAATCATCAGCTCCTCTTCCTCACTCTCACTTTCCACGTGGGCTTCTTGGCCCAAATAGCTTCCAACTCTTCTAGCCTGATAAGGGTCATCTAAAATCTTCCCACTCCTAAGGGCAGATATAACCTTGACGTTCTCAAATTGAGGGCCTATAGGAGGGGGAGGCTGAGGTTGGTTAGGTTGGGGAAGGATAGGAGAAGCTATCTGAGGGAAACTTGGGGTTTGATTTCTGGGGTTAGCCACTGGTTGGCTAGGAAGTTGGCCTATATCTCTCCTCATATTACTAGCAGCCAATTATGCCATTTGACCTTCCAACTCAGCCATGGATTGTTGCTGAGATAAAATGAGTTATTGTTGAGAAAGAATGACCTGTTGAAGTTGGTCAAATTTATCATCAAAATTGGGCTGAGTAGGTTGAGGAGGTTGAAATGGAGCTTGAACTTGATT
>JANBPO010000002.1:14933012-14944894 GCA_024336825.1 Amorphophallus titanum
TATATTGGTGGAGTGGGAACACTCCCTTCCTCTGGAATGGGGTGCACTCTCCCTTTATACATTAGGTGACTTGAATTAAAAAAAAAAACTACCAAGTATCAAATCAAGCATCAACCTGTACACCTAAGGAGCATTTTGGCTTCACAAATCAATTGTTCACTAAGCTATCACCCAAGTCAAAATACTAGAACGAGAGACATCGACCTTCAAAATCTTCAGATCAAATAGAATGATGCAGATCATGCATTACCCACTTCCATTTATAATGGACAGATTGCTTTACATTATGTGAAGTGAAATTGTAGTATGCACTAAGTAAATATTTAGAAATCATTCAGTAAAGAAAGATCTCCGTATGAGTTATCCAATTCACAGACTTCTAGACATGTTAATAACATAATTTCAAGTTGGATAATCTGCTTGCAAGGCGTTTGCTACATTCTTTTGAGGATGCATTTAGAAGAGCTCTTAAATGGGTTGAGCACTGGTCAAAGGCTGCAGCAACGGTCAGCTTGTCATTAAAAACCAAACGCATAGTGGAATCTCACCATCTGATGTTCATCGACTGTTGAAAGCCTTCTGTAGCTCTAACTCCTTGAGGGGCCCATTTTAGCTTATTTCCTCTTATTTTTCCAGTTGGATTTTGCATTTTCCATTTTTTAAGATAGACTGCAGAACTCTGTGGGACAGTGTTGTGATTGTTCTCTTCCCTTTTCTAAACTAACCATGGCTTAGGTAACCTTCAAACAAAAAACCTTCGCACCCAGGTGTTTCCATGGGATGATGAAAGTCAACCAGACAGCTAAAACAAGTCCTCATGATGAACAGAAAAGAAAAGAACTACATGAATATGCAAGCAGTTGAAGAAGAAATGCTACACAGCATCATTTCATACCATCTTGTCATCATCACTTCTGCAAGCTATCCCAATAGCACCTTCACCAACTGCCGGAAGCATTTCTTCAGTAGACAGAATAGATGTGACATTCTCAGTCATATTAAGGCGCTCAAGTCCAGCCAATGGCAACAACGTTGCATGGACCTTCCCTTTCCTAAGTTTTTTCAACCGTGTCTGGACAAACCCTCCAAAGTTAACAACCTGCGGTAGAATGACATAAATGAAATTGATCTATCAAGTTTCCAATAAAAGTGAATGAAACTATGTGTAGCAATCTGTTTAAAATATTCATTGACAAAGGTTGAGACAAAAAGAAACACCACTTGGATTTAAGTTTCAGTATTAAGTTCTAGTCTCATTTCAAGAAGACAGTATCAGGGAAAGATAATTATAATAGCTCTGCTCCATGACAAAAGGGAATGACAAAGCAAAATTGGCACACTCTCAATTTCTCTAAATGTTCTGTTGCTAAATTGCAAGGTATGCTGGTGCAAAAGGTTGATTTTTACCTCTCCTTGAATTCATTGCACAAAAGTACATACATTAGCAACAAGGCAGAATTGATGCAACATATTCAATCAGTGAAATGGATTATGGCTCCTTCTACTAGAAAAATGTGGATACCAGGAACAGGGTCATGAGCAAAGATAAAATATTGGAAATCCACATAATAAGTCAGACTTTTTTTCTACTTTTCAAAGAAAAGTCAAGCTTTTTCAAAAAAAATATGGGTCTTTTTGGAATGTCTCATTACCAAAAAGGGGCTTATGCCGACAATCCATGTTGGATCATTAATATGTAATTGATTACTGATTTCAGTTGGAGGATTAGTTCACAGCCCACAGGTTGAGAGGATAGGCAAAAGAAGAGAAAATAGAGGAGGATGCAGTGATGGCTCAGACACCAAACCAATTCCCCATCTCCAAAACCTCCAACCAGAACTTGGCAAGATACTGCCCACTAAACAATTTCTCAGAAGGGTAACAGAGAAGGATAAAGGAAGAACTAAAACAAGCAGGGAGGACAAAAGAAGAAGAATGGTTAACTCACACTCAAGAAAGATGAGACCATCAGAATGACACCTGTCTCCCATGTCAAAGGTAAACAGCAGAGAGAAGTACCTTTCACTATCAGGCAACTCCCTTTTACAGATAAAAGCATAGAATGCGATACTGTGTGCAATCTTGGTCTAGCATGGGAACCCACCTGCCATGCAATTAACAACCTCGCAAACAGGAAATTGGTTTGCATCTTTTGTGCATTAAATGAGCCAAATCAACACGTCAACTAAGTAGCCATGAGAACCAAGTTGGAAGTGCTCAGCCCATATATGTTTGAGATGCCTTGCATTAAATACGTGTGTCATCTAAATTTTTATGTTAAATTTTACAACTGCTCTCTCTTTCTTCCCCATCGATTGCCAAAACTGCTGCATTTCCAAAACACAAAACAGGGCAAAATAGCAACATCAATGGTAGGAAATGGTGGTTGGGCATAAGACTTCATGCAACCACAGCATTTTCCCGCCTGCCTTCTTGTGTGCAACCCCAACCTGCTACTGTCTGCCACCACCAAGTAATAGCGACCCATCCTCCAAGCAGTAAGTATCCACACAGCCTATCTCCAACTTCCTCTGCTCAGCCTTGACAAACATCAGCAGATGAGACGGAGAAGGAGATGCCCTCCTCTTGCCCAACACCCCTCTCGTGTCTAGGTCGTGGGCATCTGGCCCCCTTCTTCCTCTGTCCCTTGTCTTCCATCTTCCTCTCTCCTGTACAGCATCAACAGACAGGAAGTTTTAAGAGAACAGGAACATGGCTAGGGGAGGAGAGAAGAAGAAGAGAGTGGGAGGAGTGGCAGAAAGGGATGAACATGGAAGAAACGAGAAACATGCATCACTTTTTTCTTTTGGGTGGTTGTGGGAGAAGGGGTTGGTACTTGAGACTGGCTTTTCTCTTGGAGCACTCTTATGAAGAATCCTACTACTCTACAAAAAGAAAAAGAAAATTATCGGCATTTCTTTGAAATCTTCTCGAATCACCTTTATTCCCTTACCTTTATGGTATTTACCCCTAAACCCCTAAAATCTGCATGGCGGGCACATAATGCCCGTACCGTCATGGTGGTTAACCTCAGATGAGTTAGCATGAGTTAAATGACTAACTTACCCCTAGTTAACTCTCTCTCTCTCTCTCATCCTACCCCTGGTCAAAACACATACTCTCTCCCCCTTATTTCCTCATCTCTCTCCCATCAGGTATCCACCTGAGGCTCCCCTCTGCAGCCATCACGGCAGAAAAACCACACCACCAACGCCAAGCTCAAGAAGTTGTGAGGGCGATGGTGAGAATAGAGAAGGACACGCACATGTTCCTCATGTTGCAGGGCGCCTAGCTATAGAAGAACTCCAACTGCCCCACATAGGTGAACAGAAGAGGAGGGTGGGGTGTAAAACCCCGAGCCTAGAAACCTAAGAACATATTAATCCATCCAATAGGAGCTCAAGAGCTCAATAGTGCGTCAGCCAAATCCCTTAGCATTATAAACTATAAAGTTAAGAGTTCGCCGTTCGTAGCATAATTCTATGTAGAAATGGCTTAAGGGGAAAATGGGTGTGTGTGAGTGAGTGAGTGAGTGTGTGTGTGTGTGTGAGAGAGAGAGAGAGAGAGAGCAGGGTGAAGGTGGAGCGGTAGAGGGTGGGTGGTCAGAAGGGAGGGGAGGGGAGAGTGGAAGAGCATGCAAGAGAGAGGGGGGGAGGGCGCCAACAAGATTGGGGCGGGGGAGAGAGGGAGATGTCGATGGTGGTCTCCCTTGACGACATCGTCATCCTCGACGACAGCTTTGCCTCTATCCTCACTATCCTCAAATGGGACAGATGTGTCTACAACAACATCCAAAAGTTCATTGCCGCCCTAGTAATCAACTTCGTCATTGGTACCTCCTCAAGCAAGGCCCTTCTCACCACTGTCTAAATGCTGTGGGTGAACCTAGTTATGGACATGCTAGGTACCCTTGCCCCGGCGACAAAGAAGCCCACGGAAGAGCTCCTGAAGAAGCCCCCCCCATGAGCAGAACCGCGCCATTGATCACCAACGCCAAGTGGAGGAACCTCGTGGCCCAAGCAGCCTACAAGATCTCTATCCCAATGGTGCTCCACTCCCCGGGGGGATCCATCTTCCAAGTGAAGGAGGTCGTTTCACACGTGAAAATTTTCGAACATGCGTTTTGTTGGATAATCAAGCGTATATTTTAAGCTGATTAGCATACACATTATGATTTCCAGGTGCGTGATTTATCAAACCATTTAGGGTTCTAATGCTAGGACCCTTCCCCGACCCTTCCACACCGACCGGGGTCAGTGTTAATTTACATCGGAACAAGTCCGAACACTTTTGATTAACTGCTAAAGATTCTATTTTACCCTCGCGATATCAATATGATATTAAAGGCTTGCCCTCAAGGAGACCCTCATGCTCTAAGATAGGGGTATACTTACGTTTTTTATTAAAATAAGGGCTTATTTACATTCTCCCTTGACTACCATTCGCCCTTGAAGTAGGGCCCCTTTTATGTAATTTTCCTTTGTCATAGGTCATTTATGTAATTTTCCCTTGACATAGGACTTTTATGCAATTTTTCCTTGAGAGAGGGTCTAAACACAATTTGCCCTTGAACAAAGGGTTTATTAGCAATTTTTCCCTGGCTAGAGGTCATAACCCCCTGTTGATTCTCTAAGCTTTTCACATTTATCATAATTTTTATGGGTATTTGTATAATTTTGGGAGAGTCTAGGGTAAAAAGGCAATTCTTGAGCCATCTAGAGACCTTCATGTAATTTTCATTGAACAGGTAAAGCTTGATACATTCTTAACAATCTTGGAATATTTTCATCGTACATTGAATTTCTCATAACGTTACATGAAATATTTCACTGGCACAATGTTCTCATGGGAGTGTTTATTAAAATATACCCTCGAGGGCGTTCTCGCAATTTGCCAAAAAAGGAACCCAACAGGGTTATACAACAAGAGGGGGGGCACAGCCTCCTTTCTTTCTCTTTTGAAGCTTGGGCCTCTTAGAAGCTCTCCAAACTCTTTTCCTCTCTTCTCTTTCTCTTCTCAAGCTCTTCTCTCATCTTTTTTTCTTCTTCACTCAGTTCTCCTATTTTTATAGGTGCTAGGAGGAGAGGCAGAAGAGGAAGGACCTCTAGTGGAGACCGCCCTCCGGTGGAAGGTGAAGGGCCAATGTAAGGCATCCACTGGAGGGTAGAGGGGACCCTCCGGTCGTGCGGTGATTAGGGGGACCCTCTGGAGCACGCCCTCTAGGGGTGAGAAAACTAGAGGGGGGGTCCCTCCGGTCCGTAGAGATCGGAGGCCCCCCTCCAGTCATGGGGGAGGGTCCGTAGGACACCCCCCTCCGGTGCAGGTGACCAGAGTGGGGTCCCTCCGGCCCGTAGGCACCAGAGAGCCCCCCCTCCACTTTTCTCACCCCTAGAGGGGGTGCTCCAATCGGTGGTCCCAGTGCACACCAGGGAACCCCCTTCGATGCAGCTCTCACCAGAGGGGGACCCCCTCCGCCCCCTTGCCCGCCAGGAAGAGAGAAAGTAGAGAGGGAGGGGGTCTTCCACACTCCTTGGCCCTTGGGGGCTATAAAAGTCAGGTCTTTTCCAAAAAAAATATTGTTTATTGCTAGACTAGCGGGGTTGTAGCATGTGGGTGACTCCCTTGTCTTGCCTTTGACCCAACTTCACTGCGAGGACACACAAGAACACGGGAACACGGGGAACAATACCCCGGCGACGTTTAAACACTTGATTTCATGTATAAGTGAGTTATTCCACTCCGCTCATCAAATGTTAACAAAGTTTGTGTGCATATAAGCACGTATAAATTCAAAGATGACCCCACTGAGTGGGCCCCTTGAAGACATTCGTGTGACGGCGACGATCTGACATCGTTTTGTGGCCGTCACAAGAGAAATTTTACTTCTAAAAATTCTTCAAAATAACAGAACTTCATTTTGCATATTGTGTGAGGTTCAACAGATGCCCCCCACGAGGGGACCGTCGGAGCCAGAGATTGTCGATGCTCTCAGTGTGAACTTGCTTTCTTCATTATATATAATGTCCATCTAACATTCTTGTCTTTGCTTTTTTCTTTTTTTCCTTCATGTAGGTTGTCCAAGATGCCTCGCACCAGGAATACTCATTCATGTGGGTCACGGGTTTTTCTACATTTTTTTGACCAACGAGAGTTTTTTCCTGCAATGTTTTGATCAAACAGGAGATTCCACAATTTTCCCACATTTCAAAGACTTTTCTACAATTTGTCGCCATGAAGGGACATTTGCGTAATTTGTCATCATCATCAAAAATTCATCATACTTTCATGAGACTTGCAATTTTTTTCAGAATTCCATCAACATAAATTCATCATATCTTCACGAGAATTGCAATTTTGTCCCAGAATTCCATCTACAGAAATTCATCAGATTTTCATGACTTGCAGTTTTTTTTCATAATTCCATCAATAGAAATTCATCAATTTTTTATGAGACTTGCAATTTTTTCCAAAACTCCATCAACAAAAATTCATCAGATTTTCATGAGACTTGGGCCACTTCCTCGTAACATAAGAGGATGACATGTTCCTTCAGCTCATCACTACTAAGAGGGGTGGTGACAAGAACTCCCAAGGGGGCTTTTAGGGTGGTGAGCACACCCTCTTACACACCATGACTGGGAGGCTGCCGTTGCTCTTGGCATTGTTGACGCCTTGGAATGCTTCCTCTTCTCTTATGCGGGAGTCCTTGTCCCTCCTTTTTATAGGTGTTGGAGAGTGCACCGGAGGTATGGTGCCTCCGGTTAAGGCTTGGAACATCCTCCCTTCGATGGAAGTTGAACAGGTAAATCTCTTCTTATTCTTTTCTTCTTTTTTCCCTTTGAAAAGGAGGGACCGGAGAGGGTGCCCCTCTGGTTAAGTGTCACTGAAGGGGGGGGGGGTCCCTCCATCCGATTGCATGACACCAGAGGGGTCCCTCCACCTGTGGAGACCGGAGGGGGTCTCCCTCCCTTCTCTTCTTCATTTTTCTTCTTCTCCTCCTTTTATCTTGCTCCGGTTGACATGAGAGGAGGGACCAAAGGGGGCGCCCCTCCAGTTAAGTGCCACCAGAGGAGGGGTCCCTCCTCCACCTGTGAAGACCGGAGGCTCCCTTCTCTTCTTCTTTCTTCTCTCTTTTTTTTTTCTATTCACATGAGAGGAGGGACCCTCGGTTAAGTGCCACCAGAGGGGAGGGGTTCCCCCCGGTGCTGCAGTGATCGGAGGCCCCGCCCTCCGATTGAATGACACCGAAGGTGGTCCCTTCTCCACTTGTGGAGACAAGAGGGGGTCTCCCTCCCTTCTCTTCTTCTTTCTTGTTTATTTTTCTTTTTTTTCTGTTCACATGAGAGGAGGGACCGGAGGGAGGGTCATGTGTCACCCGAGGGACCTCCCTCCGGTTGCAGTGCACTGGACGGTGTCCCCTCTGGTAGGCAGTGTACCAGAGGGGGGGCCCCTCCAGTCTGTCATGACCGGAAGGTGTCCCACCGCCCTTTTTTTTCATTTTTACCCTTTCTCTTTCCCTTTTCAATAAAATTTCAGGGTTCAGCACTCTCCAATTCATCCAAATCATAACAGTTCCAAAGAGGGTTTAAGAACTATTCTCTCCCAAGATAATTTTGAGAGAGAGGAACTGTCCAAAAAAATTATCGAACACCTAAAGGGTAGCATAAAGGCAGTCTGGCATGCATTGATGAGACACAAGTAGGAAGAATTAGGTACTACAAGCCATCCATTACCTAATTTTCCTTGTGTAATGGATGGTTAAGCTACTGTCCAACAGCATGTCCACTGAGTGATTTGGTGGATGCTTAGAGCATTGTAAGCCATGCTATAGCTCTTAAGCACATAATGATGTCCAGACTTGATCCAATCTCGATGCTAGCTATACAATTGCCATTTACTTATGCCATTATACATAAAATTCCTCTATCTTCACAAGAAAACATAGGTTACATAGAAAGGCAAATCATGCCAAAATGGAAAATCCAGATATGATCTTATCTAGATACCTACTACAATTTATGTGCACAACCATGGTTAACTAACTAATTCAAACAACAATTTCCATCTTTCTGAAACGTGGATGGTATCAAATATATATTAATAAAAGAAAGAGATGTACATGTATGAAGAAGAAACGCTCGTAGGCCCTTTACAAAAAAAGGCCACACCAAGATGGTGTGCCCCAATTAACTACCCAACAACAAAAAGAGTGAGGAGTTATGATCCTCCACATATCAAACATGTTTAGCCCAAAAAGGCACTATCTCAACCAAAAACCCTCTCTTCCGGCCTTGCTTCCCTTTTAAATATTTGATTGTTTCTTTCACTCCACATGACCCAAAAGGTGGCACGAAGCGCTATTGCACCACGACATAATGCCTAACCAGTTGGAATCTCTGCCCAATCCTCGTCCAAATGCCCTTTTCGAAAAAGCAACGTGTGAAAAGATGATCCATACCCTCCTCGTCCCCGCACATACAACATATGGTAGTAATTTGATAGAGAAAATGTCAAAATTTTCACCTTGTGTGGGCTGTTAGGAGCCCATATTTGCCGTGTCAAGGAGTGGCACAGTCCCCCATCCGACAGGAGGAAATAGGCCGATCGAATTGAGAAGAGGGCCTCCCTCTCCCATCTTCAAGGACAACAGTTTGGCCTACTCCCATCTGGAGAGAATTCTAGGAGGAAGGTCAAGAGAGGTTCTGACTGGTCCATCTCCTCAAGGGTGAGCTTCCTCCTAAACGTGGGTGCCCAAACAACCCCAATCAGCTATACATCGAAGGACTGAGCCACAGACGCATCGAAAGCCCCGGCTATGGCAAACAATGATGGGAAAGCCTCTACAACTGTGGAGTCCCACTCCATCTATCCTGCCAAAAGATGCATCTCTATTCGTCACCCAAGCTAACCCGAACACTAGCCATGATGAACTTTACATACAATAGGATGCCTCTCCAAATCGGAGAGACATTATACATAAGGGACGAGAATATATCCCACACTCTGGACCAGGAGTAAAATCTTTGTGTGAACAACTGAGGCCATAGCCCACCATCCTCTGTCCCCAGCCTCCACAATCACTTACACAATATTGCTAGAATGAAATATTGATTCTCTTGATCCCCATGCCCCTTGCTTCCTTGCACTGGCATACTCTGCTCCAAGAGATATCATGCCATCCTCTGTCTCTACTCTCACTGTTATGCCAAAAAAAAATTGGCCTGAATAGATGCCAACTTCCTAGGCACCGTCTTAGGGATTCTGAAAATAGCGAGAAAATAAATCGGCAAGCTGTCTAGCACCGATCTGCATAGAACCAGGCATCCTCTATAGGATAGTACCCTAGCCTTCCATCTTGCAAGTCTGAGCCCATACCTCTGCACCACTCCCTGCAAAGCCCAACAGTGAAGAGGCCCAGGTGACAAAGGGAGGCCTAGATAAGAGAAGGGGAATTCCCCAATCTGGCTCCCAAAAATGAAAGGTACCCTATTGATAGTTAACTCCTCCATATTGATCCCCACCAAGTAACCTTTGTTGTAATTCACCTTCAGTCTAGTAATATCCTACACTATCTCTAGTATCAATTTGGCATCAAGTAATTGTTGCTCCCCTCAGCAATGAATAGTAAAGTGTCATCGACATATTACAAACGAGGGATACTGCTACTAAGCTACCTTACCAGAAAGCCCGTAATTATCCCTATCGCTTAAGCTCTCATCGACAGCCTACTCAAGATTTGAGCTGCCAGAACAAACAAAAGTGGGGAAAGTGGATCTCCCTGCTTGAGTCTTGAGTCCTCTCCAATGAGCATAGGAATAGAAGCAGACGTGATACACTCTCGTATCCATGAAATCTCTCTCTCATTAAAACCCATGTTTAGTAGCTCCTGAAGAAGGCATGTCCAGTTGACCTTGTCATATGCTTTCTCTAAATCCAATTTGAGAACCACTCCTCTTTTCTTATGAAATTTCATTGCATGTAAACTATCATGGGCAACAAGAAAATTCTTTTAGATGTGTCTCCCCCTGATAAAGGTCCCCGAGTACCCACTAACCAAGTCGTCCATCACCCTATCAAACCTCCTTGGAAGACTGTAGGAATGATTTTGTATGTGCTGTTCAACGACCTAATGGGTCTAAAGTCTACCAAATCTTGTGCCCCCTTCTTAGGGATCAATACTAAAAAGGTTTTATTGATACCCTCAAATGAGCTATGCCTTCATAGATTTTTGTGATACCCCAATGAGGTCCCAACAATGCTGAAAAAAGATCATTATAAAGTCACCTGGGCCCAGGGGCTTGTCACCTGCAAGAGAGAATATCGCCTGTCTAATCTCCTAAAAGGGACCCGTGAGAGGCTCCCTGGCTTTTAAGGAAAGGTGGGGAAGCAAGTCATTCGCAAAGTCTAGTATGCTCATCAACTCCTCGGTGATAAGCCTGGCATAAAACTCCTAGGCATGCCTTCTGATGCCTTCCTCTCTGTTCCTGAACGCGACATATAGCTCTTTATTGCTGTTTTGGTCACTTCAGACGAAGTGGGTTTTGCAGATACTTTGCCTTCTTTTACCCTAGACAACTTCAGGTATAAAACCTTGTGCGTTTTAGGGCTCAGGAGTTCCTACGATCATGGGATGGACTCTCTCTGAGGAGGTGAGGGCGTACATGTAAAGATTACACGAATAATCGGTGTCTATTCCCTGGAGCGCGCATCATATCAAGCAATGAGGGTTCGAGTGCTTGACCTCTCCCCACTAACCACGGTCAGTGTTGATTTACATCGACGACAAGGCCTGAAGTCTCTCCCCATGATTCTAAATAGGGACGTATCTGCTTAGGATACTGTATCAAGCTTTCAACTCCCAGTGGGTGACCGTAAAATGGAAGGAAAGGAAGACTCGGTTGGGAGCGGGCTAAAGGTGACCGTTAGGGAACTCCGTTGATTACCTAGATACTAGGGGTATTTTGGTAAATAGATGCGACCTCACATGAGGAAATTATGAGGAACATGGGGACCATAAGGTCAATGGAAGACATATTTAACCGCTGAAGACTTCTGAGGTCATTGGACAGTTAGATCCGCGCGCCTTTACGATCCCGAGAAGGAGATCAGTACAATTTTATCGCATAGGAGGGTTTATTTGTAAATTTTTAACCTGGCACGCACCGGGGGCAGCATTACAAAACCTTGCAAATGTTACACAAATTTCATTACAAAATGGTGTCGACGAGTTGTCAACTGTACATAGTGTCGTCATCCTCCTACGGATATGGTTCGATTCTAATGTCCTTGGGAGGGGCTTTATAGTCATTATGTCTTAATGACCGGTGGAATGTCCTCTCCTATTTAAGAGACATAAGAAGAACGATACCCGTAGGATCGGCGTTACATGGTCCGCATAGGGACATAAACACAAATCCCATGAAAGGGCGTTACATGGTCCGCATAGGGACATAAACACAAATCCCATAAAAGGGCGTGACCATTAAACCCGCATAGGGGGCCATAATGGAAGACCGCCTTGAAATATACATACAACACCCGCCTAGGGGCATGCACATAAGCCCGGGGAATTACATACCCCTAAGTGGGCCCACAAGACAGAACGAACAAGTCTTCAAAAAGACGAACGAACAAGTGTCTTCTCAAAAAATCTTCTCCCAACTCCTCAAAAGAAAGTCCCCCTCCAATGAGCCCCGTAGGAGCTATTTATAGAAGGTAGGGGATCGACACGAGGTCGGTCGCACCCGGGCGGGCTCCCCCCTTTTTTTCTTTCTTTTTTTTCTCTTCTCTTTTTTTTTTGAACATGGGCAGATGGGGACCGGCCCGGGACTACCCCGCCCCGGGCGGGTCCGTGCAGACCTGCCCGGGGGTGGGGAGTCCCG
>JANBPO010000012.1:13591-24012 GCA_024336825.1 Amorphophallus titanum
ACATTAGTCCGTCCACAATTATACAAGTGTCACAAAAGTACACAGCCACAGGGCATACCCCAACTCTAACATGTGCTGACTGCTAAGGCCACTCACCAAAACCACGCAGAATGTTTGAAGATTGCCGCGCCTCACCTGAAAAATAAAGGGGTGAGCCTCATCTCATTAGCTCAGCAGGGGTTCCGTGAATCCCCACTTCACAGCGAGAAAATCATAATAATAACAATACGATTGCAGTAAATATCACAATGGCATGAAGCAAGGCTAAATATGAAAAGGCTGTGTAAGAATATTAAATAACTAAAAAAGTAAATAACATAGCTAAACACACATGCCACATAATCCATTTACACGCCAAATCACATGAGTAATCATGAGATAAACATATAACTAGGAGAGATGAATATCCACATTCGATGTGACAGTAGTGACTAAACCACTAGAAGCAAGGCCAGATGTAACCACTGACGTCTTAGACTACACCTCAGATGTCTCCCTACACGGCTTAGGTGGAAATTGAGACACCATACAAGTAACTAGTAACTATCAAGGACTAGTTAGGGTCACGCTTGTCAGCATGTGCGTCCAAAGTACCCAACTATATGAGCACGCACAGACCATGCCCTAGGACAAGTCCTCTAGCCAATTTTTCCCCTCCAATCAAACTCTGATTGTATAGGCAGGCGCCCTACGATAACTAGCTTACAAACTGTCTCTGTCGAGACTGCCACACTATTATGCATATGGTTTTGATGATATCTAACTATGACTTATTGATGAGTCTAATATGTATTTGACGATGTCAACATGTATGGAGTCTCAGTCAAAGTCGGCGCTGGCAATTGTGAGGATTAGCACCAGCCCTAGCATGCTTCAGCAACAACCAATCAGCAAGCAAACAACATAGTCAAAATCAGCAGCAGTAAGCTTTACAGGCTCAAGCTTGCAACAACAATAGAAAATGGCAATGCAAATAAGGAACCTTGGACATGCTCAAACAAAGTATATCATAATAATTATAGAAGTTGTAGAAAGATTTTGTTTTTGCTTTTTATGATTTGTTTGTGTTCAATTTATATTGGAATTTTACTGATATTTTTTATGTTTTTTGGATTCTAGATCTACCCAATTTTTTACCAAAAATTGGACTGATGATCATATGATGCAGCAAGTTTGAACTTATTTTTAATAATATAGTTGTTTGGAAAAGATTTGAAATAATTTTTCCTGTAACGGGAATAATATAGTTGGACCCAGTGGAGCCAAGGAACGGAAATTGCCGTATCGTGGCGATTTTCTATTGGCTGGCTTACTGTGCTGACGTGCGTACATTCTGTCATGCCCTTCAAGCGTGCACAACAGAGGCGCAGAGAGAGAGAGAGAGAGAGAGAGACCCCAACCAGTAGCCTTCCTCCCCAAAACCCCCACCCATCTGAAAACCCTAGAATGCGGCGATGCCCTTCCCTGGCGTCCGCCCTCTTCAAGCTCATCTCCTCTCCCCCTCGCACCGCCTCCCCTCTGCTCACCCTTCTCCATTCCTCCTCCGCCCTCTCCCACACCGCCGCCTCTCCTCCTCCGCCGCACCGTGTCCGCCCCAGATCCCGCAAACCCCCCTCACGCAACACCAAAACCGGCGCCGCTTCCCCGACCGCCCCCGCCGCCGCGGATCCCCCCACCACGCTCAACCCCCAGGCGGTGCTGGAGGCCATCTCCTCCTACGCCAACGACTGGGCCCGCGCCCTCGAGTTCTTCCACTGGGCCGAGGCGGAGCGCGGGTTCCGCCACACCGTCGACACCTACGACCGCGCCATCGACGTCCTCGGCAAGTTCTTCGAGTTCGACCGCGCATGGGGGCTCGTCCGCCGGATGGGGTCGCCCGGCCACTCCACCTTCCGCGTCCTCTTCAAGCGATACGCCGCTGCCCACCTCGTCCAGGAAGCGGTGGACGCGTTCGAGCGGTCCGCCGAGTTCGGCCTCCGGGATCAGACGGGGTTCCATAACCTGGTCGACGCGCTGTGCGAGCACAAGCATGTGGTCGAGGTGGAGGAGCTGTACCTGAGGAAGGAGCCGCCGTTTCCGGCTGGTACGAAGGTATATAACATGGTTCTTCGCGGTTGGTACAAGATGGGTTGGTGGAAGAAGTGCAGAGAGTTCTGGGAGGAGATGGATGCGAAGGGGGTGGGGAAGGACCTCCATTCCTACTCCATCTACATGGACATACTCTCCAAGTCGGGTAAACCGTGGAGAGCCGTCAAATTGTACAAGGAGATGAAGAAAAAGAAGATCCCTTTGGATGTGGTCGCCTACAACACAGTTGTCCAAGCAACTGGCCTGTCGAATGGGGTAGACGAAGCAATTAGGCGGTACAGAGAGATGCTGGATTTGGGATGCCGGCCGAACGTTGTTACATATAACATCATCATAAAGCTTCTGTGTAGATCGGGGAGGGTTAGGGATGCTTATGCTTTCTTCGAGCAGATGCGGAAGAAGGATTGTGAGCCCAATGTGTTGACATACCATTGCTTCTTTCAGCACCTCAACAGGCCTAAGGAGATTCTTGAGCTATTTGACTGGATGGTGGGAAGTGGATGCAGGCCAAGGATGGACACCTATGTGATGCTAATAAGGAAGTTTGGCAGGTGGGGTTTCCTTAGGCCGGTCTTTATAATCTGGAAGGCGATGGAGGAGCACGGATGTAGTCCGGATGGAATTGCTTACAATGCGTTGATAGATGCATTGGTACAGAAGGGGATGATTGAGTTGGCTCGAAAGTATGACGAAGAGATGTTGGCGAAGGGGCTTTCAGCTAAGCCAAGGAAGGAGTTGGGGACAAAAGGATGTGGTGGGGAGTCTGATGATGCAAGTAATGATTTAATCGGAGAATGAAGTGTGTACTATCTCTCGGTCCTGGTTGATGGATGGAAACAAGGTTGCACGGGTCTGCAGTGATCTGCAATATTGTTCCCAGAAGAGGCTGTGGCATCATATGGAGCGAAGCAGCCTGTATGCAGCACCCCTGTAAGTTTCAGTAACTGAACTTTTGTTGGTAATGTCAAGTGTGATTTTTACTTATCTCATCTAAAAGACGTCTTTTTCTGTCTCAGGTAATGGGGTTGGATGAATGTCAAATGTTCAGGAGATGAATATCTGAGAGTTTTTTTGTGGTCTCAGGTAATGGGGTCGGTTGAATGTCAAATGTTCAGCAGATGAATATCTCTGAGAGGGTTTTTTTTTGGGTCTCAGGTAATGGGGTTGGATGACTGTCGAATGTTCAAGAAATGGATATCAGAACGGGAAAAGAAATTGGTATGCCATATGTTAGAACCCTAGATGAGAACACTTTCTAGAGTTTAAAAAGGGATTCCCTGGGGAAATGAGAGGGATTGATTGGCAGATGCCATGTATGGTGCACGGATCTTCGTGGTATCTGTTAGGTAATATGGCTAGAAAGGAATGACAGCCCTTCAGATGAACTACCAAGGAGCTGCGGGCATGGACTAGATGGACAGTGAACTACTTGAGGAGTTTTGTTTCTGTTTTTCAAGGTGTCCTATTTCATGGGTTACCCATTTGTTTTTTGGGGTACAGTCACTTTCTGTGATCTTGGTGCCCCTCCTAAGGGAGAGGTGTACATTGTCTACAGATGAAACATTATAAGTGTTGATCTTTACTTTATGAAGCTGCTCGAAAAGGATGCATTTGATATGATTTAGAGCACTGCTTATGATCAAAATTATAATTGCGTGTCCAAGAAGAACTAATGTAGTGATCATTAAATGATTAAATTCTGTAATGACATGGGGATGATGTTCATGGAGTTGCTACAAGCCTTTTCAAGGGCTTTCAAGGGTTGTTAAGATAACTATTGCTAACCGTAAGTCATTCAGAGCAGCTATCTCCAAGAAAGGAGGACAATGTTGAAGATGATGCATGCATCAGTCCGACTTTTCTGCCTGGCGCTCATGTTGAATTCATGGTTGTCTTGAAGTGCCCTCATATTTAGCCTTCAATCTAATAGTGAGTGGTCTTGGAGTGTATTGTTCATTTGTTATAAAACTTGTTGCACACTTGATTGATTATGTTGCCTCTACTATCCTTAACTCTTCTGGAAGTCTTTTTTTTCAAATCATTTGATATATTTTGTTTATGAGGCTGGAGTGTCTTTTTTTTCAGGCTGAACATCGGAGAAACTAACGGATGACCTGTTCATGTTCTTCATGGTCTTTGAGGATGGCAAAAGAATCTGTAATCAATTTGAGGACCAATTTTATGGATCTGGACATCTCCAAAGACTTTTGAGCAATGTACGCAAGTTGCAGTATGATGTTAATTTCAAACAAGCTTTTTATGCGACCGGTGTCTGCTAATGGTGCATTCTTGTCTGTATGATCACTTGCAACAAGCACCGCGGTCCCAGAATCAGACGCTTGCTTTGTGGTGGTATGCATTACTATTTGAGTTCCTTTCTCCTTGGCTAATACATAATCTTTGCCCTGAAGATTAGGTTCTCTAACGTGCTCACATCTTTCTTTCAGATTAATTTCAAAATGAAGGTTGGTTATTGCAAATTGTATGTGTAATTGTAGTGCACCGGGATCTGAATGGTAAACCATTTAGTAATGTTTCGGCTGCAAATTATCTGGCCAATAACATTCCCCCACAATCCATTTGCAACTGAGAACAGTTGTGCTTGTTGAATGAGGATTGGAGGGTCCTCTAGATCAGAAATACTTGCATTATTAGCAAATTTGACATTGCTACTAACAAAGGTGTTGAAGTAATCAGCACCCTCTTGTTGACTGAATGCTTTAGTAATGAGATGGGCTTTATAGCCAGTGACAGAACCATCTGGTGCCCGTTTGGTGTGAAATAATAACTTATTCCATCTTCAACGACTCCCTGCCCTCCTCGTGGCTTTCGACGTCCGTCTCCGGCATCCCTTCACCGTCGGCCCTCAACTCCATTGCCCGACCACCCAGCGGACCGCCCTTCCACCCTCCCGTTGCCAGCAGCTGTAGCCCGAACTACAGCAGAGCCCCAACAGGCTCCCCCTCCCGTCGCTCTCCCGTCCTGCATGAGGGTAGTTCTGTAACTTCCCAATGTCGAGCTCCCCCTCCATGTGTGGAGGTTTGATCATGGTTGTACCCCAGCTCGGCCCAAGTCATCTCTGACGTAGTGTGTAGTCAAGGCGGGCATGCTCCCCCCCTCATCCACGTCTATGAGTGGCACTGGTCTCTTCAGACTAGTAAGATACGATCTGCCCCTCTCCTCTTTGGTTCTGCACTTTTCGTATTCGTCTCTCTACTCACGCCGATGGTGAGGAGTGCCCGACCTCATGATCTTTCCCGCCTCCTTATGTGAAGTTTGCTGCCCTAAGTGAGCCAAGTGTCCCCATGCCCTCGGGCACTAGATCCACCCCGGCTGAGCCCAAGCTTCCATACCCTTGGGTAGGGTTATCTTAAACCTCCTCACAGTTGCTCTGATCGTGTGGGCTGATTGCGGGCTGTAGTCTCGTTCCCACTCTCACCAGGTCACATCCAGAATCTAGGGATTCACTGTGTGTGTTGTCCACCTACCCAGGTTCATCGCTCAGATTGTATGCTTATTGTCTGTAGGTCCCAAGACATCACTGGTCTGTCCCCTATCGCTTCTTTTGAGAAGGAGAGCGATTCCAGCTCTTGCCATGGTCGTCAGCCTGAGTGTTACCGAGCGGACGTAGCCTGATCGCCTTCTTGTGCCCTGGGCTCGGGAGATCTGGATGCCCCCGTGGCATGAACAATGTTGATTGAGAAGTTGCATGGTCTGGGGTCTTGCTTGTCGCTTTGCCCCTGACTATCCCTTGACTTCCTACCTAAGGTTTCGGCCATTCGAACTCATGACAGAAGGGCACTTCTGGCTTATTTTCCATATGATTGTTATGCTGTCTTGTTGTGGAGCTGGTGATGCCTAATATTTCGACAGCGGCTTCCCTCGGATGGAGGGATACCGCTAGGTTTCCCTCCGCATTGATCTGCCCTTGTTGGATCAGATCCTCGATCAAATCTTAGACCTCCTCATAGGACTCGATCGAGTGGGAGATTATACCGTGAAATTCATAATATTGAGGGTGGCTCTTTTCTGCCTGGGTATAATATGTTGGTTGGGTCGTGCACCATGAGCTGACTTCTTCTCAAGAGAATCTTGAAGAGCTTTTTGGTTCTCTCCTTTAGATAGGAGAGAGTCGTTTAATCATGTCACGGTCTCCAGCTGGGATACCACCGTGTGGGCTCGACCTGACTGATGTCGGCTTTCTCTATTTTAGAGTAAGAGAGGGTGAACGCCGCTAACATATGGATCACATTAACTGAGTAACGGATCAAGTTAGCCACTTGGCTTGGCTTGTTCCAGGCGCGCGTGAGGTTGTGGCGGGTCAATGAGACAACCTTTCATTGTGACGAGGCCTTCCTGGATCAGCTTCTCTGCCTCATTCTTGAAGATGTAGTAATCTTCAATGACGTGACCCAATATGCGATGATATACGCAGTAATTGGGCTCATTTGTTCTCTTGACGTCTGCTGGCCTTCTTGGCTCAAGCAGCTCGATGAGTTTTTGTGCCAAGTAGAGCTCAAAGAGTTTCTTTATGTGCTCCTTTTTGAAGGAGTCCGACATCTTCATTCACTCTGATAGCGGCATGGCAGGTGGCTTATTCTCTGGTTTCTAATTACCAGAGCTGCTTGAGCCCCATCCCTTGTTGCCTCTATTGGTTGGAGTAAAATTGACAGTGCTTATTTCTTTACTACCAGCTTGATGCTCCCTTGGCGGTTTACCCTTGTCGGGGCATAACTGGTGTTGTCGGTGAAGAACATTTCGATTTCGACGATGGCTGAGTAAAGATGGTCGAAGCCTTTAATGTTTTTATCAAGTAGCTTTTTGCTAACTCTGCCAGACCTTGTCAGCATATAGTGATGGCATCCTCCTATGTTGGAGGATCGACGTACCTCGTGCTGAGATCTCGCCAATACTTGATGAAGTCGAGAGTCATCTCCCCCTTCTTTTGTCGGAGGGAGCATAGCTCCGCTAGCGATATCTTACGCTCGACTGTCTAGAAGTGGTAAATAAACTTCTTTTATACATTGGCCCAATCAGATACCAAATTGGGCTTCTAGCGAGAGTACCATTGAAAGATAATTCATGTTAGAGATGTGACAAAGTAGCGGAGGAGATAGGACTCATCTAGTGCCAGTTGGCCTATGGCCATAATGTAGTAGGCCAAATGTTCATGGGGAGACCCCTACCCGTTGAATTTTTGTAGTTTCAGGGCTTTGGAGTACTCCGGGGGAAGTTTCTTTAGTTGATGGTGCAACGGGTACGGCACACTGTAGAGATCCACAGTGGTGACACCTTCCCCGTAGTGAGCAAAGTTCACTTCTACGATCTTTTCGATCATCTGCCTTTGCACCATCAGGCTTTCTGGCATTGACGTATTTGATGACCCAGGATTGATTTCTACTTGCAGAGTCTTGGAGTCCACTGCTGCCTAGGCTCTTACAGTTGCAACTGAAGCGTTAGCACCAGTGGGCCGCCTTGAGGGTTTTGTCCTCCTATCGAGGGCCTGGCTGCGAGTTGAGGCTACATGTCTCTCTCCTAGGATAAGTCTTCCAGGATGGCCTTTAACTGTTGATTTTCTCTAAACAGTCCTTCGAGTGTCATGTCCCAGACCTCATCCCCGAACCCATTGTTGTTAGCTCGATCTTCATTTCTGTGAGCACCGTGATCTTCAATGGGTGCTTCCCTAGGGTTGTCTTGAATTTATGGGTTGGAGGAGGTGCCAGCATGGCCCAGTGGCATCGACGCTTGAGCTTGTTGGCGGGTCCTCTTCAGATGTGCCAACGATTGATTCAAGTCATCAAGGGCCACCCCTTCTGATTGCTTGTCGATGGTGTAACAAGTGAACACCTTCACGGCATCATTGATTATTTGCACTATCTTTTTCTTTTTGGGGTGCTTTTCAAGACGAATGGGTGCTCCCAGCCTATCGAAGACTGAGATCTACCATGGCGGGGCTT
This sequence comes from Amorphophallus titanum, assembly GCA_024336825.1. Classification (NCBI taxonomy): domain Eukaryota; kingdom Viridiplantae; phylum Streptophyta; class Magnoliopsida; order Alismatales; family Araceae; genus Amorphophallus; species Amorphophallus titanum. The sequence continues at coordinate 21,637 of JANBPO010000012.1, forward strand.
ATGTCGGGTGTCCGATGCTTGCCTGGGATGATATCAAAATCATTTGGTTTCGGGGCTTTTTGTAGACCCCTTTCTACTTCTGCCAGTCAAGACGAGAATCATTGGTTGATTGAGCAGCATAGGCCTTTGTTGCATGACCACTCTGCTGGATCTTGGGCTTGATGCAGATCCGATGTATGGAAGGACTTCCTTGCTCGAGTCGCCTAGGGGCTTGGGCCGCCTCGTTGGTGACCCATATCTATTTTAGGCAAAGTTGACACTCCTCCGTAGGGTTGCTCCCTCACTTGGGCTTGGGCACCTTGTTGCTCGATCGGCATGGATGCCCCCGATTTGGTACCTGTGCACCGATTTCTTTGAGCTCCGCCCAATCTTCCCGTGTTCGTCGCAAGAGTTTGAAACAGTTGGAGGTGGTGATTGTAAGGACATGTAGATACCACGGGCATGATTGGCTCGCCATCGTCGAGTTGCACGTGCAGATCTCTGACAATCACCATTTTACTAGAGTTGGAGATGGCAATGATAGGTCTTCTACCCCTGCGATCTCTGCGACGCTTCATCTGCGAGGTCGGGATGAGTCGACACCAATATGATAGACTGAGAATGCCTTGTCTATAGTTGCCTGGGGCCTGATGCCCTTGGTAGCTGTTGAGGTACGTAGCTGGCACTCGGGGCCTGATGCCCTAGGTGGGAGTTTGAATGGTCGGGACCTAGTGCTTGATGCCCTTGCTAGAAGTTGATGCGGTCGGGACCCCAGGCTTGATGCCCTTGCTGGGAGTTTGAATGACCGATCGCTCTACGACCATAGGGATAACACCCAAAAAGTAGGGCGAGCTAACGACTAGAGAAAAGCCATTGAAGATGAGAGGTGTGGCCACATACCCACACCTAGAGTGGGAGGCAATGACCAGGGGATCGTAAGTCAATGCTGCCATTGCTGTCGTGCTGTTGTAGCTACTTGGTGTTGGTCGTTTGGCATAGGTCAGTCACTTGCTGCAACACTGGCAACCCTCCTCTTCTTCTCTTGTAAGAAAGGGAAAGGGAAAGGGCCTCATGGCTTAAACGCAGGTATGACCCTTCTTTAACAGAAAGAAGAAGGGCAGGAAGTGTCTCACTAGGCGTGCCACTTTATCTTACCGACGGCTAGTGTACCGATGCGTTCGTGGTCTATTTAGGTTAGCATTCGTGTTATTATTGGTTTCACGGGTTTAAGTTTATTAGACGGTTGAGGATTCGGGTGCGGGACACTTCCCCAATAATTGTTGATGGTGTTTATTTACTTCAGACGTAATCAGAACACCCTTGTTTAACTGCCTAAACAGAAATATTCTTTGACCTAGGGCCCGCGACATCTGGAGTAGGCCGACATGAGCAACAACGATTATGCATTTGAAATAGCGCTTACGCATTAAGGATGAGATTTGGGTACCACTCGTAGTTTGACAATGATAGAGGTGGAGGCCCCGAGTTTATAAAGGTGGGGTTAGTCACAATTTAGTATTGTTTAAGAGTTTGACACAATTTGACATTGGCTCAAGGGCTTGGTCCAGTTTGACACTGGGTTAGGGGTTTGGCCCAGCTGGGCACTGGCTGAGGGGTTTGGTCCAGCCGGGCACTGGCTAAGAGATTTGGCCAAGTTTGGTACTAACTGAGAGGTTTGGTCAAGTTTGGCATTGGCTGAGGGGTTGGGTGCATCCCATTAGTCGGGTTAGTAGGCGACTTTGACTTCAGCGCAGTCGGGGCACGAGAAAGGTTGACCTCTCAAACTTTTCTACCAACTCGAGGTGCTTTTGCAATTCCACAAAACATTCCATTGATAATTGTCATACAAGACTCCGTATGGGGTTGTATAAGCCAAATTTACAAGATTTGTGAAAGTCATGGGGCATTTCCACATTTGTGTCGATTCCCGGGTCTATACATAACCATAAGGATATTTTCATCATTTTATATTAAATCTTAAATAGGGCCTGTGACTTGGCTAAGCGCCATTAGAGAGGTGGTTTTTCTAGCATACCCTCTCTTGGGCGATAAGGATCAAAAGTAAGACCGCCTTGAACTGGATCACCTTCCTCGCCGAGTGTGCAACTGTGTATGCTCTGATGTCTTCCACAGTATGAACTATGTGTTCTTGGGGACCCCTGGGGAGGTATTCATAGGCTTGGATTGGCCCAGGACCTACCTGGACCAGGTGTGGCATTGTTTTAGCCCACTCAGATTGGGTAGGATGAGTTTTTGACCCACCCGAACCTGGTGGGGATCAATTTGGAGCCACTCGGACGGGGTAGGGGCACCACTAGGCTCACTCGGATCAGGTGGGGGTGCTACCAGACCAACTCGGACGGGTGGGGGTGGAAAACACTACACTCGGACTAGGTG
>JANBPO010000019.1:22241-33328 GCA_024336825.1 Amorphophallus titanum
CTCTCTCTCTCTCTCTCTCTCTCTCTCTCTCTCTCTCTCTCTCTCTCTCTCTCTCTCTCTCTCTCTCTCTCGTTGTGGGGGAGGAGTTCCTGATGCCGAGAGGGAGGGGCTCCCCCTCTGACACCCTCGCCCCCCCCTCTCTCTTCACATCTGGATGTGGGGTGGGGGTTGTCGGCACTGGGAGGTTCCCCCTCCGATGCCCTCCTCCTCTACTCTCTGCTATATGTTCTCTCTCTCTACGTCTGCTTGTGGGGTGGGGGGTCGTCAATGCCAGGAGGGAGGGGTTGCCCCTTCAATGCCCCCCCTCTCTCTCTCTCTCAAGTGGGGAGGTTGCTAACGTCGGGAGGGAGGGTTCCCCCTCTGACGCCTCTCTCTCTCTTTGCATCTAGCTAGGGGGAGGGGTTCCTGACGCCGGGAGGGAGGGGTTCCCCCTCTGACACCTCTCTCTCTCTTTGCATCTGGCTGGGGGGAGGGGTTCCTGACGCCGGGAGGGAGGGGTTCCCCCTCGGACACCCTCTCTCCCTCTCTCTCTCTTTCTCTATGCCTAGCTATGGGGTGGGGGTTGCCAGTGCTGGGAAAGAGGGGTTCCCCCTCTGATGCCCTCCCTCTCTACTCTCTACTCTCTTTCTCTCTACATCTGGCTACGGGGAAGGGGTTCCTGGCATCGGGAGGGAGGGGTTCCACCTCAAACGCCCTTTCTCTCTCTCTCTCTCTCTCTCTCTCTCTCTCTCTCTCTCTCTACATCTATCTGCCATCTATCTATGGGGTAGCATGGAAGACTCCAAGATCCTTTCCAACGTCGTCACCATGGGGATCCTTGTGATCATCGTGGTCGTCAACGCGGGCATCCGGTTGGGCACCGACGTGATCTTCTCCTTCTGGCCGGAGCATGCTATCGTAATGCTTCTGGTCCTTATGGTGTCCCCTGCCCTCCTCGTCCCCACCACCAAGTAGTACCTGGAGGAGCATTACATTTCCGAGCATTGCCAGGCTTAGAATGTTATTGAAGCGAGGCCAAAGTATTTGACGCCGACGCCCCCTACTGAAGCAACCGTAGTTGACCCCCCTAGAGGTGCTGCAGCTCCATGTGAAGCAGAGCTAGTTAATGGCCTATATCTCCTGCCCATAGTACCTACTGGGGTGCTCGGCGACCTACAGCGCTTTGGGGGCCTTCTACCTCCTTGCCGCCTTGGTCTTGTCACAAGCCCTACTACGAGCCCTCCTCGGTGGTCCAGCCCTGAGATTCTGCAACGGGGAATCGGACTGTGGTTGGTCGACCACACTAGTGTTAGCCACTCTGGTGGAGTGGGGGTTGCAGATGCTTGGAGGGAGGGGCTCCCCCTCTCGCGCTCTCTCTCTCTCTCTCTGTCTACCTGTATGTGAGGGGGGTTGTCCACGACGCCAAGGAGCAGTGCCCTCCTTGCTATCTCTCTCTCTCTCTCTCTATGGGGTGGGGGTATTATTGTCTTTATTTCTTCCCTAGTTTGATTAGACCATGGTTAAGTTAGTCTAACCAATTCTTATCTCACGGTGAGAGACGTCAAGAGATTTTTCATGTAACACTCGAGTTGAGTTAGGGGTGGGTCACCCGGGGTGACGTAGCCGCCCCTAACTCACTCCAAAAATAAACTGTGCCCGAGAGATTAGATTATACGAGATCGATTCCAAAAGGATCACCATCTCAATTCCAAATTAAGTCACTTGATTGTAGTTAGTTTGTAATATTTAACGGCCATGCAAGCCTGCTCCCCCGGAGTGCGTGGTGCATGCATGCCATGCATGCTCTCTCTTGGTTTGATTACGTGCTTGTGCAGCTATACGTACCGGCAGGAAGAGATGAACAAGTATGCGTACGTACGTGCTGCACCCTGCTGCAATCGCGTGCATGTGTTCGTTCGTGATCATCCGCAGGGTGAAGCAGATCGAGGAGCGCGTGCAGCAGCTGGAGAAGGGCCCGCGGGCTGCTCGCCGTCGACGACAATAAACGTGGTGGTCGACGTCTTCCACCTCGCCCAGCGCCGTGACGCCCCGCGCCTGTGCCGCGTCTGCCGCCGCTTCATCCTCAAAACATGACTTCAAAGCCAGCGGTGTCGGCAACCGATACGGATCGATGCACGGGAAGCTCCATGCAGCAGAGCAACCCCGATCGAGCTGGAATTATTGGCGATCGTCAACGAGGCGTACTCTCAAAAGAAACTGGTGAGTTCAGTTCTCTAGCTCCTTGATCTTTTGCAAATATGATACTGATCATAATTTTCACATGACTTTGACGATGGGAAATCTAACGTAGTGCTACTCAGATCTACGCGGGGTGGCCATGCATTTTAACTTCTTTGACAAATTTACTTCCTGGTTAATTAGTCAGTAGTTTTATTATCAGGTCTGTCCTCTTATCCTTGCTGATGATCCTTTTTCTTTTTTTTGGTTCTGTAAAGAGACAAGACTTCACCTCCATTTAAGAGACAGTACCTTGGTAATATGTCATGCACCACAAGAATATATACAATTATAAAATGGTTGCACAAGACTTGCCAACGGCGTGTAGGGAATGGTAGGTTTACCATTGTGAATTGATGAGATCAGTGTCAAAAGAATCTTGCACGTTTCTACTGGGCTCTGACATACCTTTCGCAATTTGTTACTAACAGTTGCCTTCGAGGGAGAGTAAAGTGTTAGTAACAAATTCTCATCTACCAAGCACAAGATTAATTGAGATTCTTCTGCAGTTGATCACCAGTCGTCATTCATAAGTTTGGGGTACTTTTTTACCCTTTGAGAATGTGTTCTTTTATTTTTTTAGTCATCTGCATGCTTCCTCGTCCCCTAGTTTTCTTCTTCTTCTTCTTTTTTGTAAAACTCTACAGAGGCAGGAAAGAGTGAAGAAGCGGGAGGAGAGGAAGATTTACCTGTTGCTGCATCGAGTGACGGAAGCCCCAGCACCAATCTGCAGAGATGGCTGCAGAGGAGTTGGGCCTCGCAATAGGGCATTGACAGCAAACTGGGGAACCTGCAGGTAGTCAGGCCTGCATGGGGGTCGAATTGCTGCTCCGCCGCTTCGCCGGGTGCCCTGCCCGAGCCTCAGGTACTTGCAGGCATTGCAGGAGAATGAGACAACTGTTTCAATTCCATGACCGCCTGTGCAGCACTGCAGAAGCTTGCAAGGTTCCCCTTGTGCAGGTACCATCTGTTGCCAATCTGCTTAAACAAGGTGATGATGATGTAGTGGGCTTTCCTGTGGCTTACAATTCTTCTGGCCATTTTGCTTGTAACTGCAGGATGCAGCATCAGAACAAGAGAGATGCACGAGGTGGACGCTGCTGGTGGCCAAAGTCATGGAAGAAAGGGACTTCTGACCTGGGTCACATAACCATGTCATCATCTAAGCTTTTGCCCATCTTGCCACCTCAGGGCGTAGGTCTCGACTCTTGAGCATTCGGCGCTCTGGCTGCAGTTGATGACGTGCAAACTCTTTCCGGCACTCCAATGAAATCCCATGTAGGAGATGGAGAAAGGGAAGAGGAGGAAGCTGATTGGCCTCTTGTTTGTGGCGGTTGTACTCTCCGAAAGGAAGCTACCCTCTTGTTTGTGTACTCAGGATCCTGGACTCTCCACAGACGAACTCTATTGGTTGCTCTCATAATCCCCACTTCAGCAGTCATCAATTGAAAATTTGAAACACAGCAAAATTTAATGTCGAGATATGTGCATGTGCTTTGCGTTGCCCGAGCACAGAACAAGCCATTACGGGGCTACGTTTGAAATCGAAGAAATGAAGACATTGGCCAAGCACAAAACCTGTTTTAACCACTACCCATTCACAGAATTCAGAAAAGCAGAGCAGGCCTGGCAAGTTTCAAATAAAAGGCCTCATTTGGGTATGTCTGTATGTATACGTGAAATAAAAAGCTGTGAGTTTCGTCCCCTTTCCACCCTGTGTTCGCTCCTTGTCGGTCCACCATGGTCACAGCACATCCGGATTTGGCTGACATCCTACCTCACCCAACAAGGGGAATACACACAATAGGGAAAAGAAATAAAAAAGGGGGCGTAGTGGCTTGCAATTTCTATTGATAAACAGAGACGCAGTTCCCAATTGTCATAGTATGCAAGGTTTGAAATAACACAGAGAAATGACAAACAGAAGATAACAATCAATTCAGTTCGACTAATAATCACATCATCTCGCGTTTGCAATGCACCAAAGCCCTATTCCTTGTCCGGAGGGCTGAGCAGGCACTGCTCGTTGAGAGGGACAGCTTAATAGACTTCGTGGTGCGAGGAAGGGCCTGATAATATCTCTTGAGGGCACGAAAATTCATCACGTCGAGGGACAATACCTCTTATGGACACGAAGGTTCATCTCGCATCTAGCGCCGAGGTCAAGAATCTTACGTGTTTTCAAGACGACGATTCTACTTACGCGAGTTTCCAAGCGTTATGTAGGCACAGAGTGTGCGTATGCCCCATGGTTAGGGAGGGGCCCCGCCCTCTCCTATGCCTATAAAAAGGTCTATGCCTATAAAAGGTTACAAAGGGTGTTTGAGTGGGGTGCCTGCTTCTTCTCCGCACTAAATGCCTCCCCTTATTTTTCTCTCTAACACTTTCTTCTCCTCTTACCCCCATCTATTTTCGACGAAGTCATTGAGTCCGTCGATGAGGATGAAGGCACTGAAGCTCGCCTAACTAGGTTGGCTCACCTGACGTAACGAAGCAGGAGCTAGAAGAATGAGCAACGCAACGAAACAGAGGTTAGAAGGCGATGGATTCTTCCTATTGGTCGTCATGCCACCCCACCAGGAAGAGGGGAGGGGGCCCCGGAGGTGTGTCACCTACCAACCCTTGACGCAAGGATGAGGTGACAAAGGGTCTCCTCAAGCAAGGTGAACTCGTCTATCTTCTCTCCCTTCTCTTCTCTTTTTTTTTTTGTTTCCTTTGGTAGGGCATATCCTACCTTCTCTTCTCTCCCCCGGTCCGTTAGGTCGGGGTTTCCTCCCTCGATCCCAATAGGCAGAAGAAGCTGGCATATAGGTGAACTACTACTACTCCATCAACAGGAGCTCGCCACCGGACTCCTTCCCTCCCCCGCTGCCTTCCCTCTGTCGGCGCGACGTGCCTTGCCTTAGAATGCGGCGGTGCTCCTTTCCACCGCCACGATCGGCACCAATGAAGTCGTATAAATTTAGGTGTCATTTTTTAAATATTATTCCCGCCACGTCGGAGAGCGACTAAGATTTTATCTTTTTTTTTTCCTGGTAAAAGAACACTTGAAGAAGAATGATCGGGCCTTACTTATAAGTACATATCTATCTTTATAATTTTCGATATGAGATCTTGTGCGTCTCCTTCTTAATTAAGCCTCCATAATATACGTTACCACGTATATACACACACAAACTTAGGATGCCACGCAGGATTGTATAAACAATTTCATTCTAATTCATGCGCTTTCATATCTAACTACATAGTTTTGCCCCAAGATTACACATTTCTTTTCCATTTACACAGTCCACCCTTTTCTTGAATGGTTTCATTCTTGTTTACACACTTTCACATTCACGTACACTGTCGCATCGCAACAAGAGTGGTAGGTTGTTTTTGTTGTTATTGGAGATTTTATGTTGTGGGCTTTGTCTTTATATATATTTTTTTGTTTGTTTTCATGCCACTTCTGTGGCATAGTCATTAGGAAGAACAACTTGTTGGCTAACTATTTGAGGAGCAACACGCTGGTTTCCTTGAGGACTTTGATTTTATGCTTGGGTGGTGGGGCATTGATCCCTATTGTCTAGTTGTTGCTTCATCTTGGAGACTAAACTGGTCATCTCCATGTACCAACGTTGCATACTTTCTCACTTTTCATCATTGGTCATGCTCATGACAAGTGCTTTGAAAGTGGGCTATTAAGAACAGGACTGTTATGAGCCCTCGGAGGTGGATCATCATGAACCGGCGTGTTATGAGCCCTCGAAGGTAGATTGACATCTGTCTGACTCGCAACGTCACCATCATCATCATCATCATCATCTAGTATATGTGGATTCTCCCATAGTCTTGTGCCCTATTTTGTTCTAGAATTTACCCCTAGCTGGAGGATCCAAATTGTTTGTTTGGGTTGCAAGCTCTTTCAGAATAGCTAGAGTGTTAGGATGCTTCATCACCCAACTTTGATTATTGATGAGGCTAGCCAACTCCTCAGAATCAACAATATTGTCTGGATTAAACAAGTTGCCAGCATTGGCCTGGCCATTATCATCTTAAATCGGTTGCTTGCCAGACATGTAGCATGTAGATACCTTGATAGTGTCCTAGTGACCTGCACCTTTCTCTTCTTCTGTAGCTGATGCCCTAAGCGGACATGTGCCCCTAGTCTGTCAAAAATTGAGACCCCGACTATAGTGGCCTTAATCAGATTTACTTCTTCTACTCGGATTGATTCTGAGGGTTGAGGAATATGGTAGGGCTTCCTGTATACTCCCTTTCTCTTCTACCCATGAGGGCGTAGAGGCTTGACATTTTTGGGTGCCGAGTCTTTTACTTGTTGATCTGGTGCCTGGGTAGGCTTGCGAGCTCTAGCTCTCTTGATGGCTCAGGCCTCCTCTATAGTGACTCAAATCTGTTTCACTGTACGAGGGCATTCTTCAACTGGGCTGCCATTTTTGTTATATCTTGACTTCCTTATGAAGTCAGGTTTATCCTCCTGCACTCGATGAAGAAGTGCGAAGTAGTTGGAAGTTCAGAGAGTTGGGACATGATTGTCTAGTGGCATTATCAGCTACCACCATCGAGTCAGATGCACAAGTTGTCGACACGCATAATCTTGTTAGAATTTGAAATTGCTACTACTGGCTTTCTACCTTTGTAGCTATGACGTTGGCCATATTTGACAGGAGTAGAGTTGAAAGAAATTGTGTTGACTGAGATGACTCGGCCTTGTGGTGGAGACTGGAGCTTGATACCCCCGACAATCGCTGGTGCAGTTGATGTTCCCTCAGCCATGGGGACTACCCATAAAAAGTAAGGTGATCCGACAAACGCAAGGAAGTATTCAAATATAATTGGGGTGGCTACGTATCCGAACTTAGTATGTTGACAATGACCAAGGGGCCATAAGTTACTGCCACCATTGATGTCGTTTGTTGTTGCATTTCAGTTTATTGAGCTTGGAATTATTCCCCTCCTTCTCCCTCTTGCAAAATAGGGAAAAGGGCATCATAACCTTTGTGAAGGTGTAGAAATTCTTTGGCAAAAAAAATGAAAAATAGAAAAAGTCCCACCGCGGGTGTCAGTGAATATAATTATGTATAAAGAATGATCGCATACCGAACCACAATGTTTGAAAACTGTATAGAGAAGCAAACATGACGGTCATATATATTAATTGATAGCATGCATGCATGCATGCATGCAAATTCTCTTCAGTCAATCTAATTTAATAAGTCCGAGGGTCGGTTTGTTCCGGGGTTAGAATAGTGAAATCGATGTGAGAGAGCGGTGTGGGTCTCACCGCTCTCCCACACACAAAGTCGCTGACCGGGGTCGATTAGCGCACTCAAACTCTCTGGGGGTCGAGTGCGTTAACCCCACCCGATTAGCAAAGTGGGACGTTTGTTCCGGGGTTAGAATAGTGGAATCGATGTGAGAGAGTGGTGTGGGTCTCACCGCTCTCTCACACACAAAGTCGCTGACCGGGGTTGATTAGCGCACTCAACACCGTAGGGGTCGAGTGCGATAACTCCACCTGATTAGTAAACTGGGACTGAAGGAATAGGTTAAGCCACTGAATACCCACACAAAACGGACCCATCCCATGATTCGAAGGTACCAAATCCTGTACATGTTCTCAAGATGTCAGATTGGCTAAAACATGCACAAAAATGTCAAGCAACACTAGAACCACAGCCAGTTTGGTGCAGCAAGGCATCAATCTCATCTCCATCCTCCATTTTGAGTTCATCTGGGGTCTGTTCCTCCTGAAATTGCCTACGAAGAGGAATGCAATAGAATCCACAGACTGTCTGTTACAATATGCATCCATCAGCTTGTGCAGTTATGCTTAATCCTACAGAAGCCATTAACCTTGAGGTTGACGTGTGCTGACTGCTCTGCCGGCTTCTTGTCCTCCGCCTGCGACGGATTCTCGGACATCCTTGCTCCCTCGATGAGATCAAAAACCCTAGAAAAGGTGCCATGCTAGGGTTTACAGAGAGCTTCTACGATCTAAGGAAGGGAGAAGAGGGAAGAGGGCACAACAACTGTAGGAGGAAGGGGCGATGTGAACAGGACTCCTACTTGGAGTAGGAGGCAAGACGCCTTGTTGGAATTAAATTCTCGAGCATCTGGGGTGAGAAATAAATTCCTCACTTTTGTTCTCCTATCTCTGTTTTCACGGGGATTGTAGATGTTTAGAGAAATATGATTCCCCAATATTAGTATATGATTCACTAACTGAAGAGGTAAGATCTCGTGCCAGTTGCAAGCCGTCCAATCTGGGACGTTCGTAAGACATAGCCACTCCAGCATAGGCTTCTGCGAAGAGAGAAGAAACCGATCAGGAGGCTCGGGATTGTGAACCCGGGGAAAACCCTCCGATGCCTAAGTCGGCGAGTGGAAAGAACAAGGTGCGAAATTGGGTAGGAGAGTAGGGGGCACAAGATAGCTCTCCACCATTTGAAGTGGATAAGAGTTGACTTACCTTTCTGGAGGGGTTCTCTGAGTTTATATAACTACAGCTCTCTTCCCTGGGTAGAGGAGGCGCGAGGGCCTGAGAGACACTACGTCCATAAGAGAGACTCTTATCGGTTCAGGACTCTTGTCCTCTCCTTATCCCCTTGAGCTTCCTACTTCTAGATAATAGCGTAGCATCCGCTTGGATAGGCACTAGTAGCGAGGACTTCGTCCTACTCCACCAAGGAGTCTTGATGCCGATCTAATCCATAAAGGATAAGGGGGCATCTCTCACCTACGCCGGGGGGCCAGGAGTGTGGGCACCCACAGGGGAACATTCTTCTGCCTTTAGGATGACTTGGTAAGATCACCTGTAGGCTTTTTTCGAGTGTGGCGAGGCCTATTGGTGGGCGACCGAGCTAAAGTTCGATGGGCTACGCAGGTCTTAGGCGGATGAGGCCTTATAATAAGTGGACCCTGCAAAGACTGTCATCCGTTGAGCTTGGCGGGCCCTGATGGGTCATTTGGGTCAGATATTTAGTGGGTCGCAAATCTCTCCCTCTCCACTAATCTTAAATTTTGATTCCCACCTCACGTGAATTAAAATTCCCATCTCTTGGATACGTCTTTAACGGTGCTTCTCACGTAATCGTATCTTTGCCCGACGTTGCGTCTTTAAATGCAGACTTAATGCAAAGATTCACCATTGAGTCGTCTGTGGGATTTGCAATCCTTAATCTCCTTTCGTTGATGTTGTTGTTGTTCTTTTAAGTCCTCTATGATAATGAGGTAAGGCAATGTATTCGAGCTCAGAGACTTAAATACGATGCCCGACGTCAAATAACTTTCATGTGTGTGAGGAGTGTCCCGCATCTCTCTCTCATGAGGTAGCATATCTTAACCCATCAGGGCCCACGAGGAGTGGGCCTCCTTAGGGGTTGGCTTCTCTTCGCTGCTGTGATTCCGGAGACGGCTTCACGGCAGTATGTTGTCTCTTCGGAGGGTCCGGATGGGACGTGTCCTCCAGGGACTGACTTCTCCTCGCCGTTGTGATGCCGGGGATGGCTTCACGACAGCATGTTGTCCTTTCGGAGGGTCCGGATGGGACGTGTCCTCCAGGGTCTCTTCGGTCGGAACCATTGTCGCTGTTAGACTGGCGGGGACAAATGGGCGTGCGATTTTGCGCGTCCACAAGCATGCAGCCTGGTGACATGGATTGCTATCGGAGTAGCTTTTCCCTGTGGTGACATCTCGGGTCGTTACACATGGTGGAGATCAGTGAGACCAGACATATCACTTGCACCCAGCCGTTGGCATGATGCGCGGCATGCGGATTGGGTCAAAGCTGATGATTTCTATTGTGTTTGTTCGGGTTTCGAGGAACATGCACCCTTTCAAGAGCCTCACTTAATTTAATTGAGGCATCATTTCCCTACTTAAGGATTTATCAGAGGGGGGTGCTATCACATTAGAGGGAGCCATTTCTTTCTTGCTCTTCTCTTCCGGTTTGGATGATGGAAGTCAGCATGAGGGACGTCTTTGGTGCCTCTGATGAAGGTGGTGGGGCCATTGTTTAATTAGGTTGGTAAGCCAGAAAAAACATCCCAGTGAGTAGATTAGAATCGTTCTTTGACTCACCACGCTATGTTTTAAATTTGTAGACATGTCGACGTGTAAGGATATTGTAGTCTCCTGGGACCATTGGATGGCTTTGGAGGTTAGATCGATTGACACCGATCTTAACTTAACCACCGTGCCAGCTGCAAGATCGAAAAGAAAAAAGGAGGGAAAAAAAGACTATGATACAAAGGAGCTTCGGTGAAATTGTGTGGTGCCCCCTCCTCTGGATTCTGTGACTAGGTGTGGGGACGCTTACGTTCTCAACTCGTGTGTTGTGAGTCTGGATGATCTGCATGGCACTCAACGTTTGACCATCACAATACCGAAACACACATCCATACCCTGACCATAAAATATCACATCATATAAAAACATGGAAACAATACATTCTCCAGAACAAAACGTCATTCCAATCTCAACTATAGTAACCTTAAAACGTCTTTACATACACAAGGGCAAGTTTGCTAACCTAGCCTGGTTAGCGCAAGCGACCCCCGGGGCTCGCTTGCGCTAATCGAGCCCAGTTAGCACCATTGTGTGTGAGAGAGTGATGGGAATCAACACCAGACACTAACATTTTTAGTTTATATTTGTGTCCTTTTAGTTTGCATTTATATCCTTGCATTATTGGGTTTACAATTGTATGATAATATAAGCCAAAGTGTTAGTCCTTAGAGGTCTTTGGGTTTCTTTACAAAAAGCCCAGTAGGTCCAGTGGGCCCCCCACCCTCTCTCCCATTGGGCCACCTGACTTTTAGGGCCCATAGGGCTGGTCCATGTCCAACTTGGACTTGGACCAAGGA
>JANBPO010000023.1:4858756-4870558 GCA_024336825.1 Amorphophallus titanum
ACGCCAATTCTTTTTTTAATATTTTTAATTGACTATTTTGGGTGATTTTTAATTAGCGTCGCCCCTGGACGACACCCATTCTTAAATAGGCATCTGGGACCCATGACATGAATTTGTTTGGTCATATTTTCCGTCGAATTTAGATTATTTTTGAATCTGCGTCTGTTCTGGAGGTCGCCTATTTATTAATGAGTGTCCAGAGCCCTGGATGCTAATTCTTTTCCAATTTTGGAAGATTTTAAACTTTTCATATTTTAACTCCAATGAACGTCCAAGGTAATGGATGCCCATTTAATGGGCGACCATGGGGAATAACGCCATTTCTCTTCCTCATTTAGTGGACTGCTTCAACCTGGGCAAGGTTCCCATGGCTTTCCAAGTTGGGCAGGACTCTTGCCATGCTTTATCTCTTACCAATTTGATTATCCTAATCATTCTCAGAATTAATATTCGATTCCTCCTTATAAATGCCCTGCGATTTCATGCCCAGGGAGAGGCCGATTTTGATACGCAGGGGGAGGTGCTGCCCAACTGCCGGCTAGAGGAGGAAGTCTTCACTACGCCAAAAGCATCATCCCTTCTGAGACTTCCTCTCGAACGACAATCCAAAGCCAAAGATTAGAGAAACTCACAGGCTCCTCTTCCCTCTTCTTTCTCTGTGCTTCTTTGTCTGTATCCCTGCATGCATGCATCATTCATCTCTTACTTCCTTAAGCTCAACCACGTTGAGCCATCTCCCAGTGCAACACTTGCACATTTCATATCATCATATTTTTCCCTACCCTTTGCATAGGGGTTTAAAGGGGTAATACCCCAACAGGTGTGTTCAGTTTCCATACTTTCACGTTCACATATTTTATTTGGGATTGATACTACACATTTTAGTTTGTTGATCCATTCTTTACTTGTTCGTGTTCGTATTTCTTGCAAGGGTAATCAATAAAGAAGACCCTCTCCTTCGGCCGGCCAACAGGAAGAGGCGGAAGGCACTAACATCTCCCCCCGCTCCATAGGTATTCCGTGATCCCTCCTTTTAGTCATTGTTATATTATTTTGAGGCCCTCGCGTCTCTGGCGATCACCTTTCCCATTAGCATCCGCGCATGCTCCCTCTCCCTTTCCCCCATTCTTAGCATATATTTTCTTTATTATTTTTAGTAGATTTTTAAATAGATCTACAACTACGACTTAGCATCAGATTTAACAGCGTAGGAAGGACTTTGGCCTAGGCACAATGACCGCATGATGACCCTCCGGTGACCGACTGTTACACCCCATGACGTTGGCTTCGACTCCGTAACAAGCGAGCACGCCCCACGAGTGCCGTAAGACTCATCCTAGAACCGACCGACTCCGGGGTGATCGCCCCTCAACGAAAAACTCCCGCCACGATCGTGGGGAACGTTACTCCACTATTTACGCCCTTCCCTGCTAAGGGAATGGTCTTCGACACTAGGACAACCCCCTATAAAAGGGACCTTGACAGAGAAGAGAAGGATACGGTAGATTTTCTGCCAAAAGTTATACACAGAAAATGCAGCAACCCATTCCGCTACTGCAAGAGAGAGGTCACGACGATTCATTTCCTGAGAGGAAAATCGCTCCTACACGACCTTCCCACCCAGCGAGCACTCTCTGAGTATCTGTTAGGAGCTGCGAGCACTCGTCCGGAGGCCTACGCTTCTCTTATATCTCCGACTATGAACTCCATTCCTCTTTCTTCCTTCACCCTTCTTTGTTCTCTACTTGAATCGGTGCTGACTTAAGCATTGGAGGGTTATCCCCTGGGATAGCACCCATGGCTCCTTTTGACACTCTGTTCTTATGGTGTGTGAAAGCTTTCACGGGTGCCAAGCGGTCTTCCCCGATAAATTAATAGAGAAAGTGGTACGTGGCATAGAAATCAGATTTCTGCCTCTACACTTCTTGACGCCGTCTGTGGGAACACGAACGAAAAGTCATGGCACCTCGTGGAAGCCATCGCAATGCCAGCAACCATGGCCGCGGATCTCATCAGGCTCTCGGTTCCCGACGTGGATCTCAGGAGGCTTCTTCCTCCCCCCGGCTACAACCAGAGGTCACTGCCAACAAGCTTGTGGAAATGCACCAGCAAATTCAGTTCCTGACAGAGCTATGTCAGGGGCTCATCTACAAGCATGATGAGAGGAAGCATGCCCCCTCAAAGAATCCACAGAATGGGGGGGCTCCCACTATACCTAACTCTCACCGGGTGCAGGAGGCCTCCCATGCCTCCATCGCAAGGACCCGATGATCGTGCAGCTCGTCCGCACCAAGAGTGTAGAGCCTACTACACTCCAACCCAGAGATGGATCGGCGGCTCCAGTGCATCAATGATATCGAGGGTAAGGTTCGCTACCTTGACAACGTCCTCCTTGCAGCCAAGAACTGAGGCCTCATCGATGACGAACAAGACTTCCATGCACCCTTCACCAGGGAAATAATGGAAGGCCCCATCCCGCCAAAGATGTAGCTGCCGTCGTTCATCCCCTATGACGGCACCACCAACCCGACCGACCATATGCATAGTTTTGAGTCCAACTTGGTGTTCCACCAGGCCTCAGACACGGTGAAGTGCCTAGCATTCGTTACCACCCTTCGGGAGAATGCCGGTCATGGTTCGAGTCTCTATCGGTCGGGAGCATTTCCTCCTTCCAACAGCTGAAGAAGCTATTTAAGGAGAACTTCTGGCTGCCACAAGGAAACCAAATCAGCGGTGACCCTGCTCGCCATCAGCCAGGGGTGAGAGGAGACCCTCTGGGACTACGTGTCCCATTTTTGAGCAGAGGCGCTCCGTATCTCCCCCTAACTCAAGGGATGCGGGATCCCATCCTCTGACGCTCGCTCATGGTCAAAGCCTCGACGTCCCTCACCAACCTCCTTCCCCTAGCACATAAGTATGCACGGTGCAGGGAGAACACTAAGGCCTTTGGCTGCACAGCCAGAGCCGAATGGTCTGACCGAAAGAGATCTGTCGACTCGCCTCAAGATGGGCAGAACATGTGGGAGCGACGAGACCATGATCGTCGTGACCGCTCAGAAAATAAAGAGAGGGGCAATTATCGCAACTACACGCCCCTAACGGCTCCTCCCGACCAAATCTTGATGGAGATCTGCAAGGAGCCTTTCCTCAAATGGCCTCCCAAGATAAAGTCAGATCCGGACAGAAGGGATAAGAGGAGGTACTGCCACTTCCACAGCGACCATGGCCATGACACGGCCGACTGGATCAACCTGAAGGACATCATCGAGGACCTCATTCGATGAGAACTCCTTGAAAAGTTTGTCTCCAAGGCCGCAGAAAAGCGACAACATAAGTGGACCCCCCCGCCTTTCAACAACCGACCCAATGGAAAGGAGATCATGATGATCTCCGGAGGGCTGACCGCAGGTAGAGACAGTGCAAGCAGACAATGACGGTACGCATCGGCCATTAACACCGCAGAGGGAGGCGACAGCACCCAACGGGAGGCAACTGCCCGGGAGCACCTGAAAGACCCCATCGTCTTTTCAAACGATGACTTGAATGGTGGAACCACTCCCCACTCTGATGCTTTGGTGGTCTCGGCCACCATTAACCAATGTACTGTGCGACGCATTCTGGTCGATAATGGAAGTGGTCATGATGTTATTTCATACGACTATCTTATGGTCATGGGTGTGGACCTGTCACAAATCACGCCATTGCACACACCTCTATATGGCTTTTTCGGCACCACCATCCTCCCAGAAGTATGCATTTCCCTGTCGATCACGTTTGGGACCGCACCCCGAGACTTAACATTCCTAGCGGACTTCACGGTGGTCCAAGGAATGATCTGATACAGCGTCATCGTTGGGTGAGGAATCCTTGGCACTCTCTATGGTGTCCCATCCTCCTACCACCAAAAACTCAAGTTTCCTACTCCTCGCGGGGTGGGAGAAGTTAGAGGCGACCAGAGAGAGTCAAGGAGGTGTTACCTCATTTCGACGCGTGACTGACAGCCCGAGGAAACACCGCCCGAGAAGAAGGCAAGGATGGGAGACCCCGGTCTGAATGCTAGCACTCAAGCTGAGGATCTGTACCTCATCCAGGTGGGGGAAGACCCAGCTAGGACATTGAGGATCGAAGCTACCCTATCCTAACAAGAAAATGAGGCCTATACTAATTTTCTGGTGGCAAACCAAGACGTGTTCACTTGGTCCGAGGATGAACTCCTCGGAATCCCACCAGAAATCATTATGCAGCAACTCAAGTTGGATTCGAGCTGCCGCCCGATTCAACAGCGCCGAAGTCGCTACAACCCTGAGCGATAAGCCATTATCAAGGAACAAGTGAGTGAGAAATTACGCTCAGGGCTACTTAGACCTACCTGGTACCTAGACTAGGTGGCAAACGTGGTCCTCGTTCCTAAAAGCAATGGGAAGTGACGAATGTGCATAGACTACATCGAACTCAACAAAGCTACGTCAAGAGATAGCTTCCCTATGCCACGGTTCGACCAGCTGGTCGATGCAACGACCGGGCACAAAATGCTGAGCTTCCTAGATGCCTACTCCAGGCATCATCAGATTAGCATGTACGGGCCCGACCAGGACAAGACAGCATTCGTCATCGACCATGGCCTGTACTGCTACACCTGCATGTCATTTGGACTGAAGAATGCCAGAGCAACCTATTGTGGAAGCACTTTTTGTTAAACTATAATTTTATTTATTTATTGATTTATTCAATGGGTCTATTCATTTATTATTTTATTAAGTGCGTGGACGTGCCAGTCACGTGAGTGACGATTTATTCGGGCTCTGTGGAAGCCCTTGGTGCGCTCGATTCGACTTGATCAGACGAAAGTGTGGTTCGTGTCGGGACCAAAATCCACCGTACCATAAAGTCATGGTGTCATTTACATCCCCGCAGAGAGGGGAACACCCTTGATTAAATGCTAGGAATAAGGGCCCTACGGCCTAAAGAGTTGCAGATGAAATGAGACTAGGAAAGTCTATGATTGTACTAAAAGGGTCCCGCGCTGTCGGGATGAATGTTGAAATCATGTCGGTCACTCACGGACCATTTCATATGGGGACAGAAGTCCGTATCGAAAATACGATGAAGACCGAGGTAAACCCGTGCAAATGTCTGCCGAAGACATGGCATGTTTGATATTGAATACGAGAGTGGGTCAGGTTCCAAAGGGATATTGGCCCAAAGCAAGGCTGGCTCATGACCATGCTGGAGAATGTTTCCCAGGGCTCATGATCGGCCTGCAGGGCGGCATTGATATTCCCTCAACGGGGTCACAGGGGAGAGGAGATCTCCGAGGTATTTGCTGATACATGAGCGTCTTTTAGTCTAGTTAGTTTAATTCCACTTAGGTGTGAGTTTTATTCCATTTGTGTTGTATTTATCGTTTAATTTATCTACTGTTCCTTTATGTTGAGTGTTCAAGATGTCTCTCTTCTTTATTACTATTCCCTTCTTTTGAAATAGGGAAGAGTTCAGTTACTTTCTATTTTCGGGTCCTTCTTTTAGTTTCTCTTAGATTTTACTCAGAAAATCACACATCGATTCAAGCATGCACGTGATGAAATTAAGTTCGGGAATCAATCCCCAGTACGAGGCGGAGGTATGTCCTCACGCATAGCGATGGCTTCCAATCGGACGTAATCCAATCTTCCACACATCACCATTTCATATACCGCAGGGTCATGGCACGTAGGCACACGTGGAAAGCGATGATGCAATTGGTAATTAAATAAATGAGAAGCGTTTCTTTTATTCATGAAATATATGTGTAAAACTCTTGATTGATTTGACCCCTTTTTTTATTCATGTAGATCATGTTCGTGGTTCATTCGGTAGTCCGTCATAGCAGTGGTTATATTTAATCCTTCGTGTCTTGCACAGTTCTTTTACTTCAGTAGGATAGTCCTGCTGTCATTTATTCTTATTTATTTTTTGTTCCCCTGTAATGTGTATGGTTCTGGCAAAAATTTGGCAGCATCTCCCCCGGACTTAAATGCTGGAGGGGTAAAGCGGGTACACGTCCACAAGGAATGACGTGACCCCAAAAAAAGGTAGAGGTGCACACGGAAGCGACAACACCTTAAACCGTTACATGAAAACGCGGTGCAAAATCGAGCAGACACGAAGTTCAAACAAGAAGGGTGAATGCCACCGGATCGCGTGATGGCATGGGTCACCGGTTCATTTGAGATGGATGTCACCGGATCAGGTGAAATGGGTGCCACCGGATCACCGCAAGAGAGGTGTCACCGGTTCAAGGCTAAAGGGGGTGTCACCGGCCCACCTAGTGGTGAGGGCCACCGGATGAGGTGGTGGAAAGAGCCACCAGATCGGATGGTGATGAGGGCCACCGGATCACGGAAGAGGGGTAGGCCACCGGATCGAATGGGATCGAGGGCCACCGGTTCAGGGGGATGGCAATGTCACCGGTTCAAGGGTGCGGCCAGCTCACCGGATGGGAGGCTAATGCGTCACCGGATCGAGGGAGAGGAAAGCCACCGGATGGAGAAGTGAAGGTGGCAAAGCCACCATATCAAGTATGGGGAAGGTGGCAAAAGCCACCGTATCGAAGTGTGAAGGTGACAAAAGGCCACCGTATCGAAGTGTGGAGGTGGCAAAAGGTCACCGTATCGAAAGGTGAAGGTGGCAAAGGCCACCGTATCAAATATAGAGGTGACCAAAGGCCACCGTATCAAAGTGGGGTAGGTGAAGGTGGCAAAGGCCACCGTATCACACGGGAGGCTAAGGCTCCACCAGATGAAGAGAAGGAAGGTGCCACCAGATCAAGGTGGTGGCAAGGCCACCGGATGGGGAAGGGAGTGGCGAAGGCCACCAGGTCACCAGGAGGGGAAGCCAACGGATCATGGTGGTGGCGTGCCACCAGATCAAAGGGGCAATGGTAGGGAATGCTTCGAGGAACCAAGGGGGAATGCCAATGGACCACGAACAAGGATCAGGGAACTCCAATGGGGACCGGTGAGGGACAAAGGACTAGGGAAGTAGCAAATGTGTGACCAAGGGGAAACGCAAGCATCGTAAACACCAAACAAACCTTCTCCTTCCACTCTCACAAGAGGAGCAGCCCACAGGAGCTAGTACATTGCGGCAGGAAAGAAAATGGAGGACGAAGGGACAATGAGATACAGTGGGGAGGGGAAACGGAGCACCAGCTCCTTTCCCTCCGAACCTCACCCTTCTTCTTTTCTCCTTTCTACTCTGTCTTCACTCTTCTTCTTTTCACACAGAAGGTGGTGGTTGGAGAAGCAGGAAAACCAAGAATGGCCAATGTCTCCTCCCTCTCTTTTCTTCATCTCTTCACCCTTCCTGCTCTATTCACTTAGACGGTGGTTGCTGGAGCGGCGGGATGCCGGGGCAGGGTCTCTCCCTCTTCTTTTTCTCTCTTCTCTTCTTCCCTCTTCTTCTTTTCACGCAGGCGGTGGTGGTTAGAGAAGCGGGTCACTGGAGCAACAGGGAAGAGCCGAGCCCCCCCTTTTTCTTCTTCTTCTCCTAGTCTTTTTATATTCACAGACGTGAAGCCTTCTCTCCGTTCAGTCGTGGCACGGGCTTTGAATGTATAGTGTTGCATCCGCTGGACAATCAGGAGGGCCGTGGGTAAAATGATTTTTTCCAGAAGCAGGAGAGCACCGCCGGTCATCCCTTCGAGTTGTCATCCCTGGATTGGTGTGGCAGCTTCCATTTCGGGGAGCCTACGCTCTATAGCTTGCTGCGCTCCCAGCTTTTACAGGGTCGATGGGGGAGTCTTCGAAGCTTCTGCTCCGGTCGCCTTCAACGTTTCCTGTTTGGGGGTGAGCAGAAGGTTGGCAGCGTTGCGCCGTTTGAGGCTTGCACAAACGTGGAAATCCTCGAATCTTCATTCGTTGCGCGCCAAGTGATGCGGACAAGGACCTGTGGTTGCTGGGAATGCCCTTTGGTCATTGTCCAATCCGCATATTCTCTTTTGGTTTTCTCCCGCCATTGCCACCGGATGAGGAGCAATCACCGTGTCACCATATCGTGAAGGAACAGATGCCACCGGATGAGAGCCCGTGGAGGGCCACCGGTTATGCTATTGTTATTGCCCACCGGATGGGAGTGTAGGAGCGCCACCGTTTTGCCATGGTGTGAGTGCCACCGGATGGAGAACAATAACCATGCCACCGAACAAGGTGCTTCAGTGAGAGAACGCCATCATATGGGGAGGTCAAGGGACCACCGGATGGGAGTGGGGTGGAGTGTGGGATCGGATGAAGTGGGTTTGAATGTGATATGGTGTGAAGGAAAGTGGTGTTGATACGGTGGGAGGTGTGGTGTTGATACAGTGGGAAGGTTTTAGGTTGTGATACGGTGGGGGGATGTGGAATGGTGATACGGTGGGATGAACAGTGCAAGGTGTGTGTTTTGGTGTGATATGGTGGGAAGGAAGGTGGTGTGATACGGTGGGATGAACAGTGCAAGGTGTGTGTTTTAGTGTGATACGGTGGAGAGGTGTTAGGTGGTTGATACGGTGGAGTGAATAGTGTACTGAAACGGTGAGGTGAATAGTATTGCGAAATGGTGAGGTGAATAGTGTTTCGAAACGGTGAGGTGAATAGTATTTCGAAACGGTGAGGTGAATAGTATTTTTTCCCTTCTTTTTCTTCTTTTCTCTCTTTTCTTGTTTCCTCTCTTTTTGACATCCGAGTCTCCACGCTTCGGACTATATTTTTGAGGACGTCGTGACCTTGCTGGATTTTACATTCAATTCATCCCTTGGAACGTAAATACATGATTGCACGGTGCCGTGTATGGGATGCGGCGCCACCACCACTAGAGTTGGAAGTCAGCCGCCGGGGCCTCTTGCCTTGCTTCTTCTTTTCATTTTTCCGTTGAAAGCTTGCTGCAAATGTGAAAATTTAGGTGTCCACACCTCCTCACTTCCCCCCTAGTCTCAGTCGTCGAGCACTATGTAGGGGGCTGAGAATCGATCAGGAGAGGGTCTCTGTGGAGCGTGGGGCCCGAGGTTGGACTCATCGTATCGTAGGTGTTGGAAGCTTCGGGGCTGGCTTGGCCCCCAAGGCGCCTTTGGCGGTGGCAGCGGCCATGCGGGTAATGATGACCCGAGTCTTGTCCCGTCTTGAGAGCGTGGGCTCCGAACGATCGCCTGACACTGCAACAGGCATCCTTTCACCTGCCTCGCGAAGAGTGGCTCTGGCTTGTCATGGGTGGTTATAAAGGTGACTACATGGTCTCCCTGCTGTCTCCGTTCACGTCTTGCTAGTGCCGTGCTTGTCGTAGGCGCCTTCCTCCCCTGGCTCTGTGAGGACCCCTCTTTCTCCCTTGTCTCTCGTCTTCTGTAGTCATACCTCCGCGTAGAGAAGTCCCTCGAGCCAGTTCTTCTACTGAAGAAGCACCTCGTGGCCGAGGTGGCGTGCCAAGTACCTCGGGTGCCGGCACTAGTCGGCCCAGTTCCCCACCGATGATGGCCCACATGGTGATCCATGGCTTGCGAGGAGCTTTCCACATTCCTCTCAAGTACGACATCATCTTCCTGTCCGTGGGAGACAAGATAATGAGTTATCCCGTCGGTGGGATCATGATTCCGGTGGCCTCCTTTCAGGCGGACTTCCGTGTTCCAATCCATCCTTTCATCGTGTCGGTCCTCCATTGCTATGGATGGCACCCCGGGGAGAAAACTCCCAATTCCTACAGCATCCTTTGTGGGTTCGTCTATTCATGCCATTGGGCGTCGGTGGAGCCGACCGTCGATCTGTTCCATCACTTCTTCCTTCTTCAGAGTTGTCCGGCCGACACCTACTTTGCCAATTTCAAGTCTCATTCCAATCAGCACTTCATCAAAGTCTCCCGTGCCGCCTCTAACCGCAAGGGTTGGGCGGAGCGATATGTATACCTCATCAAGTCGAAAGACTGGGAGGAGGCTTCCGATAGACGGATGCACAGAGGTTCCCGCCGCACTTGGCCTCATAGGAGGCCCTCTCTCAGGGTCGAGGACCACCGAAAGTTGAAGGAGATCAAGCGGTATCCTATCGTTGAGGTGGATTTCATTTTGACTCTGGTGCTACTCTGGGAGCTGGGATTGTGCCCCCCATTACCGCAGGGTACTGGCCTTTTTTTATTTCCTAGATTGCTATAGTTGTGAGATGTGCTTGACCGATTTGGTTTTCCTTTTAGGGACAGCTGAGGTGCATGGTTGGACCCATGAGATCGTCAGGCAACTGCGGAACGTTCCCCACCCTGTGGACAATGTGACACTAGGGGCCGGTCAGGTGTCCGTCGTCACCCCCAGGCCGAAGTTGAATTTGCCCCGAGGAGGTTGCAGTACCCAATCCCAGTCTGCGTTCCTCTAGTGGGCTCGCCGGTAGCATCTGTGGTGAGTGGGGGCCCTAGCCCTCAACGGAGCTTCCCTGAAGGAGTCCTCGGTTTAGCTGGTGAAGGGTCCGATAATGGTCGGTGGCAATCGTGTCATCCTGACCGATGACGACTTAGCGACACTGGACATCCTGTGTCAGTCACAGAAAAGGGCAAGAACTTCCCCTTCGGCTCGGAGTCACGTCCCGCCGCCTCCTTCATCTGAGCCATTGTCTTCTAAGATCCCGCCACCACCGTTGGCCCAGGGGTCGATGGCTGCGACTTCTGCATCGGTTCCTATGGCGCAGGGGCAGGACAAGGGTAAGGCCCCGATGGCAGAGGATGCCAATGCTCCTTCCCCGCTGGGGTCCCCTCAGCACAGCTCAGCTTCTCCTCCTAGGGACTTAACCTCTAGGCTGGCCGGGGTTGCGATGATCATCGATCTCATGGGGAGGAGCGTACATCGATTTGAATGTACCAGCCTATTTGGTCCCGGGGCTGAGAAGGAGCTGACAATGGTGGCTGTGAGAAGTGCGAGCCTGGTCGTTAGCGCCTTCGGCCTGTAGAGGCATCACTTCCAGGGGCTCGCCCGGATGTTGGAGTCTAGCTAGGCCGCTCAGGCAGAACTTGAGGGGTGCTTGGAGGAGTCCGAGGCGGCTCGCGCTGAGCTCTAGAGGCAATCAGAACAGCAAGGACTGGCACTTGCGCCCATGTAGTGTGATCGGGATGACTTCCGGGCACAGGCTGACGCTGCTGAGGAGTGAGCCGCCAAGCTAGTGAGGGAGGTCCGGGCCATGAAGACCCATGCTCAGGAGGCTGAGGCGGAGATTGTCACCCTATGTTCCTTGATATT
Source organism: Amorphophallus titanum (assembly GCA_024336825.1). Lineage (NCBI taxonomy): Eukaryota > Viridiplantae > Streptophyta > Magnoliopsida > Alismatales > Araceae > Amorphophallus > Amorphophallus titanum. Next base: position 4,869,975 of record JANBPO010000023.1, read on the forward strand.
GGTGGCAGGTGAGGAGGCAGTGGAACGGTTCCGCTCTTCTTTGGCAAACCGAACGAGCTAACAGAGGTGGCCTTGGAGTTCTATAGACTAGCCCGTGATCGCGACTTTCGAGAGGGATGGAGCGCCACTGTGAAGGCCACTACAGATAGCCTTGGTCCCGCGCCCCCCTCACTCCCGCCCCCTTTGTCCCCTTACAGCCATGAGGCTGATGATGGTGAGGGGGAACCTGAGGACACTGGAGCTAAGGGACCGGCATCGGTGCCGAGCACTGAGGAGCGAGCACCTACGAACGCCTCGGAGGCAGGGGGCCCGGTGGTAAACCTAGACGAGTGTTGGACCCCTTGGTGAGTTTGATGATTCAGTTTTAATGTTGACAAAACATGTGTGCATATTGCATGTTTGTGTGCATGTGGTGTGCAAAGCATCCATTGATGATTAAATGATTTTTCAAGGATCTAATGTAAAATATGATAACCTTACTTTTCCGGACTAAAATTGATGGTGAACATCCTTTTGAAGTCAAAGGATTGAATGAACATGTACCACGTCATCAACAAGACCAAACAGGTTGAAAATCCCATGCT
>JANBPO010000023.1:4980435-4990495 GCA_024336825.1 Amorphophallus titanum
ATTATTGTCAAAATGACCATTGGGATGTCAGGATCCCGTACCCGCCAGTTTCGTGTCGATCAGTTGTCATTTGGGGCCGGCAGGAGTCCGGGACCCCGGTGACCCAATTTGGGTAGATTCGTCAGAATTGCCCCGTTTTCGTAATCAGATGCGTGCATGTGCCATTTTTAGTTTCCAGATGTCTTCCGTGGTCGTATGGCTTTGTTTCCCCTGCGCTTTGGGGTGAATGGGGCGTGGAAAGGGCCGATTTGGCCATTCCACTGTTTTGCTTGCCGGTTCGGTGTAATGGTCTTACCAGAGACCGTCACATTGTGTGACGGTCCGACGATAGACCGCCACAACCATTAGTCATTTTAGGTCTTTCGAGGCTGGGTTCGTGTAACGGACCAATGCTGGACCGTCACATGAGTGTGATGCACCAATGGTGGTGGGTTACATCCTGGTGGTTTTCGAGGACTGTGGCTATCAGTCCCCTGAAGATCGTGTTTACCTCGAAGACCGTGTCGATTGGTTGGCTCTAACGGCCCTCCCCTCGTGCGCCAGCATTTTGTAGCGTGCCTCTTTAAGGCTGTTATAGTTGTTTGACTGATGTTTGGCTGGGTGGTGTTGCTGTAACGCACCAACCCCCATGTGCCAGGGTTCTGTAACGCGTCCCTACAGGGCCGTTACATGCCCTTTTGTCTGGGTTTTGGTCTGTTGGCTCTGACGCCCCTGCCTTTGTGCGTCAAGTGGTGTAACCTGCCTTAGTTGGTATGTTACGTCATTCGAGTCATAGTTGCAGGCATGTTTGCCCTGACGCCCCACCCTTGGTGTGTCAGAGCAGGTAACGCCCCTATAGTGGAGCATTTTTTTTTATTATTATTAAACCAACCAACAAGATCAAAATCTAGTCGAGCGCACCCCCCCCAGAGGGGGAGAGTGAAACCCGCTCCCCCAGAAAGATCCTGTGGTTCTATTTTTTATTGAGATTATGAAAGAATACAGAAAGCAACGGGGCATACCCCTGTAGGTACAATGGGGGCAAGGAGGCAAAGCCCCTGAACAGCTAGACAAAAGAATATCTAAAGCAAGGGAAGAGCCCCACAAGGCTATTTACAGTTGCGCAAAGTGGGCAATCTTACCTTGTCTAATCTAGACGCACCCCTCGCTAAAGGGGGGAGGTCACTATGGTGAGTAAAAATTGTGTTGCTCTGGGAATCACAAGCATACGAAGCAAGGGCATCCGCTACTTGATTCCCTTCTCTATATACATGCTGCACTATACAGTTGAGACCGCTGAGAAGCTGCTTGATTTTCCTCCACCAAGGCAGAACAGTCCAGTGGGGCACCTCTCCCTTTTGGGCTGCTTCTACAAGCTTTGCGCAATCAGAATACACTGCTGCAACCTTCAAGCCACCCTTGTGTGCTATGAGCAAACCATCGTGGAGAGCTCTAGTCTCCGCATAAATGCTGCTACCAAATCCATAGTAGAAAGAGAAGCCAATACTTAGCTTACCTTTGACATCCCGGATACAGCCCCCCCCCCCCGCACAAACCAGGGTTCCCTTTTGATGCCCCGTCCACATGGAGGGTTAGACAATGTGGAGCAAACCTGCAGAGTACTAGCTGTGGCTGTTTGATCTCCACCCGGGGAAACAAATGGAAGTTAGCTAGCCTGCTAGCTTTGACCGCAGACAAAGGGGAATGAAAGATCTTGCTGGCCAACACATGGGAGATAGAAGACACAACTCTTCTTTTTATACCACTTAGGGGAATTTGCACATTGTCAAACCTGGAACTACACCGGTGCTTCCAGATCTCCCAGAGCATGAGAGTAACTGCATGAAAACCAATAAAGCTAGAGGCTGACTGCAGGTTGGTGGAAGATAGGATATTCCAGCATCGAATTGTTATTTGGTCACTGAGGAACACCTTCTCACTGATCAGAGGAAGAACCCACTGCCAGAGATCTACAGCTACCTCACCTGAAATGAAGAGGTGATTAAGATCTTCTTGAGCTGGGACCTGACAACAGTTGCACTTGGAAGCAAGAGGGATACCACAATCTACCACCCTGCTGTCAACTGGGACTGCCCTGTGAATGAGTCTCCAGACAAAGGAAGCTGCTCTAGGATTAATGGAGGAGCACCACAGATTGGCCCAAGACCGCCTGGAGTTGCCACTGGAATGTAGAGAGCTGTAAGCAGACTTGACAGAAAAAACACCACCTGCAGTGCCAGACCAAACCCTTAAATCTGGCTCTCTACTGAGTTGTGCTCTGTAAAGGGTATAACCAGGACAGAACTGCATCCAGTGATCATGCTGGGAATCCAGTAGAGCTTCTCTGACAGAGACTACAGGGACAGCTTGCTGACTGGGATGATCAGAAAACTGAATCTGATGAAGAAGAGGCCCATTTCCTGTCCAGTTATCTCTGAAGAAGTCAATGTCAGCCCCATCCCCTAGAAGCCACCGGGATTGACTCATGACAAGGCTTTTAACATGGTGAAAAACAGCAGAAGGCAGGCCTACTGGGAATGGCTTCACACATTCAGAAAAATGGGTTCTAATAAATCTGCTCCTGGCATATTTAGCCCACAAAGAAGACCCTTGCAGAACATTCCATAAGATTTTGGCAGCCAATGCCATCTGAACCACATGAAGATCCCTAATACCAAGGCCACCTTCTGCCCAAGGCTTTTGAATTGCCTTCCAGGCAACCCAATGACGCTTCCTGCCACCTTCTGCTCCCTGCCAGAAAAAATTAGCACATATTCTATCCAGAGCTTGAATGACAGTCTTCGGGATATAGCAGGCAGAAGCCACATAAATTGGCATACTTCGAAGAACAGAATTGATGAGGACCAGTCTCCCAGCCTGTGACAAAAACCTAGACTGCCAGCCAGCTAATCTCAGTTGGACCTTGTCAATTAGATATTTGAAGTCTGAGCATTGGTATCTCCCTTTTTTAATAGGGATACCAAGATAACGAAATTCATCTACCATGACCTTGAACCCAGTAAGAGCTTGAATGGACTGCCTTTGAGAATGGGGAACTTTGGAGGAGACTATAAAACTGCTTTTGCCTGCATTGACCAGCTGCCCTGAGCTAGACTGATATTTACCAATAAACTTCAGAAAAGTGGAAATGTTCTGCTTGCTTGCATTTAGAAAAACTAGTGTGTCATCCGCATACAACAAGTGGGAGACCTGAGTACAGTGCCTTGGCCCACTGAAGCCACACAACTGACCAGACTGAAACAAAAGAGAGAGGCCCCTACTGAACACTTCTGAAGCAATGATAAACAGGTAAGGAGCAATGGGGTCCCCTTGCCTAATCCCTCTGCTGGATTTGAAGAAACCAGAGGTAGAGCCATTAAAGCTCACAGAAAACCAACAGTTTGAGAGGAGCATACCAATTAAGGAAGTGAAGCGGGAGCTGAATCCAAAGGACCTCAGAACTGCAAAGATAAAATCCCATTCCATTCTATCATAGGCTTTGGCCATATCTAATTTAAGGATAGCATTGTGCCCTCTTACCTTCCTAGAGATATCCACCATCATTTGTCTTGCAATGGCAACATTTTCCAAGATATTGCGGCCTTTGACAAAGGCCCCCTGCTCTTCAGAAATTAAACTTGGCATGATTGGGGCCAGACGCTCAGTGATGATCCGTGAGATAATTTTGTAGGAGAAGTTGCATAGACTAATCGGCCGGAACTCATTGAAAGACCTCGGCTCCAAGACCTTTGGAACCAAGGCTATTAGAGAGGAGGCTACACTCCGGGGAAGGGGGAAACCCTTGAAGAAAGACTGGACAGCTGCAATGACATCTGGGCCAATGATGTCCCAAGTGGACGTATAGAAGAAACCTGAAAAACCATCCGGCCCTGGAGAACTGGCACCACTGAGAGACCAGACAGCTTTTTTGACCTCCTCCCCATCAGGGACTGAACTTAGAGCTAAGTTCTGTTCCTCAGTAATGACTACTGGAATGCATTCCAGGAGAGAGGGGTCTATGGAGTGGAGCTCAGTAGAAAAAAGTTTGGAATAGTAAGAAACAGCTTCTTTGCTTAAGGTTCCCTGGTCAGAGCACCAAGACTCAGGCTCACCCACTCTTAGTCTGCTTATATAGTTCCTCCACCGGTTGTTTTGCACCACTGCATGGTAAAAGGCAGTGTTCCTATCCCCATTATCAATCCAGTCAATCCGAGCCTTTTGATTCCAGAAAACCTCCTCCCTGTGTAGAGCTTGATGGAGTCTGGCAGTAGCAGCATTGAGATTAACTTTGTTACCAAGGGAAGGAGAAGCATCATAAGCAGCCTGTGTAACCACGAGTTCTTCTTCTGCCAACTTAACATTGTGAAAAACATCACCAAAGACTTCCACATTCCACTTCCGAAGAGAAAGTCTGACTGCCTTAAGCTTAATGGAGAGCCTGACCAGAGCACTTGGATGAAGAGCCTGAGTCTGGAGCCAAACGTCTAAAACAACCTGCTGGAAAGATTGATGAGAGCACCACATTTTCTGAAACACCAACCTTGCTAGACCTTGAGAGCTCTGACTCATAGACAGCAGAAGAGGGGCATGGTCAGATGGGCCTCTTGGCAGGTGTTTGACCACAAGCTGGGGTTGAACCAATTGGGAATGGTTGTTAACTAAGACCCGGTCCAATCTTGCTCAGATGTTAGCAGGCCCAACTCTATTGTTAGACCAGGTCATTGCAGGACCATTAAAACCTACATCTAGGAGACCAGCAGAGCTAAGAAACCCATTGAAGTCTGCCATTGTAGCTAATGAGGGGCAATAACCACCAACCTTTTCCCAAGACCTCAGAACACAATTGAAGTCCCCTCCCACCTGCCAAGGGACAGAAACAGAAGAAGCAAAAGAGGAGAGATCATCAAACAAACATTGCCTTGACCGAGGATCACAGGCAGCATAGACAAAAGAGTAAAAAGAGGAATACCCAGTTCCAGACTTTAAGCCAAGGGTGATGAATTGGGAAGACGATTGAACAACCTCCAAACAGTAGCCAGCCTTCCAAAAGACCCAAATTTTAGAGTCTACTAGAAGATTTCCTTCAAACCTTTCCATCTTAAGAAGCCTGCTGAGCTGAGCTGCTTTATTCAAAGGCTGCTTTGGCTCACAGATTGCGACCATACTTGCCTGATTTAGTTGAACTAAGTGACGAAGACTCCTACGGGAACCAGGATTCCCTACACCTCTAATATTCCAGATCAAAATTGGAAACATTATGAAGGAGAGCTGGCCCTTCCTTCCTCCGACCTAGCTCGAGATCTTGTTCGAACCCCACCTTTAGAAGCCCCCCCCGGTCCAGCCTTACAGTCTTGCTTAGATAGATTGAGTAAAATATTATCAAGCCCTGCCATATCCGCAACACTTTGGCCTGCACTCTGAAGGACTTCCAGCATAGCCCCTGAGTTGCTAGGACCAGTTACATCTGAGCTCTTCTCTGTGGCTTTAGCATGACTGACCTGGGTCAAAACTATATCAGGACCAGTAACTGGCATCTGTAACTTCGACTGCTGAAGTGCATCAGCTATTAAGGAACCATAGGGAATCTCCAAAAAAGGATCACTCTGAATAGAGGAGTCCACCAGCTGACTAATAGAATCCAGGAAAGGGGACTGGATTTGGTTTGAAGAGAGCTCCTGGCCAGTAGCCAGCTACGGGCTGTCTTTTTCACTGACCAAGACTGACTGTTGAGAGTCTAAAGGAACCTGAATGGGGACTATAGCTGACTCAGTCAGTTGGAACGGCTTGTCACTAGCCAAGCATCCCAAATTGCCATCCTGACCACTTCACAAATCACCACCCTGAACCTCTACTTTAGATTCCTGTTGCAGAGTTTCAAACATATTGCCCTGAGAAGCATTAATACAAACAGTTGAGGGGCCAGCCTGCCGTGGTCTGTAAGATCGTGTTGGAAATCTGCCTTCTGGAACAGGAACTGGGATCAAGGGGGAGCGAGCTGCCTTACCTCGGTTCTTTTTACAGTCAACCTCCAGATGACCAAGCTTATGACAAAAAGAACATAGAGAAGGCACACGATGGTAATTGACACCCTGCTAGAACCCCTTCCCGTCAAGGTCAATCCACAACCGCTCTCTACGATTAGCTGATAAATCTAACTCCACACATGCCAGAGCCTCAGAGGTATCCGACATTGCCAGGGTCCTTTCATGTATACGGAGGACAGTACCGAAATTACCTGCTATAGATCTCATACAATCCTCATGGAACAGATTCGCCGGAAGCGAAGGAAAGCCGATCCAAACTGGAGCTGTATGAGGGTCTGCTTCAAAATCAAAGTCTACAGTCCAACGGAAGAAGCGAAACAAAAAGGCCCTGATGTAGAGATTCTTCTACAGTAACAGCTTCATAAAATCTGCCTCACTATCGAATCTCAGGAGCAGATGGCGGGGATTAAGCCTGCTGATGACAAAATCAGAAGAAAGACCCAGACGCTGCAACAGGCAACTCTTAATGTCAGGAAAGGCAGGCCGACCGTATGAGCACTTGGCAACTATAGCATAGGACAAAGGAAGCATGGAAGCATGTAGATCAGAGCTGGAAAAGAAAACTTTCGGCTCCCCTAGATCAGTAAAGCTAGGGCTCTTGATCGGAAGAGCAACCTTTGGCTTCCATTGCGATTCAACCAGAACCTGGGCGAAGGAACGACGGGGACCTGGCTGAAACGAAAAAGTGGGAGGGGAAGAACCACCTGGCCTCACTTCTGCTGAGCAAGGTTCCCCCTCCACGCCGGCCATAGCCGGCCGGAGGAGAGCAATCCAACAAGCGGGAAAGGAGCAAAACCGGAGCTTCTCTCTCTAGAGTTTAGAGAGAGACCGTAGAAGATTTCAATTCGTATACTTTGATCATGACTATACATAGACTTTAACTTGCCATTAGCTAATGTATGCACAGACCTTATGAGACAAGTACTAAGTGAAGAATCATCAAAATACACATCATAGCCATGGTCAATATGATGTCACCCAAGTCAACATTCTTAGTCAACCTAGTCAATGCTACTATTGCCAATCATTCAAAACACCTTCAGTACACAGCAGACTGCACACTGCTGATCAAGCCCAGAGGAGACCCAATAGATAGTGGAGGCACTAGCCTGAGCGAGGGTTTGGATATGCAATGATTTCTGTGGTAGCGATGGTGACAGCGGGGTAGGTGACACAGCGAGCATAGCACTTGGTAAGGAAGCATAGGTGTGCCCCTAATCTTGTGCTTGCAAAGATGGCTGTGTTTACTACAGATGTGCCTGTTGCTACTGTGACTTCTTTCTACGTAGATCTAGGATGATTGAATGTATGTCGACCCAGTTAATTCTTTGATTCTCTTCTAGATCACAAATAAAATCCCAAAACACTAGGCAATTCACGACCATGTGCCCTAACTGGTGGTGATATGCACATTATTCCAATTGATTCCCGACCGTGTGTTGACAATGCTCTATCAGAGGGAGTTGCAACGCATTTGCGAGCCACAAAGTCTTGAAGATATCAAACAAGGATTTCGACAACGGAGGATAATAAGCTTGCTTCGGGCTAAGTGGATGTCAAGGTGGGTGAACTTGGGATGGTGAGGTTTAGTGATGTATGTAGGAGGGTTGTTCTTGTGGAAGCGGTGGTTGTAAAGTTGGAGGGGGAGCATGGCGGCTATCGGGATGACTAGGTGGGGATTTAAGATGGTGAGCGGGATGTGTAGGTAGGTAGTGGTCAGCATCCACTTGCTTCTGGATTTGGACTCCCTAGATGGTGGGTAGCTGAGGAGAATGTTGGTAGGCGATAGGTTGACCATGGTGATAGAAGATTGACCTTGGAATGTGTAAGGATGACTTTGGAAGGTGGAGGGTTGATGAGACTTGGAATGGAACCATCAAGGGAATCTAGGAGTTGGTGGCGTATGAAGCTCGCTCGACTATTTAGTTGTTGCATAGAAGTGATATCATTCATGGCTAAGATAAAGCGATATTGTAGCATTGCATTGGATATGATCATCTTGATTTGCTCTCTCTCTAGGAGATGCCCCAGGGCTTGTGCGGCCATTTGACGCCAAGGGTTGGCATAGGTTATGAACTCATCGTCAGGGCTCATCTTCTCTTCTGCTAGATCAATAATGGAGTATGTAGGCTTGACCTAGTATTGCTGAACAAATCTTTCTTACAGAGTCTTAAAATCTACAACCACATCATGTGGTAGAGAAAAAAACAAATCTCGAGCCAGGATGTCCAATGATAGACCAAAGAGATATGCCATTAAGCGACAATCTTGTTGGAATCGAGTCGACTCATAGATGAACTCCCTCAAGTGAACATAGGGATCACCGGTTCCACCATATCGACGATAGACATGAATTTGCGAGGGTGGCGGAATACAGAGATTTGGAAAGGCCAAAGGAATCTTGAGGGTGGGTTTGGGATCAATCTGCCTTTGAATTTCATCAAGTTGGCATTGGACCTCGACTAACATGTCCTGAGTGGGAAGAGACAAAGAAGGACAAGAGCTAGCTTGAGTGTGTGAATGAGGATATGGACCAGGTTGAGAATAATTGGCCGGATATGAGGATCCAGGCTGAAGAGAAGAATGGCCCATCCCGAGAGTAGAATGATGTATGGACCTAGGTTGAGAAGCATGATATGGGCCTCTAGGGCCAGCAATATGGGATGGCCCATTTGGAAGGTTTGCAATAAATTTTTGGGCTTGACTAGGGTCCATTTGGCGGAGGAAATGCGTTACATGGGTGTTGTACCCAGTCTTTGTTCCCTGTTGGGAATTTCCCCGAACACCCTCCAGGTGCTATTTTTCCCTAGCTAGCTTTCCGTGACTCACGGCGACACCCATAACCAATGGGGACCACCCTTGACCACCCAATACGTGGCATTGTCGGCCTTCAACTAAGCCACTCTAGCCAACCCGGGGGCGCCCTGATCACAAGCCGCACCATGCGACACCCAGTAATGAGGTCGTGATTCACTCTTAAAATGCCTCTCTTTACCCTTCTAAAGCCAAATGAGCATCCCCCCAGTCAACCTTGGGCTTTGGGAGCCCTTAGCACACTTGTATGGCCCATGGTCACGTGTTGGGAATTTTTTTGAACACCTCGTGGGCATGTATTTTCCAGCCATTCTACAACAAGTCGGGACCAACTCACGGCTTGGACGCACTAGCTGCATCATGCAGCAACCCTCCAGCATGTTGGGGCCATCCCTGACCCTTAGACATGCTGCAATGAGGCGTGTACTTTTAGCCACCGGGCCAACTCGTGACTGCCCATCAACTTGCCATGCAATGCGGCATGTCTCGCCAAGGATGGGCCCTCACGCCCAAGATGCCTTCTCTCAATTCATACAAGTTACTATCCCCACGCTGAGGCTAGATCTAAGCCAGATGAACCAGTTAGCCGAGCTGTTTGGCAACCCGATGTGTATCAGGAATTTCCTTGAACACCCTGCGGGCGGCAACAGTGACACTATGAAATTGTCCCCTACAGGTCAACAATAGTGTCTTGGCGACCCAATCCCATCAAAGGACGACGACAAGTGACAAGGAACACCCCCTGGGGGAACTACACATGATGACAGCTTGCCCCGGGGGAGAGTTCACCCTAGGTGCGACCGCACCCAGGTGGGGGCGAACGCCCCCTGGGGCCCCTCCATCCAACCTCTATTGTCCCAGTTCAAGCTCACCCCAATCCTAGTCCCACTCAAATTCAGTCCACATACCATCTCGGGGAGTGTTCGCGAAGAAGAAGTCCCTAAATCTCGCGTAAGAAGCTGGTCAACCTCCTTGTTCTACGCACACACAACCAGCCACCAGTCTATATCCAGTCCGAATCCTTTTGAGCTTGCATTCACACTAGGCCAAGTGGGGTCCAAAAGGACAAAAATGATATTTTATAGAATTTCCCTCAACCCCTTTCATGGACTCCCCCACTGGGTCCGCATAAACCCCCTGGGGAGGGGGGCCCATCACTCCAAACAAGCCCGCTCCTAGTCACCCTCTTCCACGGAAGGATGACAACCCCAAAGGCCCAAGTG
>JANBPO010000023.1:7243267-7253812 GCA_024336825.1 Amorphophallus titanum
GAATCGGGGTAAACCCATATCTCATCCCTTACCTTCCCTGGTCCTCAGATACGTCCCTTAACAGCACCATGCTATGGACAATGATCCCCAGAATGAAATAGAATAAAAAAATCTATCAAAATGGGGTTAAAAATAGAGATACCTCGGCGGACCCAGTCGTTTCCCTCCTCCACAAGGAGGCAACTGGGGGCAAAAATTACCATCAACCCAACTGAGGTGAAAACCTGAAAGGGCGTCTCAGGTAAAATCGGGTGACCCCTCAGTATGAAAACTCATAAGGGCATACCAAAAAAAACTAAAGGGGGTCAGCTCTGGCAAAAACCCTCAAGGGCGGTAGAGCAGGTAAAGAGAAAAATAAAAAAAATCCTTTCCTTCTCTGCTCCTCACCGATGAGGGTCGTCGACCCTGACACTCTCTCAATGGTGACCTCAGTATCACTCTACGACAATGGTGACCACTAGACTTTCGAGAGTCGGGTCACGCCAGTTCCGGTACCAGCTCCCAGTCCCAGCATCATGGCTTCAACACCTCTACAGGCCAGCCATGCTAGTCCCAGTACCAGCTCCCAGTCCCAGCATCATGGCTCTAATGCCTCTACAGGTCAGCCGCCTAGTTCCAGTACCAGCTCTCAGTCCCAGCACCGTGGCTTCAACACCTTTATAGGCCAGCCATGCCAATTCCAGTACCAGCTCTCAGACCCAGTATCGTGGCTTCAATGCCTCTACAGGCCAACCACCCAGTTCCAGTACCATCTCACAGTCCCAGCACCGTGGCTTCAACACCTTTACAGGCCGGCCATGCTAGTTCTAGTACCAGCTCCCAGTCCTGGCATCGTGGCTTCAACGCCTCTATAGGCCAGCTACGCCAGTTCCAGTACCAACTCCTAGTCCCAGCATCATGGCTTCAATGCCTCTACAGGCCAGCCACCTAGTCCTAGTACTAGCTCTCAGTCCCAACACCATCACTTCAACGCCTTTACAGGCCAGCCACGCCAGTTCCAGTACCAGCTCTTAGTCCCAGTATTGTGGCTCCAATGTCTCTACAGGCCAGTTGCCCAATCCCAGTACCAGTCACCAGTTCCAATATCATGGCCACAATGCCTCCACAAGCTGGCCACTCAATTTCGGTGTCGGTCGCCAGTTCCAACATCTCAGCTACAAGTCCTTCACAGGTCAATCGACCAACCCCAGTCCCCAGTCTTACCTTTTGGTTGTGATGCCTTCCAAGACCATCCGGTCAGCCCAGCCCTAGTCTCTCAAGCCATTATAGACTACACTGCTAGTCAATGACATAAAGACAACCAACGTTCAGGCGTCGGCCTATAACCGACACATTCTAGAATCAATTTCCAACGCTAACCCCATAGGCCCCCATATCTTGATGAACCTACGCTAACCTCATGTAACATGGACCCTCCTCTTTGGGGAATTGGCCCCCAATGTTTGGTGTCTTCCCCTACTCCCCCAGTACCCAGCACTCAACTCCCTGTATTCAAAATCCAAACCCAGTCCTCCATTTCAATGCCTAAAAATCAGGTGAACCCAGCCTATGGCCTTGTACTAGTACATTGTAGGGAAGAATCAAGCAGACTAATGGTAAGTGGCCGCTAGTCCCTGCATCTAACACTATTCCATGGAACAAGAAGTGGAACAACTCAGCAAACAACATCCTCAAAATCCAGAATTTGTCATTGATACTCCATAAAAGGGAGCCCAAGACATGCCCTTTGGGTAACAAAAGATGTACAGTCTGGATAACAAAAAAAGAAGGGGAAGAAGTGATACAATCACAGCCCAAGCTCACTCCCCTCAAGCGCTGCTAGGCGAGACTCCGTAGTAGCTAGCTTCGCCTCCAAGGTCGACACAAGCTGCACGCTTGCCTCGGCCCCTATCTTGGCAGTCTGCCAACTCGACCCTAACGAGCTTCACATCTCACCGCTGCTCCTCTAGGGCCTTTGCCAAAGCCTCGGCCCCGCACTCTACCTCGCTCAGCCACACGGCGCAGTCCCGAGCAAGTGACACGGTCACATCTGCGCACCTCCTCTACTCTGTAGCCGCCAATGCAAGCTGAGCCCACTGCTCCTGCACCTCTCGGACGGTTGCTAGTCACCGAACCGTCTGCTCCTGAGCATCCAAGAGTCGTAGGTACTCCGCCCAGATGCCAGCCAAGCCAGACATCTAGAGCTCACAAGGGAATCTAAGGCCATGGTAGCACTGGGTGCAGCCCCTCAGCCGCTGCCAAAGCTCCTCCGGAGAAGATAGGGGGTCACCTCCTACGTAGCCTCGGGCTCACTAGAGCAAGGCCGCACCAACGCTGGCATCCAGCTGCGGCTCCGATGGTGAAACAGATGTAGTCCACTCGATCCCCAGCTCCGGGGAGGATTGGCCCATCTCAACTAGCACACCGGAAGGACCTGCACGACCCCACCAAACACAAAATGGGTCAGCAACGTTCAAGACTTCCCTATGACAAGACAAGGTGAAAAACCTGAGAAAGGTCCTAACTCTCACCTGGTGTGGCTCCGCCATGCCTGTAACATCCTCACTCGGGGTTAGTGAGGGTAACCTCTCCTCCACCTCGGCAGCATCTCCTACTAGAGTCAGAGAGGGCAGAGGCTACCCTATAATTCGATCGTCCCCAGTGACCATCGGGGAGACAAATGGCTCTCCCTGATCCTCCTCGACAAGAGTCAACACGTGCTCCTCCTCAGACTCTAGCCCTGGACATAACACAAGATGTCAACACCCTGCCATGAACTCAAAACCAAAGCCAATGAGGCGGAGATAAGGGGCTGTATATACCTTCCAACGTCGCCTCCATCTCGACGTCTCCGGTAGAAGAGGCCTCGGAGGAAGAATAGCTCGAGCTCAAGCTCTCGCCAGTCTCCATCATTGCGCTGCCACTGTCGAAAGAACCAGACGATATCTCTAATGAACCCTCGATCGCGGGCAGATCAGAGGCACCTGCGCGTCAAGAAGCAAAGTTAGGCTACCACCAAATCTAGCCTCACATGAAGATAACTCCCTAGCTAGAGGTGTTGGGCAAGGAGCTCACCAGCTGGGGCGTCCCCTTCTGAGACCCCCTCAATGTCGACAAACTCCTCATTGCCCCTAGTAGAAGCTGCGATAGCAGGCTCATCTCCTGCTACCCAGGCCATGTCCCAGGGAACCTCTCCCTCCTCCAGAGGGGAAGAGGCACCTGCAATCAACCCCGGTGAAAGCTCAGCATGGGTGGGTAAAGTAAAGTAATCCACCCTAAAAGGATCAAGTGCTCAATTACATACCTGATGGTCCCACACTGGAAGACTCCACGAGCCCCACCGTGCAGGCCGACACCACGGTCGACAAAGGTGGGAGAGGCAGCTTTCCCAGTAACTGCGGTAGTCTACCCAGCATGTCCTCAACAGTGGGTGGGGGCACAGAGGTCACCGGTTCGGACTCATCCTTAAAGGATGGCAGGGCCACTGACGGGCCAGTGTCCACCAACTCCTGGATCATCTCCAAGGTGGCCGCCGCATCCTCACCTGCCAAACGAGCAACTCAAATCAAGTCAACAATTCATACTTACTAACAAGGATCCAACAACAACAGGAAGATACCCTCAACAGCAATTGGGCACTTACCCGGACAGCTACTAGCCACCGTGGGTGCTGGCACTTCTGCCTGTTCGGACGCTCCACTCAGTACCTCAGTAGGGGCCTTGGCCCCCGATGCCTCTGCCTCCTCTACACAATCCGGACGGTTATATTAGTAACCGAAAACAAGCAAAGCCCCAACTCACACCTAGCTGTAAAAGCCCTTACCTGAACAAGCTCCTCCTGCACCTTTCCACGACTCAAAATCAGGGAAGGTCTTAGGGTTGGGGGGGATTTCGTCCATCACCTGGAGAAATCCCTCCACGTCAATTTCACACTCTGCTCCCTCCTCATACGGGAGGTCCACTTCCCGAGGGGGCAAAAAGGTCACCTCCGCACCGGCCACCAGCGGAGCTGCAAAATACAAACAAATCTAGCAAAATAGAATTAGCCGACCATCCTGGCTAAACCAAACAAGGACAAAGGGGTCGAAGCGACACTAACTCAAGGCCGTCTCTGCCTCTACTTGCTCTTCAGCCTCGAGTCCCTCAGCGGACTCACCAGCCTCAGCCGCTGCAACCTCTACACGAGGGCGTTTCTGTCAAGGCTGCAGGCCTCCATCCCCACTCCCTGAGGATGCCTCCATGGAGGGCTAATCCCCCTCTGTCATAGAATCGGTTCACAAACATAGCATTATACAATGCTCCAGTCACACACCCAAAAAATAACAAAGTAAAGATGGGAAGTGCTAAAAGAAAGAGCCTTATCGGGAGCCCCAAAGGGGGTCGACGGCAAAGGCACTAGCTGCTCTGGTCTTAACGCCAATGCCCGAGCTGCCATCACGATGGCCTCCCGAATGTCTCGTAGAGTGTGCACACACTCAATCTGGGACATAAACTCCACAGACCCAGCTGACCCGATCGCATGAGCGATGTGTCGTCTCTAGTCATCGACCACAGTGTTAGCAAAGCTCCCATGCGGGAGTGCCCGGTCCAGTGACCCTCTGCTCCGGAGGCTGCAGTCGGCCAAGAACTGAGCCCACCAGGCCCCAGGTGCCCTCGGTCGAGACACCTTCTGTCACGCCCCGGGCACGGAAGATACCCATGGCGCGATGGGACTTTATATAGAACCACGCTAGCTATACAATTTACTACGGCTATTCTCCTTTGCCATACGTAAGAGTGCACATAAGACTAATCAAATCTCGTATGGATACAAACCACAACCATCACATAACCTTTTATTGAAATACGACATTGATACATGACTTATACACGAGTACATCCTTAAATTTCAAATACTACAAATGCTCTCCAAATACAAAACATATTTCCCACATTCAATACTAAAATTTCCAAAGTACAATATCTGTGAACAATAATACTACGACACTCGTTACTCTGATTCGGACCCTTCCAATTCCTGGCCAATTTCTATGCTACCTGAAAAATGTTAATAACAGCAGGATGAGCGAATCGCCCAGTAGGATTTACATCACAATACCAATAAATTGTAAGTGGGTTACGAATTCATTAACCATGAAAGTAAATGCATGTAGACAAGTGATATTCAAGGAAAATTTATTGGAATAGAAGTTGGAGTGTAATTAAATTGCACGAGGCAACATTTTAAGGATAGTATCTCAAGTAAAGATTTATCAAGATATCAAGTAGATCAAGCAGTAATTTGTCAATATCGAGCGATGAATATCAATATGGATCATTGAGCGAACACTTTCAAGCATGTAGAATTTGGCTATATCAAGCATGTAATCAAGTATTCAAGCATGAACTCATCAATTCATTCAATTCAAGTATGCCCATTCGGGCCTCATGTAATACCCTTTCGGGCCAAACAAGTCAAGTAAAAGAGAGGGGGTATACTGTCCAATCTAGCATGTATTTCGGTGCAATGCACGACACCGACAAGCAAGAGATCTTTCCCTCGGGTTTCGGGTGCTCCTCCCAGGACCAGACCGGGCCCTTTTGCCAGCATCTGTATATCATGGTTTTTGACAATCCACCCTCATTCAATAGTTTATAGCCCAAAGAATTTCAATAGTTGACCACTAGGAAAAATAGGGTAGAAAGTTGAATCCAAGGTAGTGTAAAAATCATTGGAGATGGCTAATGTATTAACTGTGGGTTAATTAGTTTTACACCTATAGATCATTATCTTTAAGTTTAATATAGGGAGACAGGGGTAAATGCCTTGGTCAGGGGCACCGAGTAGAGAATACGCCTCGCTCAAGGACGTTTTCTCAATACAATGTCAAGGTGTGTATAAGGGTTGTGTAATACCGTTGTATATTGATATCAGTGTGTATAAGTTGCGAATGGTATGCCATTTGCTGTACATGCTATTGCTATTTTATAGCTTAAACATACACCACAAGTTTCATATATAAACACATTAGTGCTTACTGAGGTTTCTTAACACAAACTACACATTTGATTACACAACTCATATGTGCATGCTACTGTAATTTTTTTTTTGACAACACATAATTAAAAATCTATTTACTGTGATCTCTATATAAATATAATTGGTGAACTGATTGATTCCCACCCTTACACTGATCACCTATGAGACCCTGGATACACTGATTATCTATATTTTTTTTTATGGATTTTTAGCAAGTGGTTTACATCCACTAAACCATTCTTAAGGTTTAATTAATATTTTAATCTAATGCTAACGGTTTAGTAAATAGATGGAGTTTCAGATTTTTGCCAATTAAGCTCAAGAAGACAATCTTGCTAGTAAAAATAGGTTCTATCATTTTATGATTTTTATGGATTTTTCTAAGGTAATTATATTTTCGTATGAATAGTGTTTCCGGTTTTAAGTCGAGCTTAAATTGACGATTAAACCCTGTAAACGAGCTTATTAGGATCAGGCACAGAAGACCAAAGTGATTGTCATGGTGTTTACTAATTAACTGCTATTTTTGAGAAATTTCATATAATAGTCGAAAGTTTTTACTTTTACTATTTACCACAATACTATTGATAATATTGTATATACATATTGTATAACTGTTGATAACTGTTGTACAATCTAATCAGAAATTATAATATTGTATACACATATTGTTAACACAATCAACAGTTGATAACTGTTGATAATATGTTGATAACTACGAATATTGATAACAGTTATATGACAATATAGTATAACAATTGAGCCTGAAAATATCAGTTAGCCACTTTCATGTTCATAGTTGTATGTTGTATAAGATTATATACAATGTATAATCGTTTCTGGGTGTAAGGGTTTGAATATACATATTTTATTTCTGTATATGTATACAAGTTAACTTAGTTATCAACTGTTATAGATTAACATCAGCACATATGATAACTGTTATCATATGTATAGATATCTATATATCAGTTATAATCTGTATATAATATAATCTGCATATTCTAGATATGTGATTAGCCGTTTTATCAGAAATTGGCGCCCTAGGCCAGGGCCTCTTACACATCCTTCGGATTAAGGGTATAAGTCGGCTAATCACAGCAGGTTAATTACACGGGGATTAAGGAGTTTCGGGCACAAGGAAGAACACGCCTCTGCACAGGCCGTTTCTTGAAATTTACGCCCCTGACAGGGGCATTTTTTTTTGTCTAACAATTTGCACAGTTCTTTCCGTTTTCCAGTGTGGTAACATGTGATTAACAGGTGATCTTTTTATATGCTGAGGCTAATATTAGCATGCAATCTGTTATCTAATGATACAAAAATGTAGCTTCGTCTTTAACAGGATTTACATGCTTTAATCAAGGTAGCTTGATCATGATTAGAAGATTTAGCATGGGTTTCATAACTTTTAAGACATGCAGAATTATCACATGGAGATGACAATTTCTCCTAATTATCTACTTTGCTATTAGATTGAGAACACCTACCTTTGTAGAAGAATTAAGACTTGGCAGAGGGAAATAAGATCCAACCAAGCCTTCTGCAACCCAGCAAGAAATCAGCACAGCCTTAACTCCAATAGCTATAGTAGCAGCACCCTAACAGCCTAAGCCTACGGGATGGAGTGTTTTTATAAGACAAGGACTTAACATTATTTTTCAGACAAGATAGGATAGGGTTAGGTATGAAATCCATTAATTCTGGATCTGGTCGGGGGATAAACAAGCAGCCAGGGTGGCTGGACAATGACGTTTCGGTTTCTTAGCAAAGACACGTCTTAATCCTAGCCGTTAGTTTAAGGGAAGTTATTGTTTATGTTAAACTCACGTCACTAAGTCTCCCTCATGAAAGTCACGCCCATTGCAAGGGCGTTTCTTTCCATTTGGTAAAACCAAAATGTTGGTCGTGGGTTTTGAACCCTAGTCTCAAGGATGAAAGGCAAGTAGTGAACCAATGGGCTAGAAGATTTCCTTGGTTTTCTACTACTCTTCCTTTATGGTAAGTCTAAAATTTTTAATAGTTTATTTTCTTGTAAATTTTATATATATGAGAAATGATTTAATACGGGGTGCTACAAGGACTATCTTCCCCTTCCCCCCATCCCACGCTCCTGCGTGAGGGTAATATTGTATTTTATGCCCCTCCCTAGTTCCCCCTCCCTATGTGGAGGTTGTTTTGTGCATGTACTAGCAGGGCTGACCACAAGCTCCACTGACGCAGTGTGTTTGCCAGGTGCACACGCTCCCCGGCACGCCCTCGTCTCTGATCGGTGCCAGTCTCTTCAGACTCGGCAAGGTATAGATTTAACCCTTGCTCCTTGGCATTACTTTTCTAGTATCTTTTCATGCTCACACCGAAGGTGAGGAGAGCTCGTTCTAAATTTCCCGAACATTGAGTGTTGACCGTTGCCGTGTGAGAGAGTGTCGTCATACCCACCCTCGGGTACTGGTTCTACCTCAGATGAGTCGGGTAACCTTCAGACCTTAGGTCTGTCCTCTCCCATATAACTCTTAGCGGCTCTAACCATTTAGGCTGTCCGTGGGTCACCGTCCACCCCTCCATTGTCGAGTAACCACCCAAATTTGAGTGATACGTGTGGTCTGATTGCTATTGCTCGGGTCTGTGGATCAAGTTGTGCTTGCTGTCACATAGGTCCTAGGGCGTCCCATAGGCCATTCCGCGTCAGGATGGGCCTCGTGCTAAGCTCATGTTCACTTGCAAAACAAAGAAAATAACAAGACAGTAAAGCCCAAATTAGTTCCTAGAAGTGTAATGTCTATGAAATGGAATGAAAGACCAACATCACAACTGGAATGGGGGATACCTTGGGGTTGAGTTTTTAACCCCTATAGGGCGTGAAAATAGTAAGAGGGATGAAAAAATGAGAAGAGAACGGTGACAAACGTAGATGAAAATTTGTAGGAAATGAACATGCAATGTCAAGACCAATGACTAAACACCTAGACCAAACACTAATAAAAAAATCACTACTCTCGGAACCAGAGGCTCAAATAGACGTAGAAGCCTCCATCCCTGGATGAGACTCACTCAAAAATTCGGCCGCACTTCGTCGCGAGCTCTGGATCTCCCCCCTCGCAAGCTTGGACTAAGGGTTCTATTTCTAGACCCCTGAAAGTCCAGCCCCGAATTAGGGTTTTCCAGTGCGAATTAGGCTGAGATACTTTAGGATAAAATGAGGATAATACTCCCAGCTTTCACTAGGATCAAACGAGATCGCATTTGACTCAGAATCCAAGGAGAAAAGGGTGGGACAATCACCCAACTTAACCACCGGTGGAGAGAGAAAACCCAGCCAGCCCAAGGATCTCAGCCTGGTACGCGATCGAACAATGGGCCGCTTACCACTGTACACGGTCCAATCCTAGACCGGTTACATGTGTCGGTGGTAAATAAATAAAGAGATAAACAACCCATTTATCCCATAGAATAGACTGGCTGAATCAGCATAGGACTCTCAGAATAAAAATGGTCTAATGATAGACTGCCCAAAAAGCTACACGACCCATTGATAGACCGTGTATACCTTGTCGGTGATAATTCAAAAAAAATAGGATAATTAGATAATTATCTGGAAAATCCACCCGTTCAAGACTCTTGCCAGTACACGGTCCAATGATGGCCCGTCCAACTTCAGTAAATGGCCTTGCCCTAGACCATCATTAAAAACCAATAGGTCGACGCTAGTAAGGGGTAGGGTCGACACTAGCACGGGTAGGGTCAACGCTAGCACAGGTAAGGTCGACGCTAGTGCAGAGGTGGGGTCGACGTTAGTTCGCTAATCCTTAGAAATAAATGGTCTGATAATAGACCACCCAACTTCCTGAACGGCCTAACTATAGACCGTGCACATGGTTGACGGTGAAAATTCAAAAAAATCTAATTAATCCAGAGATAAACATAAGCGGTCTTCAAAATGATCGTCCAAATACCTACACGGTCCATCTCTAGACCACGTATGTGCTAGGCGGTGGAAATTAATCAATTGGGATAAATAAGCCCATTTACGCCAAAGACCAATTACGATTAAGGCTCATAAACCCGAATTCAAGAGCAAACCTAGCCAGGGAGGAAGTTACCCATAAAATAAGCCCAAAGATATGCCTGGAAATGGCCTAATGAGTGATGGACAACTCGAGGCATCAAACGTGATGGTAAGAAGAATGACCCAACTCATAGGTAAAACATGGGTGTCAACAGATGTCCCTCCTTAACGTCCTCTTTGTAGGGGGGCGAACGTAAGTGAAGCGGAAGCGAAATGGAACATGGAGATGAAGCAAAAATGAAGCGGAGTGGACTGAAAAGTGGGCGTTAAGGGAAAAGACACATATTTTCTCGCCAACGAGCGATAGGAATCTTCCGGAAAACTCTGAACCAAACACAAGGAATGATCAGACTAAAATGACAGCAGTCTGGAGAAATTAACTAAATAAACAACAGAGAAAATAAACGGGCAACATCATCAGGGGGCATAATCCACAACCAATGAGGGAATAAGCAGTAGCAAAAAAGTAAAGAAGCAGACT
>JANBPO010000023.1:7471842-7483238 GCA_024336825.1 Amorphophallus titanum
AGTCGATGCACAGCCTCAAACTACCATCCTTCTTCTTCACAAATAACACCGGCGCACCCCACGGGGAATAACTAGGATAAATATACCCCTTCGCAAGCAGCTCCTACAACTGCACCTTTAGCTCTCGCAACTCTGCAAGTGCCATACGATAACGGGCCTTCGACATAGGCATCGTACCTAGTACCACCTCAATCACGAAGTCAATCTCCCGTTGTGGTGGCAACCCAGGTAACTCCTCGAGAAAAATATCAGGAAACTCGCACACAACTGGAATGTCCTCTACATCAGGACACTGTCGATCGACCAAAACCACAGAAGCGAGAAAACCCTGACAACCAGCATCAAGTAAGCGACGAGCCCTAATAGCCGAAACAAGCAAGCGGGAAGAGGAAGATTAAATACCTTGGTAATAGAAGGTAGGTCCACGAAGCTGTCGGAAGTAGACCTTCTTCGAGCCGCAATCCACCAAGGCATGATGAGCCTCAAGCCAATACATGCCCAAAATCACATCAAAGTCCTGAAGCGGTAACGCGTAGAGCCTGGCCGGTAAGTTCCACCCTTCCACCCACACAGGCACCTTCTCAAAGCAATACAGGGTGTGAACGAAATCGTCGGTAGGTAACTCCACCGCCATATCATAGGACATCTCAGCCACCGGGTCCTCCACACTCTGAGCAAAGTCGTCCGAAATAAATGAATGTGAAGCTCCCGAATCGAACAAAACACGAGTCGTGTAACCCAAAATCGAAAGAGTACCTTCTACCAACTACGACGCCTCAACCTTTTCTCGGGTCATGTGGGTCACTCGACCTCGGGATCTTTGCCTCCCCACAGTAGCTGACCGAGTCAACTGAGGAAACTGCTCCTGCTGTTGGTACTGTGACGGCTGTGACGACATCTACTGGGGCTGAAACTGTTGCTGCTACTGAAACTCGGGCTGCTGACGCGGTCTCTGCGGATAGTCACATACTATGTGCCCTGGCTGGTCACACCTGAAGCAAATCACGGGCGCCGAGCACGGTCTGCCTGAATGAGAACCACCGCACTTGGGACAGCCGCCCTGAGAACCACTCACCGATCCCTGGAGCTACAATGACACAGGCTGTTGAACACTGCCCACCGACTACTGCGTCGGCTCCTTATGACCACGACGTCTCCCTCCAAAACCAGCTTCCTTGAGCAGCTTCCTAAGCTTCGAACCAAACGACGACGACCCTGGTGCTAAAGCCACAGACTGAGCTGCCCCTGAACCACCTGCTGAGAGCTGGGCAGTACTTTGCTACTGCGGTACCTCCATCGGCTGATCAAAACCTGCCTACACCTGACCCACACTGTCCTGCTCTCGACCCTTCTGTAAATCTCTCTCCAGTGCTGATGCTGCCTTGCAAGCTGCGTCCAAGGTGGTCAAGCCCGACGCAAGAAGATGATGCCTCAACTCTACCCTCAGACCACCAACAAATTGCTCAGTCTTCACCTCCTCATCTGCCATGATGTGAGAAGCATAACGACACAGCTCAATAAACCTGAAGCGGTACTGCATCACTGACATGTCACCCTGAGTCGGCTCCAGAAACTCACGCAACCTTTGCAACCTGACAAAAGACGGACAGAAGGCATGCTAGAAAGCCGTGACAAACTCCTACCACGCGATCTGCCGAAGAGGACAAGACTGGAACACTGCACCCCACTCTGACATCCACCAAGTCCGGGCTGCTCCCTGAAGCCAATGCGTAGCCAACACCACCTGCTCCTCCTCAGCACACTCCATCGCACTGAAAATTCTCTGCAAATCATCCAGCCACTCCCTGGCCACCTCTGGATCTGGCTGCCCGCTGAAAGGAGGCGACTGAAACTACAGGAACTCCTTCAGCACGTGACCACGATCACCTCGAGACGATGAACCCTCGCCAGCTTCACCTCCCTGCTGCTGGCCTCCCGGTTGTCGCTGAAGCACATACTCGATCATGCCTCGGAAGAAATCGTCCATCCCTGGAGCTCGCGCAGCTCCAGCTGCACCCTCTGGAATCGTAGCTCTACTCTACTCCTCCGGACCATCGCCAAACTCCCCCTGCTAGGAACGAGTCTTCCTCCTTGGTGCCATAACTCACCTGACATCAAGGAAAAATAATCACAAATCAATAAAACACACGGACCCTAAGTCAGTCGCCGACTATACAGGACATTCATGGACTTTCTGGACCACTGCAGTCATTTCATATTCTTATATACCTTTACAACCTCGCTCTGATTTTTTTTGTAAAGCCCTACCTAGGGATAGAAGGTGGATTGATCCACCAACATATCACAAGGGGGTGATTTTATTACCAAAGAAGAATAATTACATTTACATCATTCGAATGCTAGGCATACCTAGCTTATCTAAATGAGCTGCACCCTTAATATGAGAGGGAAGCTCAAGATAAGAATAAAAAGAATTACATTGCAAGGTGCAGGCTAAAGAAGCCAAAGAATCAGTGACAGAATTGCCTTCTCTGTACATGTAAGAGATAGAGTCCAACTGTGTAAGAATGCTCCAAATATCTCTGACATATGTAAGGATGGGCCATGGACATAGAACTTGTCTTTTGATAACTTGGACAAGAATTTTCGAATCACACTCAATAAGGGCAGGCTTTGATTCAATGGTGCGTAAATATTTTACACCATCAAGGAGTGCCCGACCCTCAGCTATGATGCTATTTGACTTACCATAGTAGTGGGAAAAAGCAAGGAGTATATTCCCTCTGTGATCTCTAATAACACCTCCTCCCCTAGATTCTCCAGAATGCTTTAAAGCACCATCGGTGTTAAGCTTTAAGGATGGCCAAGGTGGATTGATCCATTTAATGGCTAGAATCTTTTGGTGTCTTGATTTGACATTCTGTAGGCCAAAGGCTTCTAATATCTTAAGTTTACTGTGTTTAGCTTCATAGAGATCAGCAGCTTGGCAAATTTGCTTGACTTTGAATCTGATGTTATGGACAAGGCTCTGTTTTGATATTTGGATATCATCAAACTTGGCTGCGTTTCTAGCACACCAAAGTTCCCACATAAATTACTGCTAGGGTGAAGAGAGCAAAGAGAGACTTTTGCTGAGAATCGCAGATTATGTTTAGTATAAGAGCTCTGACCACATTTCCTTCAATTTGTAAACCAAAGGATCTAAAAGAAGACCAGATATGGGCAGCCAATTCACTATGAACAAATAAATGGTTGAAGTCCTCAGCCTATGGCACCTTACAGTGGTAGCATTTTGAGCAAAGAGATATTCCCACCCTTTGTATATTGGAGTCAAGGGGAAGGCTGTTGCATAGTATCTTCCACAGGTGAACTGAGATCTTGGTAGGAAACCATGTAGACCATAGCCGATTCCACAGAATATAGGTCTGAGAGTTGTTACTGCTGCAGATAGACTTATAAGTAGAGGCCACACTGCAAGTCCCCGATGGTGAAAGACTCCAAACATCCAAATCTTGCTCCTGATTTAGATTGACATTCCTCAAGACATTTCTGATTTCAGTTGGAAAGAATCTATCTTGAACTGTGAAATCTTCAGCTGTCTGATGCATTAGATATTCTCGGACAATCATAGTAGAATTAGGAACATTGTCTGCAAGGACTAGATCTGCCATGGTGATATTTCCAAACCATTTGTCAAACCAGAAGTTTGTGTTGTTGCCATCACCCACAATTGTCTTTTTATGCTGGACAATGAGATTTTTAGCCATGGTCCAGCTCCTTCTTGCCAGTCCTTTCATGTTTTTGAACTGAACATTTGATAAAGGGCAGCCACGGATGTACTTGGCTTTAAAAATTACAGCCCACAATGAGTTTGAGTGGAGAGCCTGCCATAACATCTTGACCCTCAATGCCAATTCCATATGTCTAAGAGACATAATGCCCAGACCACCCTGAGTAACCGGTTGCAAATAGCCTGCCAAGACCTCGAAAGTTTTTTATTACCATGGGAGGAAGAGCCCCAAAAGAAATTTGTAAAAGCCTGCTCGAGAACTTAATGAGTACCAATGTGAAGAGGTGAGGCAGTTAAAAAATATATTGGTAATGAGTATAGGACATATTTGATGAGAATCAGTCTGGCACCCTGAGAAAGCATTTTAGATTTCCAACCATTGATACGCTTCTAAATAGAGTTAATAATTCCAGCATAATGGATCTTCTTGCATCTACCATAAACTAGAGGAAATCCTAAATACTTGTGAGAGAAAGAGTGCCGGGCAAATCCAGTAACCTCCTAAATTCTTCTAACAACATGAGTGTTGCCCTTAGAGTGCATGAAGAATCCACTTTTTGCAATATTTATCTGTTGGCCTGATGCCCTTTCATATGTTCTGAGGACTTTGAGTAGATTTCGGACTGAAACAATCCTGGCTTTGCTGAAAACTAAGGTATCATCTGCAAAAAGGAGGCGAGATATTCTTGGGTATCTTCTGGGACCTGAGAACCATTCCACTTGTCCACTAAGGTAGGCTTCAGTCAGGGATCTGCTCAAAGCCTCCTCGGCAATAATGAAGAGTGAGGGTGCAATGGGGTCACCTTGTCGAACCCCTATAGTAGATTTGAAGAAACCAACAGGGACCCCATTCAGCAGAATTGAGAACCAACAGTTGCTCACCAACTTTTCAACAAGGAATATGAAATGATTACTGAATCCAAACTTGTGCAAGACAGAGAATAAGAAATCCCATTCTAGTCGATCATAAGCCTTAGCCATATCAAGTTTAAACATCACATTTGAACCCCTGGTTTTCTTACCCAACTCATGAGATAGCTCCTGTGCAAGTGCAATATTCTCAACAATTTATCTTCCTTTTACAAAAGCAGATTGCTGTAAGGAGATGATCTTAGGTAAAATGGTTGCTAATCTGCTATTTATGATAGAGGAAATAATCTTATAAAAGTTGTTGCACAAGCTGATTGGCCTGAAATCAGAAATGTTAGTGGCATTAGGCTATTTTGGGATCAGAGCTACCAGTGTGGCTGTAACACTCCTAGGTAGAGCTTGCTGTGAAATAAAAAAGTCCTCGACAACACTAACAAATGAAGCAGAGATAATATCCCAAGCTTTTTGATAAAAGGCACCAGAGAACCCATCAGGTCCCGGGGCACTATCAGGGGATAGATTGAAGACAACATCATGAATTTCTAATTCAGTTGGAATAGCACATAGAAGATCATTATCATTCTGATTCACCAGCCGAGGAATCCAGTCTAGAAAATTGTCCTATATGTAGTGATCTTGAGTGGCAAAAGCATATTGAAAGTGAGAGACCGTAATGTTTTTTATTTCTTCAGGGTCTGAAGTAAGCTTACCATCTAAGTTCTGGAGCTGAGAGATAAATTGTTTGTGTCTATTTGCCACAGTAGTAGAGTGAAAGAACCTAGTATTCCAATCCCCTTCAGATAACCAACGAACCCTTGATTTCTGCCTCCAGAAACATTCCTGCTGAAGCAATCTCTCTGATAAATTTGATTGGGCTTGTTCTAAAGTGACAGAATTAGCATCCGAAGATAGAAGGTCATAGGAGTGTTCAGCTTTGGTAACTGCTTCTTCAGCTGCAATTAAATTCAAGCGAACATTACCAAACACCTGACTATTCCAGACCTTTAACATTTTCCTCATGTACTTTAGCTTGAGATACAGAGTAGATATAGGAGAGGTGGCCATCAGGCTGGTTACCCAACATAGTTTGACATCCTCCAAAAATTGCCCATGATATGTCCACATTTTCTGAAAACTAAATCTAGATTTAAATCTGTCATGTGAAAGAGATTTAACTAAAAGAGGAGCATGATCAGATGCTTCCCTAGATAGATGCTCAACAGAGATAGGGAATAAACCATCCAAGCAGCATTGAATAAAACCCAGTCTAATCTAGCCCAAATACCTCGACCACCTGTTTGATTGTTATGCCAAGTATAAGTTGATCCAATGAATGCAGCATCAATAAGGACATAGTCAGAGGCACAATCTTTGAAATATGTCATAGCAGCCATGTTAGGATCATTTCCACCTAACTTCTCATCAACAGCCAGAATACAATTGAAGTCACCAGCAACTAACCAAGGCCCCTTGATCTGAGATTGAACATTGGATAGGGAATCCCATAGGAACTTTCTCTCAACAACAATACAATTTAGCATAAACAATAGAAATGTGGAATTCTGCCATAGTAGCATAAGACATGTGGAGTGTGATTTGCTGAGCATCCCTGCTAACCAAAGAGAACTCTAGAGGATCCTTCCAAAACACCCATATATGCGCCATATCATCCTCATTTGCTATAGCTTTAGACATACCCAATTTTCTACATATAGTATCCATTTTACTAATATTTATCTTAGGTTCCAACAGAGCAATGCAATCAATGTTATATGTTTTAATGGGGAACTTTACACGACCAATGGATATATCATTACCTATTCCTCTGATATTCCAAATAATGTAATTCATTGTTGTTGAGTGATTTTAGGAATGTTACCCGTTGATCCACATCTTGTCTGGATCTTGTAATGACTCCTGGGCGCTCAATGTGCATATCCCTCACATTATCAATGGCAGCTAAATTTGCTATTTCCTGTCTTCTAATAATAGCCTCAGATGGTTGCAGCTCCACATTGGATATTAACTTGATCTCTTGGTCTGCAAATGAGGAATGAGAATCCACAATGTCAATCTCTGGAACAGGGGCAATGAGCCCCACAGAAGTAGTAGTTTGGTCTGAAGGGAGCTCCATAGTAGGAGAAAGCAGAATGTCCTTGTCACTAGAATTAACAATCAGAGGCTGCACATAATCATGAAGACCATTAATATTAGGAACAAAATTCTCAGGATTTGAACCTCCAGTTTGTAAGGAATGGGAAATGTGGATCCGAGAAAGGTCTAACCCTTCAGGATTGGCATTAAGATTACTCACTTCATCTATTCCACCTACAATGTCATCCAGAGGCATCTGACATTTTTGCGTATTCTGAATAATCATACTAGATTCCTCCAAATTTGCCAGAGTAGATGCATCCTTAACTAGCCCAAAGCTTGTATCCAGAGAATTTGAAGGGGGGTTGGAATTAGACATCTCATTCTTTTTGGTTAAAATTGGTTGCCATAAATGATGGGAATCGACTCCAGACATCAGTAATTTTTATTTGCATGTATATCCCTTAATTTGTATTTATGTCCTTGCATAAATAGGTGTGCAATTATAAGGTTTTGTAAGCCAATGTGTCAGTCCGTAGAAGTCCTTGGGTTTTCTTGTAAAAAAGTCAGTAGGTCCAGTAGGGGGCCCCACCCTCTTCCCCATTGGTCCACCTATGCCCTAGGGCTCATGTGGGGCTAGTCAACATCCTAGGTGGCTTCTAAAAGGATCCTTTCCTTTATGGACAAGGCAATGGGATAAGTGTATAAAAATGTCAACCTTTCTTTCCCCATTTCAAGGGGATGTCCCCCATTAAATATTATCTTATTAATTTTTATTTTTTGTGGGTCAAAAAACACATGGGATAATCTGGTCCCTTCCCCTCCCCAACCCTAGATCCAAGGGTGGAGATGGTTTCTTTGTATTGTCATATATAAGGTTGTATTTTTACATTTTGGGAATTAATGAGCATTTGAACATGGAAATTGCAAGTGCAATGTTGGGTGTGCCCCTATCCCCCTCCTCCCCTCTGGTTCTTCTTCCTCCCAGGGTGTGAAGCCATTCTATCCCCTCCTCCTCCCATCTATCTTCAATCTCTGTTGTTGCCGTCGCCGATCATGCCGCCATCGAGCCGCCGCGAGCTCTCTTCCGAAGTGCTGTCCACATTGCTATTTGCTGGACAGAGACTCACCACAAGAATTTTCACTCCCCGCTCCCAGATCTTCTGAATCTCATATTTGGCTGGTAGGTTCCCCACATCAATACCGAACTCCACAAAAAAAACCCAATCTCAAAAGCCATCATTTTCGATTTTTACCATTTTTGCCTTTCCACCCTTGGTAATCTGTCCACTCTGCAGACCCAGTTCTAGCAACCCACCATCCGACCCTTTAGCCCCCCTTAACCTCCTCCAAACCTCACGAAATTTTACCTGGAGGTTCTCCCCATCAAACCCCATATCCCATATTTTTTTCATGAATTAAAAAATTTTCTAGACCTTCCTAAAAATTTCTAAAAGCCCTTTTTCTCAATCTATCCATAGTTTTCCAGACCCGACCTCCAACCACTATAAAATCTCTAGAAAATCTAAACCTCCATAAACGTTCATATAAAAAATACCCCTATTTTTCTTACTTCCACCTCTGCAACTTTCATGAAGAACACATCACCCAGATCCGCCATCTACCCCACAGTCTATCCTAATTATTAGGAAACTCTAATTCTGTCCGACTAGATCTGGTTCTATGAACTAGCACATTAAAAATTCTGCAAATGCTATGTCAAAGTTGTTCTGAAATCATCGATCCGACGTCAGGGTTGAGCGCAGCGGCAGTTCTCAATGGACTATATAGGCTAATTTCAGAAATGAGGCAGCAGAAAAAGAGCTCAAGATTAATCAGGCAAAAATACGCCGGTGTTGATTCAGCCACCGCCGCTCCAAGCAGTCGACTAGGGACCTACTGCCGTCGTCCCGGTAGAGCGCTGCCTACAGAAGCCTTCCAGATGATGACGTCCCTTAGGACGTCCTTGGTTGTTGTCCTGTCGACCAGCAAGCCGCCGAACCGGAACCACCGCCTATCGCCACACGAGACCCATCAAAGTGCTACCCTCCAACCCAAGCTCGGTGCTCCCGGAGTTGTGTATAGACTGTTACCTCCCTGTGTGGAGTGGGCCATTTTTTTCATTGCAGTAATTAATTATTACTGTTGTACTGGGAGTTGCTGTCTTGGCTAGGACATCTTCCCCACACCCCGAGCGTGGAGGTACACTCGTCACACCCTCGTAGTCATATTTGCTTTCTTAGTATAAGTTCTTACTACCACTGCATGTGCTTAGTTAACTCCTAGCTCGTCAAAATCAATCACCCTTGTGAGTAGTGAGTGCGAGACCCGTCCCGTGACCCGGCCCGGGCACGAGAGTGAGTTTGACCACCCTTGACTCACTGTCGATTTCTCAACCGTGTAGGTCCGATGCTTCCCTCATTAAGGGACGAACATGATCTTGCTAGAGTCCTAGGTGTGCATTTCAAATTGGCGTCAACTTCGCATGTCTGTCCAGGATCAAATTGGTATTAGAGAGAAAGTTGAGTCTACGGTTGTCTTTGCATTTAAAAAAAGAGAGAGAAAAAAAGTGTCTTAAGTCTAGGAACATCATTGTTTTCAAACAAAAAGAAAAAATAGTGTTTTGACTTGCATTTCATCCCGATAACCAGTATATCAAAAGACGTTACTGGAAGGTTAGGTTACGTCTATCCGGAAGGTAGCCCCTTGCCTGAGGTTCACCTCCGCCGTGTACTAAAAGTTGGGTTAAGTTTAGGGTCTTGAGTCTAGAGTGTCTAGGTGTTTGCATTAATTTTGCATAAATGAAAAGGTCAAAAAATGATGAAAAGAATAAGGGTTCCAATGCATTAGTCTCTTTGTAACTATGGCCAACCCTTACATTAGACCTTCCCAAGGCAACCGGTCCGTGTCTGAGTTTATTAGGGACTTCGAAGCGTATCGGTTAAGATGTGGGGTCGGGAAGGAGAGCACCACGGCCGGATTCCAATTCCGGAGAGGTTTGCGGCCTCACTACCTATTTGAGTGTCTTTGCCGTGACGTAGTCACTCTGGAGCAATCTTATCTGGTCGCTTTAGCAGTCGCGCCGTTTGAGTCATGGTTTGATGTTGCCCTTCGACAAGCGTCTACCTCTCCACATGAGTCCCTGAGGCAGGATGCTCTGGCCCCACAACCTCACCCACCACAATCGGGGAACCCTTCCCTTAGTGCTCCGTTGCCACCCTCACCTTCCGATTTTCAGTCGGAGCCACCTCATCCCGAGCCACCCGTGTTTCTAACGGGAACACTTTTCATCGCCAAGCCACTATTTAGTTGGCTCAAGATAGGCTTGGTCCCATCTTCCTATCCACCCATGGGCCCTACACTACCACTCGTGCCCGTCAACTCTTACCACACCACCTTCCGGTCTAGTCACCATGTTGGTACGTTGGAGGACCTTATTATGGGACTAGACTCGCAAATGAGGTTGACGTGTTTGTTGGCCCAAAGCTTCGACCAACCCACCAGTCGTAGCTTCACCCACCCCGCCTTAGGGTCCATAACCTCCGTGTGCACCGTGGGTCATGTCACCACGGAGGTTCTTCTATTCCGCCCCATACTGGCCGAGCCCGACTTCATTCCTTTTATCTCACGGGAGGAATCATACCTCTTATCCATGACCACCGTCCCACCTACTACCACGCATGAAGGTGACCCTCAACACCTTCTAGATTTCTACACGTGGGACCATGAGATGAGGGAATCCATATCGAGGGGTTACACCTTCTTTGATCCCTTCGATCCCTTTCTTAGTTGGCCGCTTGACCCACGACCTCCATTCCCTCTCTTTACGGAGGTCCCCTACCACACCCCTTCCCCACGGGCCGGTCCACATTTGCTAATCGAACCCATTCATTGGTTAGAGATGCAATCATATATGGGTGATGATGAAGGTGACCTTGGTTCCCCCGGCCCACCTAAACCACCTGAACTTCCTGAACCTCCCATACCCAAGCCCCATAGGAATCCAAGGCATGACTGGTACACACTTGGATGCCTAGAAGTTCCCTAAGACGTCAACCTCTAGTTACGTCAAATGCCTGCATGGCACACATGTGGGTGTCCTGGTTCACCGTTGCATGTGTATGGGTTAGGCTAAACAATAGGTTTGCTTAGAGTCGTGTGTGTATCTTTGTCTTGTTCTTTAGTCGGTGTTTGTCGAATGTTGTCGATTGCATAGTAAGTCAGTAAATGTCGAGTCGAGTCATTTCATGCAAGCTCAAGTACCCATCTCTCTCGAGTATGAGGCCAACCGGATCATGTACACACGTTGTAGGCTTGCTAGCGAATGGGTACAGCTCTTTCTTTGTGTATCGGGTCGAGTCACCCATGGGACCCAGCGGTGAATCCCAGTGAGACATTGAGCCGTCTCCACCCCTTGTTAGTGACACCACACCGAGCGTCCACTTCTAGCCTTGTTACCCCAATAGCGTGAGCAGATAGATCATATACTGGGCAAGCATGTAATGACTAACCGGGGTGGGATGTACCTACGCCTCTGGTTTGATGGAGGGAACAGCCCGTGTCCAATAACGTTGGGTTCTACTGAAGCAATAGCACACCCCTCTTACTTGACGGGGTCGAGTTCTTCCCACCCGGAGAGAATTGATGAGAATCGACTCTAGACATCAGTAATTTTTATTTA
>JANBPO010000023.1:8999202-9011167 GCA_024336825.1 Amorphophallus titanum
TTTGAGAGACCTCCTCTCTCCACACTCTTAGGATTCCCTACACTCTCTCGAACTTGGAAGGACCCTGCATTGAGCATTCCGTCTCTTTAGACTGGGATTTCCTTATCTGAGACCTCCGTAAGTCCCCGCACCCGTGGATTCCCTCACGGACACCGGGCAGGTTGTACCTTGAAGTTCCCTTGGGGATAGTTGGCCCAAAACATGGTGAGAGAGTCCACCTAGTTGGCATCGGAGCAAATCACATCGCAACTAGGTTTCTACCTTGAGTGGATTATACAAACATTGTTGACGATCATTTAATTCACCAAGGAGGAAATAAAAAAAATCACCCATAAACATCCCATATTGTTTGATATTTTTGCAAGGTTCCCTTGATTGAATCATTGTTTGTTTGTTTAAATGTCTCACTTGAACAATCAAAGTAACATGACTAATCCAACACACAATCATGAGAACGGATAACCAAGCACATCTTATAATTCTCAATCTCATAATTTTCACCACAATTTTCTTAAGGGACCACATCTTCACCCTCATGGTATCACCCAACCTCAGGGCAACTCTCAGACTTGTGGTCCCTCACCTCGATCGCGAGCCACCATCTCCTTGGGACCGTCTCCTCCCGACGACGAGAAGGTCTCCCGAATCTTACGTGCCATAAATCATCTCACCCCTTAACAGATCCAGGCCCTTAAGGCCGTTGTTGAGGGTGCATCCCATCCTTCTCATCCTCCTTCCACTCCTATTCGGGTGGCCCATCACCCGCCTCCCTCTCATGTTCATATTCCTCCTATTCGGGTGGCCCATCACCTGCCTCCCTCTCATGTTCATATTCCTCCTCGGGTGGCCCATCACCTGCCTCCCTCTCATGTTCATACTCCTCTACGGGTAGTACACCACCCACATCCTTCTATTCCTCCTTATTCACGGCCCCAAGGCCCATGCATTCCTTGCAACCCAGCCCAACCGGGGCCTTCTTTAGAGCAGCCCATTAACTCCTCTCCACAGCCTTTTTATGCAAGCCCACCATGCCAACCCTCCATTGCTCAAGCTATACCTCTCCTCAAGACCTTGTTGATAAAGTTGCTTCGTTGGAGGAATAGATAAAGAGGGTTACAAGCCAGCGGCCCATTCCTCTTCCTCCTTCTCCAGTCAATCCCCTTTACGCTGTTCTGAATGACATTACAAAGATGGAGAAAGATTGGAAGGATAGGAGAGGTGACTACGGCATCGGCAGTTCAAGCGAGCAAGAGTCGACAGATTGCAACAATCAAGTGGATGTCATCCATCCTCCACCCATTCAAACCATTCATCAATATGGTCCTCCGCCTCTACATACACAACACCATTACACTCCATCACCCATGGTTACACCACTGTTATGGCATCTACTTGAGCCCGATAATGAAGAGCCGGCATTTGAAGAACCAAGGATGGCATGTGATGATGAAGGTCCGAAGGCACCCATCCCGAGTTTCCTTCGCTTTCCACTTCCTTCACTATCACTAGAGGAACCTCCTGCTCAGGACAAAACTACTGTCCCCAACCCAATCCCCACCTTTGAGACTTATTGGTGTTATGATGATGGGTCGATACTCCAATCATTCATGCCGGCGCATCATGAGTCTTCTCCTACCCCTAACACCTCTCGCACCGTCCGGCACTTCCTACGTACTAAACCTCCATCAATTACACCTCTACCAGCTACACCATTAGCCTCCACAACACCGGCTTTTGCTGAACTTTCCTCTAAACCACTACTAATCACACCTCCATCAGTTACACCATCAGCCTCTATAACACCGGTCTCCGTCAAACTCATCACTGAACCTTCTCCAATTAACCTCCCATTACGACCACCTCGGCCCTCCACTATTCCTTTTACTTCTAACCCAACTACCCCTACTCCGCCACTTAACTCTTCACCTTTACCCATGGCTAATCCTGAGTAGGATCCATCTCCATTTGCACTCGAGTTAACCCTGACTACTTCCAAGCAAAGGGCAAAACTTGACGTGTCTCCACTCACCCTTTCTTCAACACCTTCCATTACATCACCACCCCTGGAGCCTTTCACCTCCATTTCACCTCCCTTTACCACTCGGAACGGGTGTATTTCTACCAGCACATTTACCAGAGATGATTGAGAGCTGGACCAGAAGGATTTGATTACCTTACTCAAAGTCTGAGATTTTATCTGCCGTATGCCGACCCCGGCTTTTGTACCAAGCACGTTTGAAAAGACTTCACAAGTGTTTACTGAGGAAAAGTGCCAAGAGTTGGTGCCATGCCAACCCAAGGACAGAATCATTGAGTTATTCTACTCATTGGACGTCAGACAGTGAAGGCTCTCATTGCCCCTTGATTTATCATTGTGCAAGTTTCCAATCAAGAGAAGGGGTTCTCCTCAAATGCCATGATGCATGCTTCTTTTAAGGAGATGGCAAAGCCAGTATTCACATGGGGGGTTGGGCACCCTTTGCTGGAAGCCCCCAATGTCAGGTATGTTTCATATTTGCTTCCATGCATGGGGCACATAGCCGCGCTGACATAATTGCCCAAGTCCTTCACACTGAGGGGGGTCCCCATCGGCTGACGTTCTGAATCTATCAAGGACCTACACGCAAGGGACTTGCTATGACAAAAGTGCTCTCCCACATGCGGGCAATTTTAATGCTCTCTCTGTTGGCCTCACATCAAATGTTGCCGCAAATGTCAAGAGTGAAGGGGCAACGGTTCTACCAAGCATTCATCCAAGAAGGGCCAAGCCCTCCGCACGGTGGGCTCGTTATACGAGGGGATGTTCAAAGAGCCAAGTTAAACTTTTTCACCATCAGAGGGTGTTTGCCAAGAAGAAAGGGGGGGCCAAGCTCTAAGGAGGGTATGGTGGGCACCCAGTAAGGTCACTTTCCTCTAGTTCTGTTCCATCCTCATTCATTTTGTTAAGCTCCCCTCCTTGGATCATCTACCTTCCCTCTCCCAAGGCCTCCTGTTCTGAATCATCTTGATCTTCAACTTGTTCAGTTTCTTCCTCTAGTTTCTCTTCTAGAAACTCTTCATCATGGTTTGAAATCCTGTCATCATTATTCAAGTTATCGACAATTTTTGTTTCATCAAATATGACATGAGGAGATTCTTCTACAGTTTTGTTCGTAACATTGAAAACCCTATAGGCCCTAGTTGTTTCAGAGTATCCTAGAAATATTCCTAGAGTACTCCTTACTTCAAATTTATGTAGGTCCTTTTTGTTATTATTATGAATGAAACATTTTGAACCGAAAATTCTAAAATATGAAATATTTGGCTTTTTATCTTTCAGTAATTCATAGGGAGTTTTCTTATAGACGGATCTTACCAATGCTCTGTTAAGAGTGTAGCAAGTTGTACAGGCTACCTCTGCCCAAAATCTTCTGGGTAGTTGACTCTCCACCAACATGGTTCTGGCCATCTCAATGATTGTGCGATTTCTTCTCTCCACAATACCATTCTGCTCTGGAGTCCTGGGAGAAGAAAATTTGTGAGTCAGTCCCTCTTTATCACAGAACGCAGAAAATAAGGAATTCTCAAACTCTCCTCCATGGTCAGATTGAATCATGGAAATACTGTGAGAGCCTCCTTGTTTGATTTTATTAAAGAAATGTTCAAACTTCTGAAAGGCATCACTTTTATTTGCTAAGAAAAATAACCATGAATATCTAGTGAAATCATCTACTATCACAAACCCAAATCTCTTCCCATTTAAACTCTGAGTTCTGGTAGGACCAAAGAGGTCCATGTGCAAGAATTCCATCGGCTTGGTGGATAAGGACTCAGTTCTAAGCTTGAAAGATTTGCGGGTTTGTTTGCCTAGAGCACAGGCATCACAAGTCTTTGAAATGGAGCTGAATTTTAGTTTAGGCATGCCTCTCACTAAATCATGCTTAATCAATTTATTCAAGGTAGAGAAACTAGCATGTCCTAAACGTCTATGCCAATCAAATGCATTATTTTCCAAATCAGCAGACAGACAAAGATTTGACTCAGATTTATCATCTAAGTCCACAATGTAAACATTATTGACCCTGTTAGCTACAAACTTAACATTGTCAGAGTTTATTTCTAGAATTTTGCAAGCATGATCATCAAACAAGACCCTGTGACCTTTGTCACATAACTGACTTATGCTGAGAAGGTTGTGTTGAAGACCTTCTACTAATAAAACTTTCTCAATTGAGTTAGAGGTAGTCTTACCAACCGTTCCTGTTCCAATGATCATACCCCTGTTCTTACCTCCGAATTTGACCAGACCCCCCATCTTCATTTCCAGCTTACTGAATTTGGATCGGTCACCTGTCATGTGCCTGGAGCAGCCACTGTCTAGATACCACTTGTTGTTCTCGGCTGCTAGGCTAACCTGCAAAATGACAAATCAAGCAGAGTGGTTTGGAACCCAAGATAGATTGGGTCCAAAAATATTATTCAACTCTGTAAGCATGCATTTTGGAATCCAGATTTGCTTGAAGGTTTTCATCTTTCTCATGTTGTTGACATTTTTGTTAGCATTTTGTCTAGACTTCAGTCCACCAGATCTAGTGAAGTGGAATCCGTTCTGTGGGTATCTTTTGTACTCAAAATATCTAGGTGAATCAAATTTATTGAAAAAGTGTTTCTGTGGATAAGGAGGACTTTCCCAGTTTCTTCTATACTGGCCCATTCTGTTGTAGGAGTTTGGGTTCCTGTTCTGATGAATGGGCTTAAGAAATTGTTTAGCTGGGTTTTTTCTTATTTTTGATTGTTGTTCAGCAAAGTTTGTTAGATTTTTCATTGGTTGATGTGCATTTTGAACACTGTTGGAGCTGGATGGTGTGTCCAGTTTTTCTTTTCCCTTTTCAGAATAGAATGTTGTAGTTTTGAACTCAAGGGGTTTCTTGCTAGTCGGGTTATAGCCTAAACCCTCCTTGTTGAAGTTAACCCTAGTACCTAACATGGCATCCAGATTAGTTTTTCCCTGAACAAATTTTTCTAAGGTCTTTTGTTTATCTTCCAGCTCTTTTTGCATTGTTTCACAATTTTTCTGAAGTTCAACATTCACCTTCTTAACAGCTTCATTTTTCTCAATGATCAAATTGTTTTCACTTCGACTTTCTTGAAGTTTTATCTTAAGTTCATTAAGCTGTTTAAGAACTTCCTGGTTTACTGATTTAAGATTTTCATTTTCCTTTCTCAGCGAATTCATTTCTTCCAATTGTTCCTTGGCTTTCTGATTCTCTTTGCTAATTTGAATGTGCTCTTCAGTGTTAGCATTGAGTTTTCTCTTTAGGGTCCTATGCTCTTTACTCAACGAGTTAAACTTATCTAAAAGCTCAGCATAGGCGTCTTCCCAATCATCAATTGAAAAATTCTCAAACATGTTTGTTACCTCTTTGTCATCATTTGCCACAAGACAAATTCCTTCTTCGTCTTCTCCTGAGGAATTGGCCTCTGGGTCTTCCTCCTCGTCACTCCACGTGCAGACCATAGCTTGAGGTTTCTTCTTCTGCACCTTGGAGCCCTTCTTTTGGAGGTCGGGGCCTCTCTTCTGGAGATCGGGGCAATCCCCTTTCATATGTCCAGGTCTTCTGCAATGATAACATGTAACCTTCTTAGTATTCCTATTTTTATCATTGTTAGAATCAAAATTCTTACCAGAAGGATATGACCTCTTTCTTCTAAATGTTCTTCCCTTAGTTTTCAGGAACTTCTGAAACTGACGAGTGAGCATAGCTTGCTCCTCTTGATCAAGGTCTGACAACCCATCAGACTCCCCACTGCTACTACCGCTGCTGCTGCTACTATTCCCACAAGACACCTTGAGGGTAATGTTCTTGCCCTTCTTGTCACTTCCTCCATCATTTCTTTTGAAATTCATTTCGTAGGTCATTAGGGATCCTATCAGCTTAGTTACTGTCAGTTTCGACAGATCCCTAGACTCCTCTATCACAATAGCCTTAGTGTGCCATGCGGGGGATCATGATCTAAGAATTTTCCTGACAACATCCCCTTTAGCAATCTATTTCCCAAGCCCTCTAAGGTTATTACTGATCAGAGATAGCCTAGCGTACATCTCTGTGATAGTTTCCTCTGATCTCATCTTAAACAGTTCATACTCAGAGGTGAGCATATTTACCTTAGAGTCTTTCACCTGGGATGTACCTTCGTAGATTAGCTCTAATTCATCCCACATCTTCTTGGCAGTCTTGCATGCTGTGATCCGACCATATTCGTCCGGGTGAACTGCACATTAGATGATATTCAGGGCCGTCTAGTTAAGGGCTGAAAGCTTGATTTGTTCCTCTTTCCATGCATCTTCGTTTGGTGGAAGTTCGTATGACCCCATGGTGATCACCCTCCAGAGTTTGTGGCTCTGGGCTCTGATAAACACCTCCATCCTATTTTTTCAGAAAATGTAGTTGTTACCATCAAAGAAGGGAGGGTGGCTTATAGACTATCCCTCAGCCATAAAACTACGAGGACCATTAGATCCAGAGTTACTCTGGCCGTTGGACCACACAATGGGCAACCTGCTCTGATACCAATTGATAGATCGAGTGGAAGGTGAGCTAGAAAGGGGGGGTTGAATAGATCACCCCTGATTCAAAATTTTGATAAGAACAGCCTATGAATACTTGAAACGCAGAAGGGAAATGCCCTCGTTCTAATTACAGAATAGACAACCACGCAGAGACTAAGCGGGAAGACGTAAGTGAGGCGTAAAAGATCGAGCAATTAAGGTGCTAGGGTCGAGGGAAATAAAACGGATAAGAAAAACACCCTTCAGGGACAGAGAGTTTTTAAGGTGGTTCGATTGTAATCTGCAATCTACGTCCACCCCTTACTCCACTGGAGTAAGGCTTCCTTGCACTAAGCAATCAGAAACCACAGACTCAGTCTGCAAACACATGCTGCGTGACAGCTTGCCCCGAGGAACACTTTCCTCGCACTTCTGAAGACCAGAAGCACCACTGGAGTACCAACCTCCCTTCCTTCGCAACCTGCAAAGGGAAACCCGTAAGCTGCTCCCAGCAACTTACTAACCAGAGGATCGTTCCTCTCTTCCTCCAAGCATAGTGGAGGGAAACTGGAGAACCTCTCCCTTCCTCTAAGTGACCTCAGAGGGTAACAAGAAGATGTAAAATAAACTTGAAGAAAAAAATGAATAAAGGGAAAAATAGATGATCAGAAACGACGACAATGTAGCTTCTGTAGAAGTAAAAGTTCAGACTCAAACAAATTGGTCCATTAAACAAGCTCTCTTCCTTTCTGAACCTCTCTCTCTTTCTCTCCCCTTTTTTTTTCTAATGGAAATTTTCGGCTCTAGCGGAGGACACAGATCTTCTCTTTCTATCACTTCCTTTTGTTAGCTCAATTCATCTCTTTTTTTCATCCTTCCTTCACCTGTGCTATCAGCATCTATTTATATGGAGGCTCACGAAAGAATGGGAGTGTAGAGACCACGCTTCCCGCCCAAGGAATCGTCTAGAACTACTCTGCATTTAAACATGTCAACAGCTTCTATTTCTTTTCCTCCTCAGATCACGTGCCCTTCAAACATTGCTCCTAGTACTCAAGAAGTCCCTTTAATTTTAGTCCCTGTCATTATAACAAACACTTAGTCAGTGTTAGTTATGCAGAAGATATTCAGACAAGTACCTGATTCGCACGGACTCAGAGTATGCTTATACAGAAGTATGCAAGGACTTTGGTTCGTTCCAAATAAGAAAGGTGCACGGACTTGGATTGACGAATGTGCAAAGACTTCATTTGCAATGGAACAAGGAATATGCACGGACTTTGGTATGCACGGACTTTAGTATTGCTAGGGGCAAAACGTGCAAGGACTTTTGTTGTCAACACATGCACGGACATTATTTTCCTTCTAACAAAGAAATATGCACGGACTATGTATGCCCAAGAGGAAACTTGCACGGATCTTCTACATGCAGCGTGCAACTAGCACGGACTTTATTTGCCACTAAACAACAATGCATCGAGCAGAATTTGCCTAAGGCAGAAACCTGCACGGACTTGAGAGGCAAATGAACAAACATGCATGGACTTATGATGTGCACCGACTTAAATTTCCAACAAAGACTAAAGACATGCACGAACCTTAGTTCTTAACAAAAACTAAAGGATGCACGAAATTTATGTGCAATGGGTTTAAGCAATGCACGGACTATGTATGCAGTTCCACAGAAATATGCACGGACCTTGCTAGCATATAAACATGCATGGACTTTGGTGTTTAAACCAAAGCGTGCACGGACCTTGGATTGCACGGACTTAGAATGCATTGGCGAAACATGCACAGACTCAAAGATGTTCAGAAGAGAAAAATACATTGAGTCAGACGAGAGTGAGCTAAAACATGCACGGACTTTAAAACGTAAAGAGCAAAAATATGCACGGACTTCGTATGCATGGACTTTTGTTTACAACAACAGCGTTAGAACATGCATGGACAAAACATGCACAGACTTCACTCATGCATGGACTTATGTTTTTGCATGAACTTTGTTTTCAGGAAAACTAAACCATGCAAGGGCATTGAAACATGCTCAGACTCTAAGTGATGCAAATGTGCATTCTGATAGAATGTGCACTGAGCCTATTGTGCATTCTGATAGAATGTGCACAGACCTAGTTTGACACAAACCTGAAACTTGCACGGACTAAATGATATGCGCAGACTTAAGAGGAAACTGCACAGTCCGTGAATCAAGGCAAGGAGAAATGTGCACTAACTATATGAGCATATAAACAAGCATGTTTTGACAAATAGTGTGTGACATCATCAAAACCATCAGGATTCAACAAGGGTGAGAGAGTGGCTCCGGCGTGGTTGGTGAGATGGACGTGGGCAGTGGTGCTGTGTGGCCGTCGAGAAGATTAGCAGGTGAATGTGGTGGGGGCATGCATGCGGTGGTCGACCTGTGCGTGGGAGAGAGGGTAGGCAGGTGTCATGGCTTCTGTGGGTTAGTGGGGAGGGTGAGAGGGAGAGGCCGACTGTCCGTGCGTGTGTGGTGTCTGGGTGACGAGAGTGGGAGGAGCGACGTCAAAAGTGAAGGGGAGGCCGCAGGTGCTTGGGTGTGTCTGTGGGATGTCAGACGGTGGCGAAGGGGTGTGCGCTGTGAAGGGGGTGGGGTCAACATTATGGTGAGTGGTGTAGGTGGTGGTGGTGGCAGTGTGAGAGAGGGCATCGGTGGAGGGGCTCGCCAGCGGTGTGGTTAGTAGAGAGGAAGAGAGAGTGAGGGAGCGGCATCAGTGTGTGCAGGGGGGTGTTCGGGACACTCGCGGCGGTGTTAGCAGAGGAAGGGTGTGGGCAAAGGGGGGTGGCCTTGCCGGGGTGAGGGAGAGAAGAGTGGGATGGGGAGAGAGTGGGTTTGGCCATCGGCCCCAGGTGTGTAGGAGGGGAGTGGCCAGGGAGTCTGTGGTGGAGGTGTGTGTGTGTAAAGGGGAGTGAGGAGTGGGAGGCGGTGAGAGATGGCGGACATTGCAGGGGGTGTTCCCGGAGAGACAACCCCAGTTGTGTGTGGGACATGTGAGGTGGGATAGAGGAAAAGGGAGAGCAGTGGTAAGAGGTGATGTGTGTGAGAGAGGGTGACGGGGAGAGGGATATGGCCGCTGACTGGGTTAGTGTGGAGAGAAAGAGAGAGAGGAGGAGTTGATGATGAAGTGTGTGTGGTGTGGGGTGCGTCGGTGAGAGAGAGGAGGGGGGAAGAGAGATGGAGGGAGAGGGTGAAGGTGAGGGGAGAGCACCGTGGGAGGTGGGGAGAGATGTTCTTGCGATGGGTAGAGAGAATGGGTGAGAGGGAGTTCACGTAGGAGGGAAAGAATGGGTGTTGGGTTTTGTTTGCTTTTTTTTTGTTTTTGTGTGGGGAGTGTGGAGAGATACGAGAGATGGTGGGGAGTGGGAGAGAATGGGTTAAAGTGGGTGTTCCCGTGACTCGTCAGAGAGTGGGGTTCGGAGTGTTTTATGTGTGTATTATTATGGTGATAGTGAGGGGGACAAGATCCGGGAAAGATGGGAGATGATTAAAGGTTTTTGTGTTTTTCTTATTTGTAGGAATTTAAAGTGGGCCAACCCATTCACAAAGCCCATTAACACACCAGAAATGGGCCAAGCCCATTAACACCTTTTTTTGTTTTTGATAAGACTTCAAGGATGGCCTAAGCCCATTAATATACAATGCCCTTTTCATTGTTATATGGAAAAGGGATTGACCAAGCCCATAAACACACAAGAAAAATTTTATTTATGTTGGAAATAATCGGAAGTCACCCAAATAATTCAAATGCGCGAGCCACTTTGGGGCATTATAGTGCAATACGAGATTTACTCGTGGCAACGTCAAAATGGCGTCTCTACAGCTGTCCCACATTGGTGTCTATTTTGCAGGGGAATGACATGTAGTGGAATGGAATGAAGTATAGTGACCTATAGTGGAGTGGACTGAAAAGTGGATGCCAAGGTGTGATGAGACACCCTTTCAACATTACG
Source organism: Amorphophallus titanum (assembly GCA_024336825.1). Lineage (NCBI taxonomy): Eukaryota > Viridiplantae > Streptophyta > Magnoliopsida > Alismatales > Araceae > Amorphophallus > Amorphophallus titanum. The sequence continues at coordinate 9,009,722 of JANBPO010000023.1, forward strand.
TAGTTAAATTTTTTTCCAAGTTTCACCGAAGAAATTCTGAAGAGGGTCTTTCGAAATCAACAATTGTTAGGATGGGAAAGAAATAAGGAAATGAAATAATGTGCGCTAAGGTACGACTAGGAAATGAGACCTTCTTCTCTGCGCGGAAGTACCTGGGTTGTGAACTTGCAGGTTTCACCATTGGGGAGCAATTACCAGGTATTGTGGAGGTGCTGTAGCCAAGGTGGGTGTCATGCCTCAGGCGTGGAAGGGACCCGTACGCGTGACGAGTCTTATAACGATCATGTCAATCAGAGCAATAAGATAGAGTTCACTAAAGACAAGAATATTACTAACCAAGTTTAAATTTCCACAATAATGCTAATATTCCAACATAACCATAACAGTAAGGACCCATACTGATCATAAGATTACAAGCCTTAACACATTCTGGCCACTATCATAACTGAATTGCAAAGCAAGAATTCAAGATACAACAGATGCGACTAACTAATAGTTCGATGACCAGTGACTCTAGCACTCTTCACTCGGTCTCATTCCCATCTGGGTGGTGGTCGCTATCCAAGTTGCCTGAAAAACATTAGAATGCAACTGGATGAGCGAATTGCTAAGTAGGAATTACATCTCAAGTTCTAACAATCTTTAAGTGATTTACATATTTCATGCAATGCAGGTAAGCTATGCATGATGGACCAGCAAGATATCAAGAACTGTATAGAAGGAATATCACATGATTTCGAGTATCAATAAAATAAAGGACTAGCAAGTGATTGCATAACATTTTTCCAAGAAAGTAAGCAAGTAATATCAAGCATATGTAATATCAAGTACGTGTAATGAAATTGGCTATTTCATTCATTTCATTCAAGTAAGTACCGTGCCCTTTTTCAGGCCACGCAAGTCAAGTAACGAGAGAGCGAGTGGGTGTCTAAAGTCTAGCAAGCAAGTACTTCGGTGCAATGCTTAAACACCGTGATCAATAAACTCCCATGGGCACAAGTACCTTCGGATGCTCATCCAAGGACCAGACCGAGCCCTATACGCACAGCATTGAGTCATGTATTGTTAGACATCCACTCTCATTTTATAGCCAATATAGAAATTCAAGGTTTAACCATTGTAGGATATATAAGGTAGATTTTCATGGAATGGAGTTTAAGGTCATATTATCAAGTAGGGATGAACTATGAGTAAACCAAATAAAATGCACGATATATCGGGAATCTGGGTGAAATTGGCGCCTCAATGGCTACCACATATTGCTGAATTGGCGCCCTTCAGGCTGCCATTATATTTAGAATAGGCGCCCTCACAGAGGGTCACCCATTCTTGTGAACAGATAGGCTCAGGGAAACCCAGAAATCATCGGGGTGGAAATGGCGCCCTCCTGGCTGCCATTTTATCAGGAAAATGGCGCCCTAAGAGCTGCCATTATATTCAGAATTA
>JANBPO010000023.1:9360405-9371607 GCA_024336825.1 Amorphophallus titanum
CGTGTCCTTGACACCTGGTCAGCCTCTTTGACTTGGGCCTTCATACCCCTTGGGAAGAAACCTTGGCCCTGCTGGCCGTCTACCAGCAACGGTCCAACCCAATGACCCTGACTCAGCATCATCGAGTTTTCCCAGGTTTGGGTGAGTGACGAGTGAGTAGCCATCGTCGACGGTCCGTTTAACTTACAAATTGTGCATGCTTGCTAGGTCTAAGGGAACATTGGTTAGCTGCTACATCCCCTAGGTCTTAGAATACCCATTGAGGTCCCATCATCATAGTGCTATATGAAAAGACGTCGCGAGACATTTCGTTTATGTCGGTTCGGAACACGGCCTTTCTAGCGTCGAGGAAACCTTCGAGTTCGTCCTTCGCCATGTACCACTAGGTGTTTGGGTTGCCACTACCATCCTTAGGTCATTTCACATCAATTGGCATCACCGGCTTCCCTCCGAGGCTTTGAGCAGCTCGAAGCAACAACCTATGGAGAATTGTGCATGGGTGACTTATTCGTCGGCCTAATATGCCGGGGGTATGTCATTTGCACTCCCCTCACGCCGTATGTAGCCGTCACATACAAGTCCACGCCGGCCGTATGTGAGACGTTATGACATGGGCAGGCGTCCCCTCATGCTGGGATTTCCCCTCACATGTCCGCTGGTCACAACCGCACATGTGCCATGACGTCATGCTCTCTCTCAGTCATGAGGCCATGTTCGACGGCTCGACTTGAGTCATGGTCGGCCCTTGCCCAGACATCGGATCGCTGCATCCCTCCAGTTATCTAGTCACAAGCCCTCATTCGGCATCACGGCCCTGGCCCACGCCATGAGAGGAGTCCTCTATAAAACACATATGTGTTCACCGATCACGCATCGACCCGGGGACCGACTGGCATGCCAAAATTGTCCTGTCGCATGCGCCAGTTGTACCTTGGCCACTACGGCCTACCTGTAAAGAAATGTACACCTCAGTATAACACCGCCAATTAGACGAATGCCCTCGCATCCACGTTCAGGCCCTCAGTTTTCCTTCTGCGTCACTTAGTGTGAACCTCCAGCACTCCCCGACCCCAGTCAACACCACCCAATGAAAAGGTGAACCTACAGCTACAAAGTGCCCTTGGCTCTCCATCTAGGACTTTAGGAGTATACGGACTCCTCTTCAGCATGGAACGAAGGTCTTCAGATTCAATCCGATGTAAATAAACACCGACTGCTTGCGGTCGGTGGGGAAAGATGTCCTGTACATGACTCCCCACAGTCGCCTGCGCACTCGCACCCACGGAACCGTCCTTCCCTCCATGTGTCCCTCACCCCTTGAGTCCACGTGCCGCGCCCTGGTAGCACATCCCCAGTTAAATATTTGGTTCCACGGGTGATTGTCGAGAAATCGACTGGCATGCTCGCATCCCAGCCATGTTTTCCCTCCCGCCCGAAAACCTCTCATGTCACTCGGTCTCCCCTTGACTCTCCAAAAAGATGAGTGCACGGTGCCGCTCTGAGAAAGATACGGTCATGAGAGGGAGTGCCCGACACGTGTCCTGTTTTGGCACCTCTCCCGTAGCTATATCCTACCCCTCACTCCGGTCACCGCACACACGTTCACCACGCCGGTGGGCACCGAACCCCGCTTCCCCGCGCGTGAAACAGCTACCCATTCAAAGATGCTATTGAACGACTGATCTAGAGAGGGGAGCTACAAATGGGCGACCACAAAGTGGATCCCTCATGACTTGTCCGATCTAAAAAGGGTAGTCAACATGGTATCTTTATGCCTGCAACTACCTGAAGGGCAGATGCCAGCTGCAAAGGAGAATGAAAAGAAGAAATTGAAGAATAAAGGGGGGGCATCATTCTCTCATGTAATACCTTATCTACCTTTCCCGGTACGAGCCGAGCAGCTGAAGAAGAAATATGCCTTCCACTGCCTGATAAAGAGGCACGCTACTATGCCCCACCTCTACGTGAGGCTATGGGGGCAAGAATGCCAACCTTTGGGGGACAAGACGTTTCCAACAACAATGGTAAGTTGCCGCTGATCCCAGCTAAAGCTGAGGTGGAAGGTAGCACTTCTGACTTTTCCCAGCCTGACCCTGCTATGGTAATAAACCTATGTCAAAAGCTTCAAGAAGTTGAAGTGCTGAGAAGAGAATTAAGAAAAATGAGTTTATACCTAGCTATACCCAGGCAGGCTGGGTCATCATCTAAGGCTTCGCAAGGTGGCATTGAGCCATTCGAAACCTCACCACGGCCGACTATGCCACGAATTGCATATGATCATATGGGGGGCACCCCCTCTCAGCAGATACTTCACGCACCTTCCGCGCGCCCCTCAGCTTTACGGGCATGTCAGGGGGCAATTGCCACACCTCGTGCAGTGCCATTAATAACCCCACTCCTATAACTAGCTAACCCGCACCGGAGTTCGATAACTTCGGTCATGATGGATGAGTCAAGGATGGAGCTGCTGCTAAAATGAAGCTGGTTGAGGGAGAAATCACTGAGGCAACACTATACATGACCGAGCAGAAGATTGATGAGTCTGCCTCAGATTATATTTGACGATGGAGGAATCTCAGTGCGAGATGCAGACATCCACCCAACCACAGGGATGCTATACAAATATGCAAACGCAGCATAAAGATGAACAACTTGCTAAGGGTGATCGACGTTGAAATCAAATCCTTCGAGTAGCTGAATGATCTTACACTGGATATTGAAGCCCTCTTGGCGAAGCATTGCCTGGTTGCTGATACCCCAAGTCATAAGAATAAACCAGCTGGTGAGCCACCGGTGCAAGAAGAAAAATCACTGCTAACTTTGAAGCATTCGAGCAACAACAGAAGAGATTGAAAGAGGCGGCCGACTCTTTCTCCACCAAGCCCCTCGAGCGGAGGTCCTCACTAAGGGGTAAAATGATGAAATCATATTCCTTTCCAAAGGACAAGACTCGAATCCTCTTCGAATGGGCCCACGAATATGGCAAGGTGGTACTCCGGGAGCCCAAAAGACCAAACGAGGTCGAAAGAAAAGATGACCCCCAGTTTTACCTTTACCATCTAGGGTTGGGGCATTCTATTGAAGATTGCTACATATTCAAGGACATCATAAAAGGCCTGATTAATAAAGGCAAATTACAAATGGGTGAATATAAGGTGAAACTGCCGTGCCCTCATCAAATGCCCATGTTTAAGACGGCAGCCAACAAGGCCTCTCTATATTAGTTGGGACAACACATGCTCTAAAGGGTATTTTAATCCCCTTGAGCTGTGGCAAGAAGCTGGACAAATTAATGCAAGATATGAATGGTGCTCCATTCTGGGGGCAGATATCAAAAATAAAGAATAGAGCTACTGCTCTGCTACTCGATACATCGTCGGCTTCACCCAACTCGGTCGATTCAAAAATGGGGTCAGCTGATCTCGAGACCGATAACCAAATGATGAAGCTGTAAAGGAGAGTCTGTGACACATACCTTCTCCGAATTAAAAGGCCCAGCAAAGTGCAACTAGTACTGTACATACTCTAGTATGTGGTGGAGAATACCCATAGCTCGCTCCAATGGAGATATGCTCCCACCCTCCACAACCCCTCACAGGTTATAAGAGGGGCAACCGAATAGTCAATCATTGATTAGGATTTCAATGCATCTAGGAAGCACCAGAGGATTCTTCCCTCCTCAGAGATAATAGAAAGGCTGTTTCAATATACACCCATCCTGAGGCTGTCGCTACAAAAGAAAATAAAAAGCTGTTATCATCGGTTCTACTTAGGGAGCCAAAGATGAAGAAGACAAAGTGGTGGAGTGAAATGATCGGTCCTACCCGCTGCCGCCATGGCTACCTCATCTTGCATAAAGAGGCCAAGCTGTCGAAAGGAAAAATATGGTCTGGGCATTGCTTCTGCTCATTCACCCCGACCTGGGGGCATCTCAAGCTGCAAAATTACTTGGGCATATCCAGGCCTCGCTGAACCTGTAAAGTTATTTGGGCACGTTAAAGGCCTACTGAAGATATGAAAATATCGGGGCATGCTGAGGGCTCGTTGGGGTTGTAAAAAATGTTTGGGCAACCTGCTACGAGTGCTGGCGGCTTGACGGCCGATTTAAATCCCTCGTTTGGAGGCTTATCTACTATGCTTTATGTAATAAGAAGAATAGGATTCCTCCCAGCCCGGGAAGCTACTCCGGACTGTCTGATACTCTGAATTTGATTCATGGTAAAAAAAGAGAGAATGAGAAAATTAGGAGATGGGAGTAGTCCTGAAAATCCCCTCCACAAACAAGAACAGCCCACTAGAGTCCATCCTCCTAGGAACTACAGCTTTTCGGGGTGTCCCGTAGAGGACAATGATGAAAAGGCAGCCAATGAGTACATACATGGCTGCTGTCAAACGCACCTCCCCGCTGGGGCGATGATGATGTAAAGTAATGATAAAAATGAATGATAATGATGATGCTAACAAAAAAAGAAAAAATATGATAAAAAATGATGACGATCAACAAAGAACGAAAGTATTGTTGGTGGTTACCAACCCCTGGTCCCTGTCAGCCGATTGTGCTATCCTTGGCTTGGGCCCCACGCCCTTGCTAAGTTTGTTGACTTTGACATTTTGTCAAGTTGACACTTACCCTATTCTGCTTTTGATCTCGACATCTTGTAGGGGTCCACTATCTTGTTTCTCAGCTTAGCCATTACGGTCGAAGCCTGTTGTCATATGTTCCCTTTATCCTATCGCTCGGCTCAACCGCTACAGCCAAAGCCCACTACCGTATGTTTCCACTACCCGCTACCTCTCGGCTCATACAGCCTGCTATCCCAATATCCTTTGGCTTTTACAATCTACTTCCCCAATATCCTTTGGCTCTTGTAGCCTGCCTTCCCAATATCCTTTGACTTTTATAGCCTGCTCCCAATATCTTTTGACTTTTACAGCCCGCTTCCCCAATTATCCTTTGACTTTTATAGCCTACTCTTTTGGCTCATATAGCATGCTACTCCTATATCCTTTGGCTTTTATAGCCTGCTTTTCCTATCTCCCTTGGCTTTTATAGCCTGCTTTCTAATATCCATGGGCTTCTACAGCCTGCTTCCCAATACCCATTGACTTTTACATCCCGCTTCCCCAATATCCTTTGGCATTTATAGCCTGCTCCCCAAACTTTGGCTTTTACAACCCACTTCCCCAATATCCTTTGGCTTACTAGCCTACTTTCCTGCTATCCCATGGCTTACCCGGCCTACTTCCCAATATCTATTGGCTTTCACAGCCTGCTTTCCCAATATCCTATGGCTTTGTGACCTGCTTCCCAATATCCTTCAGCTTTCACTGCCTGCTCTCCAATATCCTTTGGCTCTTATAGCCTGCTTCCCCAATGTCCATTGGCCTATCCGGCCTGCTTTCCCGATGCCAGCTTATACAACCTGCTTTCTTGTTGTCCTTTGACCTACCCGGCCTGCTTCCCCAATGTTGGCTTATACAGCCTACTTTCCTGCTGCTCTTTGGCCTACCTAGCCTGCTTCCCCGATGTTGGCTTATATAGTCTGCTTTCCCTAATTTTGGCCTAGAGGCCCGCTTCCTTTAATTTCAGCATAGACCTCTCGTCGAAGCCTACTTTCATACTCTCTATTTAGGCACTCCATTAAACCCTGCTATTCTAAGACATCCTATCAAAGCCCACTACCCCGCCTTTGGCTCAGACCATCCATCTAGCCAAAGAACCAAAAGACCCCTCATATAGTCGGCATCACCGGCGCATTAAGGAACAAAAAGACCTCTCATATAGTCGCCATCGTTGGCACATTAAAGAACAAAAAGACTCATATAGTCGGCATCATCAGTGCATTAAAGAACAAAAGACCCCTCATATAGTCAGCATCGTCGACGCATTAAAAAATAAAAAGACCCCTCACAAAGTCGGCATCGTCGGCGCATTAATGAACAAAAGGCTCCCTTTGGCTGACGCCAACCCCTTGGCCCTATCGAGGCATACCTCAGTGTATAAAACCCTTCCCCCTTGCTTCGGCATTGATCTTATACTTGTAAATAATGTACAAATATAATATACATACATAACGATGATATGTGCGTATGAATGCCTAATTGTTCTGGTTGCTTGCTTGTCTATAATTTATTTAATACCCTTCAAACTTTCTAGGACCATGCTTCCTTGCCAAATAATAATGCCTCGATTTCGGATGCATGTGCGTCACGGCGTACGCTAAGGGGGAAAACCCAATTATGATGGGTGCGCATATCAAGGGGAAGAGTCATAGCTAAGTCGTTAGCATAACTCACAAGATATACCCGAGACAACACTCCCACACTTCGCAAATAATGTCTTTAATGGTCTTCAACCATAGGGATTGCAGACCTTCTTCTCAGCACTCTATGGATGCTTAAATTCCTGCACTCACGTGGAAGGTAATCATGAGAAAAAAGCTACCTGTCCCCTTTTCAAAAAAAATGATAATGAAGAAGTGAAATGTGAATCCAAGTAGTCGAGAATCCCCACTAAAATAAATAAGGAGACTCGTGCGAAATGGTGAAGTAAATTCTGACAAGGACGAATCCTAGTAGTCAGAATTTCCCATTGAGACACATGAGGAAACTCGCGTCGAACGGTGAAGTCTGAAATTCAAAATAAATAAGGGGGCTGTGTGAAGCTACCAAAAGTCAAAAGCCTAAAATGCATGTGTAGGCGCTAGAGTAATCCTCTAGTGTTGCTTAGAACGTCTGTATATCCTTTTGTCTAAGGTTCATTGCTCACATACCTGCACTTTCACACCACAGAGAAATTATCTTGTGTGTAGAGTGTGATTTAAACTATATGCATAGGCTATGCGATGTCCTCTTGACGAATGCACAGCTCCCTTAACTATGCTCTGTGGGCCACGCTGTGTCTGTGAGTCATGGGCGCTGTTCTTATCCTATCCCCGATAGAGGGGAGCTATGCTGTATATCTATTTTTGTGTGCTTGCTATCAACATATGCCTGCATGCTTGAATAATAAGATAATAACAAGAGAAAACCAATGAAAATAAATTGAATGAGTGAAAACTCTCCCAATTTTGGCTACTGCGGCCTGCTCTCCTGATTTTGGCTCTCGCAGCCCACTCTCCCGATGTTGGCTATCACAGTCTGCTCTCTCAGTTTGGGCAATCACCGCCTGATCTCTCAATTTCGACTCTTAAAGTCTACTCTCCAAATTTTGGCTCTTGCGGCCTGCTCTCGATTTCGGCTCTTGGAGCCCGCTCTCTTGATCACAATAACAAATGAAGATAAAAAAAAGATAGCACTCTCAAACGGGCTACACCCGCAGGCCCCGCTCCCTCGTCTCTCATTCGTGACACCTACGGGTGGGGGGCATTTGTTGACACACTAAAATTAACGCATAAAAAAAATTCTCGCCTCTCCGAGCACACTAAAACCAATGCTAAGATTACCACTTAAAGGATTTCACACCTCTTCAGGCGCGCTTAAATCAATGCTAAAAGGAATTTATACTTATCTAAAAGAGATGCATGTTAATGCACATCCCTTTTCCCGATGCTAACTCACACTTTGTCGTGTTCTATTTTTCAGGGATGGGCAAAGGAGAAGAGAAAGAAGAAGAAAAAGGAAATGAACATGAATCGACGGCCCTTCCTTGTTGAAAGTGAACCGGCCACCCCCTCCTTTGAATATGAACCAGTAGGGTCCGTCCATGAATTGGCCAGCCCCCTTCTTGAAGGTGATATGGTGCGGCTTCCCACTTGTTGAAAGTGAATTAGCTAACTCCCAACATGATCCGTCGGCCCTTGTTTTGAAAGTGAATCGATGTAGCTACCCCTTGAACCAGTGGCCTCATTGATCTGGAGGGCTCCACCCAGCTCCCCACTGATATGGCGTGGCCCTCAACCTCCTGATCTTACAGCAGAAAAAAACAAGAAGTGAGAAGTGTCACTTCGTCCCACTGTTCATCCCACACGGAACTCTGTTCCGCGTCAGATCATCTCAATCAAAGCAACAAAGAACAATGGAAGAATAAAAGAGGAAGGAGTAGAAAGAGAGAGGGTTTGAGGCCCCCATCTGGAGACCCCATCCGACGGGAGGTCCTCCCCTTAACCGGTGGTTAACAGGAGATCCTTGCCTGAAGAAGGTTATCCCCCTCATCAACCAACAGTTAAAGTAGGGCACCCACAAATAGACCATCCACACGGCTCGCCCCGTCGCCTCAAGCTCCCAAAAATGGCAACCTTCTAGCGGCGAAAGGTGTCAACGTCACCATCAGTCGGCCTCAGCCAATCTCAAGAAGACACCTCGCTACTCTCTACATCCCCTACGTGCGTAGGCTCATGATGGCATTGAGTAGGGAGAAGAAGGAGGAGGAGGACGAGTGGGGGTTTGAAGGTCTCCACATCTGCTCTTATAAAAATAACACAGGCTCCATCGAAGAAGAGGGGGCTGCTAGAGAAGAGATCGGCAAAAAAAGGAGAAGGGAAGGGTTGGCACCTGTGTTGCAGAGTGAAGAAAAGGGAGGAAGAGAGGTGAGGTTTTAGGGGGAGGAGCCAATGCTCTGTGCCCCCCACTATTGTATTTTCTTAATTTTTTTTACTCTATTTTCCTTCTTTTCTACGATGTATGCTTCTCATGTACCCTTTGCTCTTACAGTGAATAAAAAGCATCGATTCTAATAGATATTATGGCTCCTACTCTGTCTCCCCCTCCATCTCTAGCATGGCTTCCTACCTTCTTCGCCAGGTTCTGTGTGTGTTTTTTTTACTGTTGCTGCCCATCTTCTTATGGTGATCACCTCGGGCCCCCAGGAACTTACTTCTTTATAGTATGGTTCCTGGGGAATCCCATTCGGGAGGTGAATAACGACGGCCAGGGATTTGGCAACATATTAAACTCATGCCCCAAAGTCTCAGATATCATTGCCCATGGGTCACCGGAACCCCTCGTAGGCCAGTCCTCGGGGCTTCCGCATCCGATTCGGGTTGTAGGGTAGCTGTTCTCAGCTCACCCAAGATTTTATACCCCATAAGACCCGGGTCCAGGGAAGATGCTGCCAGATTTACGCCAGAAACTTGGACTAATGGTTGAGTAAAGAAGTAATAATGAATAGGGTGGGGCAGCAATAAAATATGAGAGTGGCAATAAAAGGGACGATGGCGATGGCACATGATAACCAGGAAACTCCCTGCCGTCCCTCCATGGACACCAACAAAAGAAGAAGGAGCTTCCTCCATAAACAAAATCTGAACCTGTCATGCATACCCCTTTGCATGCACGTCTAGTTTTGCATTCATCATACCCTCCTTTGCATTAAGCCATATGCATCATGAGTGCATAATGAAACCCCTGCTCATAGCATAGGGTCCCTGCTGGTTTTCCCTCGATGAGATCAAGAAGCTCCTGGACAAATAAAATCTGAAACCTATCATGCATCTCCTTCTGCACACATAGACATCGTGCCAGCATGAGTCTAAAGAAAACCCCATGCGCATGTCAAGTTGCATACATTTTCCTTGATGTGGTGCGAACACCAGAGCCAAAGATCGGCTTGACTTAGTAAGTCGACGGTACCAGACACGTAGCATGACTCGAGCGACGCCGACGTCCTTGTGGCTAGGGGACAGTCTGGAGTCTTCACCTGAGGTTTGATATTTTTAGTATGTATTTGGAATGTATTTGGTATGTATTTGGCTTGTATTTAGATTGCATTTGTATTTTTGGGTTTAATGTGGGTCAATGGGAGAATATTATGTATTTGTATTTATCTTGGGGTTAATATGGGTCAATGGGAGAATATTGGCCCAAGTTGCCAATGTTGACTAGGAGAGAGGGGTGCCCCTCCCTTGTCCCCATGTGGTGAATATTATATTCACACATGTCTCCCTTCCCCATTATGTGCCTTTGTCTCCCCTTGACCAAGGGTATCTAGGGTCTTTTGTCTTAGGTCTAGGGTTTAGTATATATTCTCTCTTGTATTAATTTTGGGGCAAAAAATAGATGAAAATTGATGAGAAATTGCCAAGGGGTGCCCTCCTCTCTCTTTAGTTCTTCCTATGTTCTTCCTCCTTCCTCCTTGCAGTAACAGATCTAGGGTGTGAAGCCCATTCTTTGGGAGTGATTTCCACTTCTATCCCTTCCTCTGGATACGAGATTAGATCACCGCCGTCACCGCCTCCGTTCGTGCCGCCATTGAGCCGCCATGGGCCATTCTCTGGCCTATAGTCTAGAGCTGCGACCTGTAGAATAGAAGCTAAAAGAAGAGTTTGGATCTTCAGATTCGACCATCTAATCAAGCTGAGGTTTTGATGGTTGGTTACCCCTGTCGTCCCCCACTCCCAGTTTAAATTTCATGTCAATCAGCCTTCGTATATTTGTGCGTGATCCTCACTTCCTCCCCTCTCACCCATAAAATTCCCAAAGTCTAGATCTACCAACTTCCCTTCGGTCAAAGTATGTTCTCAGGCAGATCACAATCTGTCCTGACTGTTCTGTAACCTGAGCCAGGAAAATCCTGATGTTGAAGAGGTTTTCATTTCCAATCCAACCATTGGATGATTCTCAGATCTTGATAAGTTGAAGCCATTCCAGTGCCCTTTGTAACGGTGCTGGTCTCGTCTTGATCTGACACCAGATCTAGGCGTGGTGATCATTTTTGTTGGATCGCGCAAATCTGCTCTAAGACAGGGCTGCAGGATAGTGTTGGGAGTTAATTCCCAATAAATATCCTGGTTCTGATCCAGTGACCGCCGCTCCCCGAGATCGACCAAGGGCACTCCAGCAACGTCCCAGCTAGCCACCGCAGCCAGAAGATGTCTAGACACCACCATCCCAGCAGTCGTACCCACTTGCTATCCTACGGGAATGGGTAGAACCGAACCAACCTGGTAAGCCGCTGTCGTCCTGAGCGCTTCATCGACTTGCTACCCGTCAACTTGAGATCGGTGCCCCCGGGTCCCACGTGTAGCCTATTACCTCCCTGCATACAGTGGGCTTTAGAATTAATGCTGTAATTATTGACTATTCACTATACCAGGAGTTATGGGTCTTGACCAGGACGTCTTGTTGGGATAGGTGCTGCGAATTCAGAGGGGGGGGTGAATGAATTGCCCTTTAAAATTTTATATCAAAATGAAATCTACTGCTGATTACGCCAAGCGAAAAGACCTTTTCTGACAAAGCAGAAACAAATCTCCAGAAAGAGAA
>JANBPO010000023.1:11579484-11591549 GCA_024336825.1 Amorphophallus titanum
GCTCCCTCTGTCCTGCCATATTCCTCTTTCGTGGAGTTGATTGGATTTAGGGTCTTGGGTGCCTCAGAATCTGGAGGTTCCTGCTGCTTTAGAGGCGCTCTAGATTGTCCTTTTGGTGCGTTCTCTGTGACTGTCAGGATTGGCCCCGTGTGGAGCAATGTTCGGTGAATTGTGATGCCTTTTCTGTTCCTGTACAATGCCGAGTAATTGTTTACAATGCTGAGAAATCTCTCACGGGAGCTGATATCTTTCTCTTCAAACTTTACTTCATTGTTTTAATTTCTGCAGCATCCTATGAAGATACATCGACACAGAGGGGAAAATCCTTGCTTTAATATTATCTATGTTCTTGAAGGGGAGGAGGGCGCCACCTTCTTCTAGCTGCCGTGCTGCACCTACCGTTGCTGATCTACAGCAACCCCTCCAGGAAGTCCCCTTTTCTCCTCCTATTTTGCTCCATTATCACTGTGGACACTCATAGTCCCAGGTGGTGGGGGGATCACGAGTCAGTGAGAATTTGCTTGCACATAGGAGATTTGCTGGACTGGAGCTCAGTCGGAGAATCGGAGAGGGGTGCCGCCGAACACGTCGTTGAAGTCGACGGTGGCCTTCCTCGGCGGCGCAACACTGCTGGCGAAGGGAGGGGAGATGATGCCAAACATAACTACATAAATTTTAAAAATTATATCAATGATGCCAAACAGAAACTGTTAACTTTTATCAATTTTAAAATTTAAACTAAAAATTGACAATCACAATTTTTTAGATAGAAGTAGTTTAAAAAAAAATATTCCCAAACACCCTATAAACATCTTGGAAGAATAGCCACGCTATCTCCGCGCCAGTGACCATCTTTTTGTAGGGCATCAGCGCCACCATCTTTAAAAGTCTGTTGACTACCACAAAAAGATAATCGTGCCCTCGTTGTGTCCTAGGAAGGCCTCCTAGGAAGTCTATGGAGACGCTTTCCCAAAGTCGCGTTGGAACCTGTAAGGGGGTGTACAACCCCATCTTATGATCAGGTCCAAGCTCAATGTCAAGGAGCTGACATTGGACTTGCGGGCGAGTGATAAACACCCTGCGACTTCACCTGCAAAGTCTGGCAGCAGATCGGTGTCTTCCAATCTAAGCTCAAGCTCTCAACTCCAAATGAGTCTCCACCGGATGGACTCTTTATTGATTATGACTCTATCAGATTGCATCTGGCACTTGTATCCATGTTGGACTATTTACGATTGTTATCCCACAAGAAACATGTTTGTTGTAAATAAAATACCATCGATCCCACAGTTGTGGGTGAGAGAGTGTGCACTCATATTTTCTGCCTCTATTTGTGAGTGTGCCACCATGGTTCTTTCAATCTCGGTGAGTACTAGGTGCCCTGTTTGTGCGGCACACGCGTTGGCATATAAAAATTGGCACCATGATGCAATGAAGTGGCACTAGAGAGGAGAGATTCCCCAGGAGGCCGCCTGAAGGGGTTCCTGAAGTTATTGAAGTGAAAATCACACAAAGTCATCCGCTTAATACGATATCAGATCAGTTAATGGCGTTGGACTGACACAAAATGGCGCCCCAAGGGATGAAGTAAACTCAGAATTGCAGAAGGCCAGGGTGCTCTGTGGACGCATTAAAATTCTCATATTATTGTATTTATTTATTGGCTTCATTTATTCATCTATTTAGTGCGTGGGCGTGCCAGTCATAGAGTGACGGTTTATTCAGACTTCGAGGAACCCTTAGTGCGCGTTGTCTAACTGATCAGACGAATGTGAGGTTCGGGTCGGGACCAAAATCCGTCATGCCATAAAGGTCACAACGTTAATTACATCTCTCCGGAGGGGAGAACACCCTTGATTAGTCGCCAAGAATAAGGGCCCCATGGCCTGAAGAATTACGCTAATTGCATGAATAAACAAAGCGATAATGAGAGCTCAAGTCAAGGTATGCATATATTTATTTATTAAATCAGTGGAACAATTTAGCTCACTATCGGCCATATATTGGCCTTTTATTATTCAGGTGATAACCTGGCTCGAGAATGCACAGGCTAGACACAGAGTGTCTGCCAATGTATGCCACGACCTTGGCATGCTCAATGCTTGATTTCATGAAAGATGGGGTCAGTTCCCCATGTGGGCGAACCCGACTCAATAAGTTATAGGCCCAGGGCAGCATGTGAGTATGGCCATGACAAGGAAAGCCCCCGAGGTCCTAGCTCACGCTACGGGGCAGCTTTAGTTTTCCCCCTTTTGTACGGGGTCCGAGGGATGAGATTTCCGAAGAGTCCGTTGAGGCATGTTTTGCATTTTTTATTGCTTTAATTCCATTGGGGTATGGGTTTTGGATCAAGAGCATTGGGGCTGCTGAACTCTCTCTCTCTCTCTTTTTATTGCTTCAGTTTCCTCTCTCTCTCTTTTTTATTATGCATAGCCATATATGAACGCATATATAAAATGCAGCAGGATAAGGGGAAGAAGGAATTGCCGTCAATGGACATCCACCAGGCTGGTGAGCCCTGCTGGCCATTGACAGGTCCACCTGGAGCAGGGAGGAGGTCGACCTACTCTTGATCCAGCAGCTTATGCTATTGCTTCATGATGGGCCATTCAGGTTGGGTTTATGCAACACACACATGTAGCATAATGCAGAGATCACCTGCATGCAAGGGTCAGGTTGTGGTCAGATTTGTGATGAGCGCATGAGGCTCCCCTATTTATCAACGCTGTTCATGGAGGATTGTTGGAAATATTACTGAAAATAATAAATACTAACAACAAATAATTAAATCTTAAAACATAAATTAAGAGGTTAAAAGAAAATGTAATCTTTTGGTCGAATCGTGATGTCGCTGAACTAAGAGAACTTATTGCCGGCCGACGTGCGATCCTCGTGACAACGGTCTCTTAGAGATACGACGACCCCGGGTAGACGACACCCTCTCTCTCGTCGGCACGTCCTCGAAGAAAACTTTAGCGAATCTCAACCCAACTTTCAAGAACTCAACACAAATGAAATAAAATTGTGGAGGAAGAAAAAGAGAAGAAAAATCAGAAGAACTTTCACGTTGTAACTCTTGTTCTTGTCGTTGTTGTTGTATTTGGGATGGCAAAGGAGGTCTATATATAGGTTTAGGAGACCCCCACAACGTTCAAACATTGATGGCCACCATTAAACACTTTTACGTTTTACAGTTAATTGCAACGGTTGGGGTGTGTAACGTTTCTCTTTAATAGATACGTTACATGTTGCAACGTTCATTTGAACGTTGCAACGGTTTGCATGTTGTTATTATTTTTAAATATTTTTATATCACACTTGTTTAACAGAAATCACAGGAGATTTGTGCAGATCCATTGCATATGAGACGCTTCGAATGCATACAGGGTGTGATGTTGCCGAAGATAGACTCTCTCAAGACTTCCAAGGACAGAATTTGGAGTTGGGAAATGCCAAACAAATAATTGTCACTTAGAGTCAAAACCATTGAACCCAAAGAAAGCCATTGGCCCCTTTTTTTAGCATAGCGCCAATGCTGTACACGAGCGATGGGCAGCGAATCTTGCCAAGATCTGGTTCTTTCACTGCATAGAAGAGTGAAAATTTTGCGCATGCCTTTCCCTGTTACACTACGCCCACCAATGACTTGGATTGACTCTGTAATCTTGGCTACCATGACACCATTCCCCTTTTCAAGCAGAAAATTCAGAACTCCAGCTTTGAAGCGTGATGCCGAATCGGATAGATCCATTTCAGCTTCAGCTGATGGCTCTTTGCTACTCAACTCAACACAGTGTTGAGCCTCAGCTGAAGAACAGACCTTGCTTCCATTATAGCTGTCAGAACTGTCAGAGGCTAGCTTTGCAAGGCCCTTGCAATGGCTCATTTTTGATCTTCCATTGGTGAGTCGTTACTGTTTACAGAAGCAGATATTAAACCTGGGTAAAAAGGAATAAGCTGGCATATCTTTCCCCACAATAGAGGAGGAGGATTTAAGCCCAATTTTCAATTCCCTGAACTTCTGTTCCAACAGAACACACAAAGTATCTCCACTTATCACATTCAGGTCCACTGATGTTAATCTGCTATTCTTTTGCATCAATATCGTTCCTTTCTCCTTTCATAAACTACAGAGAAACTACTCATATCCTGTTTCTTTGTATTGTGAGTCGGCTGTGACCCTGCAGGTAATTTTATTAATGGAGAAGTGAATGTGAAGGGTACTATGTCTGTTCCATTTCTTCTGCTATCTTCATCCCACTTTGCATTATCAATTACATCATCAGATGAGCCACACTTCTTAATTATTGATCCTTCATCAATCACAGGATCAAAAAGTAATCTAGCACTCCCAGCACCCCCCCAGTACAGGATTCCAGATTGTTTTCTTCAACAGAAATCTCAGTAATGACAGGAGCAGAACATGCAGAATATAAACCAGATATTCACTGCTCTTTTATGGAGTTAGTTTCTTCACAAGTCCCATCAAAATCTTTAGCAGCATTCTCTGTAAGTTGGTAGTCAATAGTTCTATCAGTAGACAGCATCTTTGTTGTATTTTGAATGACAATGGAACCTGAATTTCCTAATGTTCCGCTTGGGACATCTCTACCAAAAGCAGATTGACAGTCATCATTCACAATGACATGCCTTGACACATCAAACTGGCCTAGCGAAGTCCTCCTGCCATCTTGAAAAGGCTGCTCTATATCATAAGCTGGAGCGGGAGTGTGATTTTTTTTGCCATGAACAATGTTCCTTGAAGGAATCAGGACCTACTCCCCTATATAACTGACATCCTTTCAGACATTTCATGTGGACACTACACTTGCGTTTGCCAGGAATATAACCATTGCCATCTTCCTGAGTAAACATTTCATACTCAGCAGACTCAATAATCTTGTTATCAGTTCTGAAGGAATCATGACAAGACGAAAGTTTAGCATGTGTTTCAGAATATAGTTTACTATCACGGATGCAACCTGTCTGATTGTGTATTCTATTAGTTCCACAGTACAAGCTTTACCAGATAATTTTTTCAGCAGCGCCACAAGAACAGCAATTACAGTATGAATGGAGCATTCTAAAAGCAGCACTGGATGCTTCCTGCAGTATGCTACAATGCTGATCGTGCCTAGGATCTTCACATGCTACCAGATCTTCTTGAGGTTCACTTCTCAGTGTTCCCATGATGACCTTTGAAGAAGAGAAACTACACAAAGCAATTAAAAGTGGTCTATGAGGTCACTTTCCTTTATTTGCACTGAACATGATGGAATTGTTCAGGGGCAATCCAAGTTTGGCATAAGAGTTCAAGAGAATATACAATGAGAGCCCACATTCTGTCTGTTACTGTGACTATCCAAGTTTAACGATTCAAGGGAAAATTGCATACATTTATGCAAATGCCGAATCAGGTCACCGATTGCAGTAATTGTAGCTACTGAGGCTTCTAACTTTGCATGGTTTGCAAGATGTGCAGCAACATTGATGATCTCAATCTGCATATCAGGTTCTTTAACAACATTCCTGTGATCCACATGTTTTACCAAGAATGATAATAGCAGATGGCTGCTCTATCCTTACTTTCCCATCAAAACCTGCATGTAAGATAAAACTGAACAAACAATCCCTTTCTCGTTTTTTTAGACCGATGATTCGTAGAGCTTGTGAAACTGCGGTTCTAAAACATGCCTCACAGCCGTTGCTTCTTTTGCTAGTTCAGTCATATTGTGGAGGCAAATTCTTGACCAGGGCATGGGTTTTACAAGTCAAAGCAGCTGGTTCATCTTTGCCATTGTTCTATAAAGTGACAGCATTTTTCAGGTTGCCTGGGTGAGAAGAAACTTGTTCTCATTCACAGTGGCTTCCGACCTCCAGAAGCATAATCAACACAATTTTTCCAAACATGGATGCATGTACGCTACACTGCCAACAACAATTCTCTTGAACTTCTCATATTTCCCCAACTCTCTCAGAAGTCCCTTTTTTTCTGTTTGGGACTCAGACGCACTAGCACAGTGAAATCAATGTGTCCTGACAACTCATCCAAGAATTCACTTTTGTAGTAATGCAAGACATCTTCGGCTATCCCCCGGAGGTCCTTTATGACAGAAATTCTCCCTTTTGCAATAATCATCGTTTTGCAATGTTTCTTCCACTGTATCAAAGAAAGCTGCCTTTGCGTCTACTCTCAAGTGCTTCTTGAATGTGGGCAGGATTTTAGCTCTCTTCTGTTTAGGAAGTGTGCGCCGCAACAGTTCTGACAGTCCGACAGTCATTTGTTCATGCATTTTTTCTTTACCTGTGTCTTTGGGGTTAAAATTATGAGGTCATGTATTTCTTTTATCAGTTGTAATTCTGACAAAATTTCGACAACATCTCCCCCGGACTGGGGTAATCGGGGGTGGTAAAATGGGTATTCATCCACGGACAAGTCCGAGATAGCCCCAAAATTATACGGATGCTCCTGAAGTAAACTCAGAATTGCAGGAGGTCAGGATGCCCCTGAAAATGCACTACTGCAGACTCAACCATGAGGACTCAGTAGCGAAAAGCAGACAGATAAGTCAAACAAGGTGGATTCTAGAAATGTTGACTATGGTGCCGTATCACCACAAAATGGTGTCCCGATGGACGAAATGAACCCAGAATTGCAGGAGGCTAAGGTGCTCCTGAAAATGCAATGTTGCGGACTCAGCTGTGAGGATTCGACAGCGAAGAAGCGGAGTGACTAGCCAAAATAGGTAGATTCCAGAAGTGATGGCAAGGGTGCCGTATCACCCCATAACAGAAAACAATGCCAGATGACAATCACACGCTCCACATGAACCCATGTCTCCGGTTCATAAGTGGTGTCGGTTCACCCAATGCAACCCCTATAAAAGGGGATTCATCCGTGAGCAGCTGGTCGAGCAGGGAGAGATAGGAATCCTTCTAGGGGCTTTTCTCAGAGGAGGGACTTTGAGAAAAGGGAGAGCAATCCTTCTACGAGCTTCTGCTGTCCAGAGGGAGGGAGAGAGGAGAAATAGAGGGGGGACGAGTAATCCTTGTAAGTAGAAGTTATACCCGAGTCATCGTAACAGGGCTCAACTATGTGTTTCAAATTGATTTGTCCATGAATCTAGAAATGATCTAAACTTTTTTGAGCGTCTGTTGTCCTCCCGCCGATGTGGTTATACTTTGTTCCCTTTCTTTCCTCATTGTTACTCTCCACGGCAGCCCTTAGAGCTCATTATATTTCCATTTATTTCAATTTGTTAATCAATCTATTGCTTAAGATGACTTGGTTTTCTTTTGAGAATAATGGGGGTGACTTGAAGGAAAAACGATAGAGCCTGTTGTACTTATGTTCATTGCGGTTTGTTAGTTAACCGATTGCTCGAGATGACTTGGTTTTCTTTTGAGAGTAATGGGGGCGATCTGAAGGAACTCCTCTGACAGAGATGGACACGTGGAGTCTATCCTGAGCAATGGGTATGAACCCAAAGCGAAGGCCCTCTAATACCCCCTTTAAACAATTTCTATTTGGCTACGCCATCATCCCCCTCCCGTGCATCCTCCCCTTTGCTTACCTCTCCTTAAGAGATTAAAGTTTTAGGGAACTATGAGACTCTCAAGGGTATGTTCCCTCAACAAGTTGGGTCTAGAGGCCTATAAATTGCAGTTGTAATGCAAGTTTTCACACCATCTTCCGGCACGCTTCCTGCTCCACCCATTCTCTTCTCTTTATCGAGCGATCTAGCACCGCAATCGCTCCCCCGTTCCCTTCCTTTACCGAGTGATCTGACACCCTATCGCCACCTCCCTCATTGGGCGATTCGGCGCCCCACCTTTGCCTTCCACGTTGGGCGATCCAGAGCCAATTGATAACCTCTATCGCAGGGTGCTCCAGCACCCCTTTGCTGCATCCCTCACTGGGCGATTTGGCACCCCTTTGCCGCTTTTCTCACCAAGTGTTTTGACAGCCCCCGACCGAATGAGCATTCATGTCTTTGATGCCAGTGTTAATGGGTTCCGGTGTGCCTCAGGTGTTAAACCGATCGTATGATCTAATGAAGACGCCATCTAGAAAAGAGAAATGGAATTCTACATTACATTGACTTATTTGTGCTTTGAACAAACTATAAATGCCATCTAGCCGTTGGACTACCAATAGCCAAGGACATTCCAGTAAGTGTTTGATAACATCAATGTAATTTCCTATGGGCCAAAACCACACATTGATATCATATATCCCATACTCTGAGGACCACTTCGATAAAGGCACTAAACATTTGAATGAGCCACTCTTTTTTTTTTAGTGTAACTATCAACCATTCATAGTCCTTATAGGAATCTCCGTCTCTTCATCGAGTTACATACAACAACAAATGATTAAGATGTCATAGTCTCTTATTAAGGGTGATGATAAAGTAAGAATGGTGTTATCAAGCATCAACTACACGCTTCATGCAAGTGCGATGCACGATGCACCTACGGATCATGAATTCCAACTTTCACCAGGTAAGAACAATTTAACTACTGTTTTTAAACCATATTGAGTATTAGAGACATGGATTCTCTTCTTACACGTATTGTGAAAACCCTCTCATTTCTGCTTAACCTTCATTTAACAATCTATGTTCCATGCACGTCCCCTCGTATGTAAGACAATTTAGGTTGTGCTTGGGAAGTCTTTGGGGGGTGGTTTTTGAACTCCAAAATCTCAACCCCGAAAAGTCAAAATAAATAGGTGAAAGATCACATCATTTTTTTAAAAGCTACCTTTTGAAAAGTAGAGAGAGATAGGAAGAAGAAGCTTCAATTTTCATACGCTCATGGAGCTCCTCTAAAAGAGCTTCTTCTCCCTCTAAAGACTTTTGAAAAAAAAAGTCAAAGCCCACTATGATTATCAAACACAGTCTTTGTTAGCGTGCAATGACAAACAAAAGATGCACGGCTGGGAACATGGCCAAGGACTTTCGTACCATATTGAAGTGATTGGGCCATCTAACTTAAAACTTTAAGTCATTGAATAGAGAAAGAGACATCACATTTAATTTTATTTTACTTTTATTTTCACTTGATATAGGACTACTTCAATATGTGTGATCAGATGGTAAACTTCACCATGCTGCTTGTTGGTTGCTAATAAGTTACATAAATATGCAATATTACCCAAAAGGGAACTATCTATACCCGCACACCCTGCAAAATTAACCATATACGTATATTAAGCATTCAGCCAATAGTAAGATGAGATATTGTGTAACGAATTACAGAATTTCTACCAACCACGTATCATGAACCATACCTTGAAAATAGGCCATTCAAAGAGATTTAATTTTGAAATACTTGAGCTTGAAAAGAACAATAAGATCATTTAGGATTTGACACTGCATAGGTACTTGCTATGCTATATATTGAGGGAGATATCTCATCTGGGGTCAATACAATAGGGGTACATGAGTTTGGCATTCTATTTCACAAACATGGCTTATGAAATTTCATTAACTACTCTATGAAACATGCTCAAGGGAATGGGAAAGCACTCTCTATCGACTCTCTACAGAAGAAATTGTCAGAAAATTCATAGAAGCATTGGTAGGTACTCCTCCATAGGAGTCATGTTCCATGAAGAAAGCAGGCTGTCTGGGGGTGGGTAGAGAGGCATTGATCTCTGCTCCAAGCATACCAACTATTTCTGATGTTGTTGGACGTGCTGCAGCAACTTCTTGGATGCAGATGAGGGAGACATGCATACACCTTGAAACTACCTCCATAGGACAAGAATCACCTAACGATGGGTCCAACAATTCCAAACCCCTACCTTCATTCCATAGCTTCCATGCCTGAATCAAATATCAAATACCGACTGTTATGTGAGGATCGACTGAAATAATGAATTCGATTATCCTGACGGTTAATGCACATACAAATATCTAGATAGGAATGCATAGATTTTATACAAGTGGAAGGAAAGTGGTTTGACCGTGTTCTCGAGTTGAGTAATGCTTACTACATTGCCCCCCTAACTACACCACAGGGCGGTGTAGTATATTTTTTTATGAAATTTTCATGATGTGGGACCCAAATCCGATTATCCTGACGATTAATGCACATATAAATATCTAGATAGGAATGCAAAGACTTGACAAAAGTGGAAGGAGAGTGGTTTGATCATGTTCTCTAATTGAGTAATGATTGCTGCACTGCCCCCTAACTACACCCCGGGCCGGTGCAAAAAGGTTTTTTTGAAATTTTTGTGACGTGAGATCCACGTCCCCATAACTTGGTCATGCAACAAGCATTACTCTTTCTAGTTTGTGTGGTAGACTTTGGGCCAGTTAATTTGAAGGAGCCACTGATATTTAGCGAAGCTTACATGCCCAAGAAGATTCAGTGATTCCTTGTAAGGGTAAAATCCAGTGTTCCTCCTTCCCGAAACGATCTCAAGGAGTATCACACCAAAGCTGAAAACATCAGACTTCTCAGAGAAATGCCCATCTAACGCGTACTCTGGAGACATGTAGCCACTGCAATGCATCATCAAAGTCACAAATGTTGAAGGCATAAAGTTTGAATATATATGAAAATCATGTACATCCACAGTCATCATAGATTAATTGCACAGTGCTCACTAGGTTCCAACTATTCGATCAGTGTTAGCTTCCTCTTGGCCTCCTCTGAACATCCTCGCCAAGCCGAAGTCTGAAATCTTGGCATTCATTGTAGCATCCAGTAGTATGTTGCTGGTCTTCAGATCCCTATGAACTATGTGCAGTCTCGAGTGCTGGTGAAGGTAGAGAAGCCCTTGAGCAATGCCTTTGATGATGTGGAATCGTTTCTCCCAGTCCAACTCTATTGCTCTAGATGGATCTGGATGTGAATCAACAGAGTTTTAACTCAACAGAAGTTGCATAGATAAAATGTTTAAGCTAATGCCAATATATGCTTTTAAGTATATGGCTGAAGCCCAAATTTATGAAAGAAACAGACCAAATATGAATTTGTCCAGGCTTCTATGCGGCAAGTACTCATAGATCAAGATCTTCTCATCCTCATGAAGGCACCATCCCAAGAGTTGAACAATATTCTTGTGCTGAAGTCTCGCAATGAGTTCGACCTCATTTCTAAACTCCAAAAGCCCCTGCCCAGAGCACTTTGATAGCCGTTTCACAGCTACCACATCACCATTAGGTAATCTTCCCTGTTCAGTGCAGAAACCGTCCCATGAAATATTCTGACTAGTTACCTCGTTCCAAACATAAAAGAGTGGGAGAGAACATTATTACCTTGTACACCGGACCAAATCCTCCTTCTCCAAGCTTGTTTGCAGGAGAAAAGGTCTCGGTGGCAGCTAGAACGCCACTGAAATGCAGCCAAGGGGGATCTGCAACATGTTCTTCGTTTGGAAGCATGGTAGGAATCTTCATATCTCGAAATTGCATAGCATCCTTCTTTTTCCCCTTCCCTGCATCAATAACCAATGTAGTGAGTACCACTCAGTAGTACTTGCAAGGTTGGCTGCTAGGGTGGGGGGATTATGGCTCGCGACCTTTTCTTTTTGATCTTCTCTTCACAAAGAGGCCCAAAACTCCAAGAGAAAACATCACAGCACCAACAGTAGCAAATGTTATTACAAGGAAGTAGGTCTTCTTCTTCAAAGGACCCCTTGTGTTTGAACTATCACCTGAAAGTGAAGAGAAACCATTAACATCCAACTGCAGATCTTTTCCCCAACTGATAACTTAAGAGAATTATCAAGTAATCAATTTCTAGTCCCAGACCTCCGAGAAACGAAAGCTTCGGAGATTGTTAGGATCATTGCGACACGGTTTTACCCTGCAGGTCACACTAGACTAAACAATAATGCTAGAAATGGGGCTTGTTCTTGTTCAAAACAGAGGATACCCAAGAACAGGCCCTGATGTGGCTATAAACCAAAGGGAAGTCATTTTTAATGGGATGAACAAGAAAGTTGGAGGCCGTTGTGTATACCCAGCTCAGATGCAACCAGCCTCACGTTGAGTTCATACGCTAGATTCTTGTCTACATTCTCTGCGCGCAGATCCCACAGCTCC
>JANBPO010000024.1:37640-53133 GCA_024336825.1 Amorphophallus titanum
AACTCAAATGGTTGCGGCATAAATTTTAAGAGGTATGGTATAAATGGCAATTGAATGGGTGGGGTAATTTGAATGTGAAATTCAATCTCTGTTGTCATGTCAAGAGTTAAAATTTTAACTAATCATTTAGGGAGACTTTGTTAACCGAGCTCGGTCAGCGCAAGCGACTTCTGTCGGTCGTTTGCATATCTCTTCTCAGAAGACACACCCCCCGTCCGCCGTGAGCCCAACGCCATTCCGCCTTCTGAGGTCGGGGCCACCTGTCCGTGTTCTGCACCTGTTTGTGTTCTGCGCCCCGCGAGCTTCCTTGCATGCACGGAGTGGGACAAGACGAGGAGTAAGAGGAAGACTGCAGCGACTGTGGAGCTCCGGCTGTGCGAGGCCATGGAGATGGTGGAGAGGAGACCTAGGGGATGATTACCGTCGGAGGAGGAGTTGTGCTGGAGCCTGGGTCAACTGTGGTTGTGGTTGGAGTGGGGAAGCGCGCGGTGAGAGCTGATACGGGGATTGGGTTCCCATTTATAGGCGTCAGGTTGGGAAGGTTTTGGTGTTGGTGTCAGGTGTGGGTTCCGAGACAGCGTGTGAAGGAGAGAATGGGCACAGGAGTCTTGCCTCTTCGTTTGTGTTTGTGTGCGTGCGTGCGTGTGTGTGTGTGAGAGAGAGAGAGAGAGGCATAGGAATTGTGTTTGTTTGTTTGTTTGTGTGAAAGGCCAGATTAGAGGACGGAGGAAAGAGCGTAAACAGAGCTATTTTTTATTGCCGATGACAAAAATTACAGGAGGGGTTGAGTACTCTTTCCAAATTGGAGACTAAACGTTCTTAGCTCCTGTTTGACAAGCGTGGCAATATTTTTAAAAATATATTAACAAACATATCATGTAAAAATAATATTTTTCATGTAAAAATTTATTTTCTTTTTAACCCAAGCATTCGAGCTTTGGAGGACATGCCGGGTGGAAGAAGCTTAATTAGCGGGGTGGCAAGAGCAGCGAGGTGAGGTATGGGGGGGGAGGGGAGGCGTTGGTTGTGATGTACGTAGCCACTCCCACAGTTTGATGGCGAGAAGACGGCGGCCCGTCCCATCCCACTCCTCTCACTGTCAGCATCGTTCCCAGTTCTGCTTTGCGTTTGCTGGGGTCTACACCACACTACACATACACTCACGGCTACCACCATATACCGTTAGAGCTAGTTTTGTTATTGAAGAATACACATATACGCATGCCGGCATGCGGGTTCCTTGATGACGTTGTATGTGGCAAGTGTGCAAGCTTCCAAAAAAAAAAAGAGGGAACGCACTAAGATTTGCACCGGCAACGTACGGTTCTCCTCACAAAAATGTAGACGCCTCTCAACGTCTCACACAGGAGACACTTTTCAGAGGTACTTCTCATTGTATTTCTAGTCTCTCACTGTCCGTCCCCTGTACGTGGCCAAAATATATATATATATAAAACTTCAATTATTCCGGCAAGATGTTAATGGGGATTGGTCCCACACAAAATGGGACACTAGTTTAACCTGCGGGGGGTGGGGGGATCTCCCCTCCTCTCCTCTCCCCTCCCCCGCATGGTTCTTGGGACGTCGTGGTCGGTGGAAGCAGAAGCGATAAAAAGGGCCCGGCCGGTCAAAGGCAGCAGAGGGCGAGGGGGAGGAGTGGCACCGCGTTTGTGAAGTGTGAACCCATGAGGTCGGCCGTAGAGGAAGCTTCGACCGGATGGGTGTGTTCGCTTTCGAACTTGCGGCCAGGCCTCTCTTTGACCGCAACCATGTGCGAGTGGATTTTGGAGAGAGAGGGAGAAAGAGACATTTAGAAGTTGGCCGACATGTTGATACGTACAGAATCGAAATAAATTTTGATATGATACAATACTGGAGCTGAGAGCTGGAGGAGGCAGCGCGCCTTATCGGTGAGATGGAGCGCACTCGCCTAGGCGTCATCGAGGCAGGGGTACTTCGTGCCCGTGCAGCTGACGCAGACGCCTACCAGGTGGAGCTTGAGAGGACCCATGCGGAGCTGGCGCGGACCCGAGGAGAGCTAGCACAGAGCAGAGCTGGCGGCCCGGACGTGGAGCGCTACCGCGTAGAGGCAGAGTAGGCCCGTCTTCAGGTTGCCCGCCTAGAGGGCATGGTGGAGGGGCTTCGCGAGGCGAGCCGGAGCCGCAGCCGAGTGACTCAGAGTGGCAGCCACGGCCACGGAGTCTCAGCTAGGACCTACCTCACCGGTTCCTCTGGATCCTCACACTTACATTGATACAAATCTATGTTCACTAACCTATGAAATGACAAAACCCACACTTAACTGATCATTAACCCAAGAATATAATTCTTGAGCAAAACCTGAAGGAAAAAATCCACAAAACTTGAAATACATTTCTAACTTGAAATGTGAATAAAATCCTGGCATTAATTAGGAAGCTAATAAAAAAATCCTCTTACGTTCCTATTTGTTAATAAAATCCTCTCAACATTCCAAGATATATAGAATAAGTCACTCCATATACCATTTGCTTCCCTCATTTAATTAGCAAAAGGACAAGATACAGCTATAGATGATTGGGGTGTGCATGCAGGAACCACAAGGAGAGTCATTATAATTCTCCTTTTTGCAGTACGTACGTACGTAGGAGGAGGATGTAATTAAAACGATAAATCAAGAAATCAATTTTTTTATACCTTATGCTATTATGAATGAGGCATCATACATTAAAAGTATCATTATTGGCAACGAATTTTCGTCATTAATGGAGACTAGGTTAATTATTCTGTGCTGGCTCACTTCATATGAAGATTTTTTTAATGATTAATATATTCTTACGAATAATATACATTCTGATCCATAGGTAACGCAAAACAATGAGCGTGACAAATAATTACCCACCTTCCTGTGTCGTCAGGGCTACGATGCTCGTTGAAATGTCTTGCAATACGCTGCAGTTTTGGATCGTAAGCAATTCTAGTTAAGCTTAGAAGAATGAAATAATATTCACATAACAAGGATGAACACGATCGATCATAAAAATACAGATAAGAAATTAACGGATCGAGAACGAATGAATCAGAGAAGATCAGTTTAATTATTGTTGGGTACGTACCCTCCGGCACTGTAGGGGTCTCTTAGGCCATTGGCGAAGATGATGTTGCTCCCAAATTGTTCCAAGGCGTCTGTTATGTTCTGCATGCAATTGTTTTACATATACAAATATAAATAGCGATCAATATATACACAACTAGATGAACTATAATACATTCACGATCAAAGTGTCCTGTTAGCGGGGGAAGGAGAATATAAGGAGTGCCACAGTGTGTGTGTGTGTGTGTGTGTGTGTTTGTGTGTGTGTTTCTATATCATCTTAATTAATTGTGTGTGTGTGTGTTTCTATATATATCACCTTAATTAATTAATTTCTCTGCATATACGTGTGTATGGGAGGATTTATGACGCCGCTTACATATGCAGTAGCAATCCAATTCCACCGCGGCACAACCCCGTACCGTTGAACGCAGTGGTAGATACGGGACCGGACGTTGAAAGCTGCCGGTTCGAACATGCTCCGTTGGCCTCCACCAGCTCCAAGGGGCATCACTATCTCCGTACACGTCTGCATCAATTAATTAATGAATATATACGTACAGGACTTAATTAACAGCAGCTTAATTTGACATTAATTAAACATTAATACTTACTTCTATGTAAACCACCATGGCACTCAGAGCGGGGGCGCCAACTGTGCTCCCGTGTTGACCAGGATGGGGGAACGCGTGCCAAAGCCTCCCCAGTGCCTGAAGTCGATCCTGTACCGCCGTGGGAAGGTGTTGTAGCTGCCGGGCAAGTAGTTGAAATGGTCCAGCGTCTGCTGATAAGTGAAGTTCATGAAGGCGGCGAGGCTCACGTTGGGAGGAGTGCCTGAGAAGCGCAACACAACATCTGTGTCCATGGTTTTCCGGGCAAGCCCAATTGTTTTTGAATTTAAGTTCTCAAATAAAATGAAGGTCCAGAGTTAATGGAACACACCGAAGAGGGAGGTGAATTGGGTGTTGGCAATGTTTCATAGTTCAATGTGAAACACACAAACGGCAAGCACACAAAGAAGAGATGTAGGAGAGAGAAAACCAATCACATAAGGAGACAATGTAATGTTTATAGAGGTTCGATATAATAAGATATTGACCTACGTCCTCTTTCTAATAACTCTTGGATATTCACTAGTAAAAATTCTAACAAATCGCACACACGTCAGACATGAAGGTGTTGACTCACCTGTCATACACGCGTCTTAGCACACAGCACACACACCCTTGGATTAGGGGGCACCATCATTCATTCACACACACACACACACTTTTCTCCCACATACTATAAAAACATATATTTGAATCAAGTAAAGGGAGCAAATCTGATAGTAGATCTCGCCGATGGAGAGTTTCCTTGATCGTGTTTCACGTTCCAACACAAGGGAGAGGTTTCAAAACTTGAAGACCTTGGCAAAAACAAGGCACAAAACAGAGCAGTAGCAGCAACCACGACCCTTAACCACCATTAATCTTCTCAATAGGATGCCTAACTAGTGTTGGGGCACCCTAGGCTTCTCTTATAAGTGTTTAGGAAATCTCCAACCCAAAGTAACGGTCGAACCTTTATGCAAAAATTTTGTCTACACAGAATTAGGCTCAGACAGCGACACTATCAGAGAACCTCGACTGTCTAAATCTGTTCATTTTGAACTACCATAACTTTTAGCACGTACATCTAAAAATCATGATCTTGTGCTCGTTGTGAAGAGTTAAATTATCCCAGCACATTATCATAAGTCCTTGTCTTGAAACGTGACCAAAGCCTAATTAAATTTTCCATCGAAGATTAGCTTTCAACCATTTTAACACTTAACAAACAATTTTTCTCGAATGACCTGTTCACTGCACGTACACTTGTAGATATAGTTGGCTCAATATAAATGGATTTCGTTATCATCAAAATACGGAAGGATCACACCATAAAATGTTAGAAAACAAAAACAATCCAATTTGTTCCGAGCTTTTCCATTCACTTTCCCTTTTCCTTTTATTCCTCTGATTTTGAAGTGTAATTTAACTAGAAGCATCCAGCAAATGGATGATTGCACTTGATAGCTCTACAGTCATAGGTACCTTGGGCATGCCATGTCACGAAGATTAGATTACATGACTCAAGTTAGATGATCTATCTAGTTACTGTGTTGTGATATGGCATTCTTCACACCAGCAGGTGGGGGGGCCTGGGGGGCACTCCGGCAGGAAATATAACGCCCTACTTGTGCCAACCAGAATATGTTATAAACATAAAACTTAACAGCTTCTAGCCATATGTATTTGGAAACATATTTGTGATAACATATAAAGTTTTTTTGCATGTAAACCATTTGTTACAAATGAAATCGCAAAAATATAAATCATGCAATCATAGTAACACATATATCATCATTCCTATATGTAGTGTGCAAAATCATTTTTGCCCTTGTAGTCCATCGCTGCATGTTAACTTGATTGGGTGTTAAGTCCGATCACAAGCAGGATTTAGGACATGACCAAGATGTCATCTGCTGTATAGGTCCTGACGCAATAGTCTTTTGAAGTGAACAGAGAAGAACATACATGTTTCATAGTATACACGGACTACAGCAAATGAAACAAGGACAAGTGCCATGCAACGCCAACCTGATGCTTTCATGTTCTCTCCACTTATCAGTTTGAGAGCAAATATCTAAGGTCAAAGTATACAGCTGAACAAAGAAAAGATAAATCCAAAAGCTATGCTAAGGAACAGATTTCAGCCATGCTGATAAGGGAATCAAGAGCTTCGCCTGTGCCAAAGCCCCATGAAAGAAAGAGGTTACAAGGGAAGAAGAATGAACAGCAAGAACAGAAAAGGGACGCCACCAGCGGCGATGGCGGCACCGTCGTTGCCGCCAGATCCCATCACGTCACTCGCAAGCTCAAGCATCGCAGCCTCTGCCATAGGGCTGTCAAATGGGGTTGGGCATGGGACTCATCTGCCCATACCCAAATTAGACCCAACAGTGTTAATCTAGACCCATATCCAGATACGGGTACGAATATTAACCCCAAATAATATTGACATAGTAGGAACATCATCATTCAGGTATCCAAAGAATCCTGATCCTATTTGGGGCATCCAACGTATTCAGAAACTGTTTCCAGGTAACAATGATGTTCAATTCCTATTCTTGAGTATACTCTTTCGGACCTGTTTTCAGGCATACTCTGTTCGGATCTATTTCGGGTAACATGGCAATTCAGATTATCTTTTCAGATATACTATTTTGGATACTGATTTCGAGTAAGAAGTGTATGCTCTGTAGGAGTCCTTTTCAGGCATGCCATGTTCGGATCCCATTTGGGGTAGCAAGAGTACTCGGATCCTATTCTCATGTATGCTCTGTAATCCTATTTTCAGATCCATACTCAGGTATGCTTTATTCGGATCCAAACCCAAGAACTGTAGGTAGCATAACAGAAAATAGTTAACTAGTTACTTAGTTCCCTTCATTATTTCTAGACATAGTTAACTGAAATAACTCCACTAAGTCAGCAATTTTCCATATGCAAGAGCAGTCTCAGACTGTTCAACGCGAAATGTTAATCTTATAATAAAGCTGGCATGCTAATATCCATCAACTGCGTTTCAGCAGATAAAATGAAATCCATATATAGTAAGATGGTTTTAACATCCTTGGATGCTCAATCCTTAGAGGCGAAAGCGGAACTGGTCATGTAATAAAAAAAGGAGATAAAAAACTAAACGGATCCCAGAAGACAACTTCTGATGTGAGAAACAAGAACAAATGTCACTATTGATTGTTCGGTTTTCAAACACTTGGAGCTAAAAGACGTAGGTACACAACATTTTTTTAAAAATCACACTGTCTAGTGAAGCATGGAGACAATACGGCCTGAACCAGAAAGTCTGAACATCTCACTTGACAATCTAATGCAGATCACAAACCTGATGCTTTTTCACCCAACAAGCAAGTACAAGAATAAAGTGGAGAAACCCCCCATGGAGAAGAACTAGTTAACCACTAGCGCAAAACCCATGAAAACATCTTTCTCTCATGAATGCTTTCAAAAAGAAAATCTCTCTCTCATGAATGAGAGACCCATTTCATTTATGCATAAATGGGCAGCAGAAAAATGTCTCCATGGAACTCTCATTCACAGGACAAGATCATGAACCACCCTCCCCCGCCCAACATCCCCAACAAAAGAAAAAAACAACCCCACTCATCACTCCAGAAAAATGTCTCCATGGTACCGACACCCGCTATGGAGAGAGAGAGAGAGAGAGAGATCAGCATACCCCAGAGAGAGATCAGCTAAAGAGAGGTCACGCTGTCGTCTCCAAGATCGTCATCGATGGAGTGTAGAGAGGGGTTATGAGAAGGTGAGAGGTGAGAGCCGAGAAGGAAAGGCTAATTGGGGAGAAGGTTGCCGTCACCGTCGTCGTCGCGGGTGGTCGAGGAGATCGCTATCGCGAGATTGCCGCTGCTGGAACCCTAGAGGGGAGCGGTTGGAAATGGGGAAGCTCGAACGATCTCGAGTTGGAGAAGCCCTAGAGGGAGATGGGGAAGGTCGAACAATCTCAAGCTGGAGAGACCTAGAGGGAGATGGGGAAGGTCGAATCTCGAGCTGGAGAGAAACCTTAAAGGGAGACGGGGAAGGTCGAACAATCTCGAACTGGAGAAACCCTCGAGGGAGATGCTCGCCTCGAAATGAGATATTTTATGGCGGCCTAAAAACCCGATCCAAAATCAGCGATTTCGGATCGGGAAAGTCTCGCCCTGAATCTGCACAAATGCTGCATTTTGGATCAATACGACTGATTCAAATCCGAAAAAAATAAAAATTTCAGATTCTGATTGGGTTTTCAGATCCCGCCGATCCGTTGACACCCCAAGCACCACTGGTCTTTGACAATGGGAGCAGAGCTTTAAAGGAAATACCCAATCGGCCGCGAGGTGACGCCAGCGGCCGCAGATGATGTTGGGCGTATCCATAGCAATGGCCTACGTTCCTCCTGATGGCGCTCGCAATAGCTGCTACCGTTGGTGATCTTCTAGCAAGCTGTGACGGCGATGGGTCTCTTTGTACTGTGTTGCCGGACAACCGGATCTTGGAGCTGCTTTTGCTTGAGGCAACTAGTCGATAGAAGATGAAGGACAACAGAGTGACCCCGACCTTAACCCCTTGTCGGGCCAAACCATATGGTGCATCGGCTTGGGCCCAAGGTTGCAGCCTGGCTGCGTAGGAGATCGACAGGATGTTGGGCATCGAGGAGGGAGCCGACCATTCTGAAGACGAAGAATTTGTCTCAGATATAGTGGGAGAATCCACAGGGCCGGAGGAAGCTAGTTTGGAAGGAGAGGAGGATGCACAAATGAGCAGATTGGGAAAGGAAGAGATGGGAGAGTTGATGGGTGTGGTGGAGACACTGGCGACGACTCTGGTGAGGTAATTGGCGGACAAGGTGGGGTTTCATTTATGGGGATTGAGAGGGATCTCAAGGGGTCTTCACCAAAGTCCAAAAGAGGTGGTTGATGAGTATGACTAGGGAGGTGAGGGGAGGGAAAAGGAGGGTGAAGGGGATTGAAGGGAGGGAGGATAGTTGGACTGACTTTGAGGGGGAGGGAGGTAGAGAAATATGAGGATGGTCTCATGGAATGGGAGGGGGATGGATGGGGGGAGAAGAGGAGGGCGGTGAGGGAGCTAGTAAGCAAGATAGACATTTTATGTCTACAAGAGTCAAAGTGTGAATGGGATGGGGAGTCCATCATGCGGGAGATTGGGGAGCCAGGCTCACAAAGGGAGTGACCTCTGCAGCAGAGGGGAGGGCTGGTGGCATGATGGCACTTTGGAATCAAATTGAGGTGGAAGAGGTGGAGGAAGATAGAATGGTCAGCTGATGGGCTATCTCCCTTCACTTCCTCAATGTGAGGGACAACTTCTCATGGGACTTCTCAGGCGTATATGGTCCCCAAACCAGGGAGGGGAAGAAAGCACTGTAGGGGGTATTGCTCAGTTACCATCACAGCTTCGGCCAGCCTTGATGTGTGGGAGGAGACTTCAATGCTATTGTAGTTATTTGGAAGAGGACGGGGATGAGTTCCCATT
This sequence comes from Amorphophallus titanum, assembly GCA_024336825.1. Taxonomy (NCBI): domain Eukaryota; kingdom Viridiplantae; phylum Streptophyta; class Magnoliopsida; order Alismatales; family Araceae; genus Amorphophallus; species Amorphophallus titanum. The sequence continues at coordinate 46,809 of JANBPO010000024.1, forward strand.
TAGGGGAGATGGAAGATTTATGTGATTTCATAGAGGAAGCGCCATTGATAGATGTCGGTTTGGTGAATGCCCAGTTTACTTGGTCTAACATAAGGGCAACACCCTCATGCTTCAAGTTGGATAGATTCCTAATATCTCTTTAGTAGGAGGACCATTATCCTCATTTGCACGTATCATGCTTGGCAAGACCGAGTTTTGATTACAAACCAATCTTGCTAAAGACCAACAATAGCTACCAGGGGGCAAAAGAGAGGAGGGCTTCATGGAGACCGTCAAGAGGGCCTAGAATGTTCAGAGGCATGAATAGTCGTCTATGGCTACACTAGTGGGGAAGCTGAAGCATGTGGCTTATGTGCTCAAGGGTTGGGCCACTGGGGTGCTACCAGAATGCTACCAGGTTGTTGGACTCGTTACCTGTTCTTTTGCTTGAATTAATCGAGATATATGAAGATTAAATTAGTCGGATGACGGTCACAAAATGACACAAAGCATGTGCTGTCTCGAGAACGGGTCAAACATGAGTCTCGGGATCCCTTGCTGGATGGACGGCATGAAAGGAAGAAAAGCATCGTAGCAAGCAAACACTTTGAGGAAAAATTTCCTCACAACTTAAGAGGTGTTCGAGCTCAATTTGAAAAAATCTTAGAAGACTGGAGCCTCCCCATGCAGTAAGCGGCGCAAGAAGCCTAGAAACGAAGGCACAAAGCACAACAGAAATGTCGTTTTCCCCTCTCCCACGTGGCCAAAGCGCAAAAAAAGGCAAGTGGAACATAAAAAAATGGGGCTTTTATAGGGGCCGGCCCCTCTCGCTCCCTTAAATGGACCTTCTGGACCAGATGAAGCCCCCAAAGTGGCCTCCTGGACCAGATAAAGCCCCCAAAGGGCCTCCCAGACCGGATAAAGCTCTCAAAGGGGCCTCCCAGACCGGATAAATCCCTCAAAGGGGCCTCCCGGACCGATTAAAGCCCTCAAAGGGCCCTCCTGGATTGGATAAAGCCGGATCCACTCGCTTCAATGAAGCGCACGGAGCTCTCGCTCCAAGAACCACGGAGACGTCGTCTCCTACACGATCCCATGGGATCAAACACTGCAACCAACAACACCGCAACACCTACGGCACACGGTTACGGCAACCGTTCACAAACGGTTCAAACAACTACAGACATGATGTTTAGCCTATGATTGGTACGGTTCGGTACGAGCGGCACCTCTCATACTAAACTGATTTGACAAACTATCATTTTAAGATAACCGATCTATGGTTGGTATGGCCTAGTGCGCACGTTACATCTCGTATTGGACCGATATGGTAAACCCTAGTTTGAATACTATAACCCTTTCTTGAAACTGGATGGAGCAGATGATGAACATAAAGAAAACCACGGAGCTTGAGGGATCCGCTCCATCAAAAAAGGTGGGTCGGAGACGCCCGCAGCTGCGTCGTCAAGAAAGTAAATCATGACGGAGACGAGACGGGTAGAACCGGCGGAGGCGGCGGGTGTCGCCCCCCCCCGCCCTCGCTGTCCATGTTACTGTGGCCACCATCACCTACCTCCTCGTGCAGAATGAGATTCTCTCCATTGTCCTGGCCCCTCGGGGCCGGCGCTACTCCGCAACCACGGACGGCAGTACTGTGCGCTTTTGGCGGACGGCCAGGGGACTAGGGAGGGCGTTGTGGGCTCTGAAGGAGTTGGCCGCGCGTTGGTGGTGGGAGAGGAAATGGATCGATGCCGCGGTTCGCGAAAGTGGGTGGGGACAGGGGAGGCTTCCTGCTGCTCCTGCATGGGGGCGTACGTGGTCCCTGAAGAATCTGAGAGGCCCGGGCAGAGGTGCCAGCCGGCCGTGGACCCGGGGCGTCACGTTTGCCAGAGGCGCAGTAGCCCACGAGCGTGGTAAAGAAGAATCTGCCATACATATATCTGTCAAGGATGGGGGTTGGACTTGAGATTATTGGCAGTGTCCAGTCCACAACTCATCTCTTTCATCTCTCTCTCCTCTCCCCATTCACGCTGGTGCTTCTCCATCAGTGTGTGGATGACATAAACTTCACACCCATAAACCCATGCCAGGAACCGTAGTCAGTGGGTGCCCGTTCTGACACCTGAGCTCGTGCGCCTTCGTGGGTCTCTTTGTTCCTCACAGATCCCTTGTTGGGGTTGCTCACGACTGGTTTGTTTCCCATCTTCGATGCAAAAAACTTCACGTGGGCAAGCAACGACCTACAGAAAACAATAATGGCTAAATGATGACAACAGTCAGAGATATTTCACGCAGAGCAATCGAGGGATTGCAAGACAGCAAGCTCTACTGATACGCGTCCACAGAAAATTCGCCGACGGCTAAAGGGGACGCCAGAGAGACTTTATGGGTGTGCATCCAGCCACCCATGACTTTTGTACAGAGAGAGAGAGATGAAAGCACTGATCCCTATTTTTTCTTCTGAATAGACAAAGGCACGTCGGTTCAGGAAAGCACTCGTTGCTTCCATCCGTCCCCTCTCAATCCTTTCATGGCCAATCTCTGTGCCGCATAGAGACCTACGTTATAGCACAGAACCAAGGTCAACAGCTAGGGTAGCGACGTTTGCCGGAACCAAGGTCAGCAGGAGTGACGACGGGAGAGCTATTGTCGTGCTCCCTTCCTGGGACATTTAGTGTCCTATCTAGGGATCGTCACCTTTCACTTCTATGTGTTGTTAGCTCAGATTTCCTGCAAGACGCTCAAAGCCATACCGACCATATCCAAGATAGAACCCATCATATCAAAGTCCATTAAAATTAAAAACATAATTATATTATTGATCATCACTGTTTGTTCCTCTGATTACAAAAGGCCACTTACATCTCTCATATAGAGAGAACTAGATTAAGGTAAGGGTACACTTATATACACAGTGAAAATTAAAAATCGTAAAATCTTTTACACAATGGTTGTAGAAAGTCCACCCAAGTCTCCTTTTGACCTCCTAGTTCTGTGAAAAGAGTTAGACTGCAAGTGTGAGTTCCAAGACACAATAGGCATGAAAATCGCTGACATGCATATCATATATTAAATTTTGTAAATCAGATGATAACATGGAGATGATCACCATTTAAGATGATCTTATATATATGATCGTAATTAGAAATGAATAACTGATTGAGCATGGCAAAGCAGACATTGTTCAAATGACCTCAATAGATCAACCATATATGAGCAAGTCTTTTAGAACAGAACTAATTGATTACGTATGCCAACTTAGTTGCACATATATATTGGACATGTGTCATAACCATAACATGATGGATAGTCTTAGCACCAAGACAAAAAGCAATGTCTGGCACACACACAGTGGTTCACCGTCCTCGGACCGTAGGTCTAATTCTCATAGCAGACGCTTGCTAATCGGGACACTTGTGGTCTAATTCCCATGGATTACCCATCAGGGCACCCAAGCAACTAATTCCAACATTAATTATTGCTAATCATGACACTCTAAGTCTAATTCTCGCAACATACCATTTCCAATCAAGGCACCCATCCTTCTCCCTTAAAATGACATTATCTATGTATTTCATACAAGCACATTCTTTAATACATGAGTCAACTTCTAATTGTCATAATACTATCAACAAAATATATGTAAAGATTAGCATGGGCTTGGTTTATCACGTTCCTACCTCTATTATAAGATCTTTAATCACCATATGTTTTCCTTTTCCAACCTTACAGGTCATCTCAAAATCACTCCTAGTCATTATTTTTTTGTTGAGGATGATTATCTTACTCCTAGCACTACAGAACAACTCTATCTAGTTAGGTTTTACACCTGGATAACCTATTCAACAGCCTAAAACTTACCTTCTTACATTTCTTCATATTTGTTGTTCCTACAACTCCTCTCTACACGCCGAGTAGACAAAAGGGTGGCGGGACGCCTTCCACCTGTTAGCAAGAATTATTTAATTTAAAAGTCCTTCTAATTATAATATCTTCCCATTGATTTTCCAAGAGCTCTCCACATGTTAGCGAGACGCCTTCCACCAGTCGTAAATATTCTTAAAACCTGGCAGAATTACTCTCCACCAGTTTCAACAGCTAACACCTGACATATACATCTATCTTATATTGTTAACCCATATCACTCATTTTTGATCCTCGACGTATAACTCTGATCTCTGTCAAATGTTTCTAATCCTTGTCAGACATCACTCTACTTCATTTCAAGTTTTTAAGTTCCCTTATTTAATTTTTCACCATCTAAATACATTATTTATTCCATCATCTAATCCCTCGCCTAACTTTGTATCATCTATCATTCTAATTTATCATTAATATATATCTATCTCTTCAATATATCGTCTATCTATTTAATATACCATCTATCTAGAACACAATAAAAGTAATTAGTCTAATAAGTCACTTCGTCTAATGCTTCCAACTTAGACGATATCTTGTCTACTTTCACATCGTTCAACTCTCCGGTCCACGTCATCGTTTATCTATTCTGACCTAGACGATTCTTCGTCTACTTTCTTTCAACTTGGAGGAAACATCGTCTATCTCCTTTCTACTCAGATAGAATATCGTCCATCTCCCTTAGTCTAAGTTTTCCCTTCGTCTACCGTCTCTTATCTTGTACCATACTTCTAAATACCCAACTCATTTGGCGCTTATCAAGAAAAAATGTAATGAAATTTGGGTTCCAAAAACTAGAGTGTTACAACTGTTAGGAGGTTGGTGGGGCCGGCGAAGCTCAGCCCAGCCAAGGCTATATCCGGTGGGAACGTCGCTAACAGTGGGGTCAGCAGCCATTCCCTGAGGCGACCCCGGTGGGAGCGACAGTCGAAGAGCTACCAGACGATCTAATGGGCAGTTGATTATGTTGGCTGCTTGGGTTTTCATGTGAGGAAGAAGAAGGGGGGAGGAGAAAGAAAATATTACATAAATAGGGGGCCTTTAAATTATGGATCTTTCATATTGGGCGTGGGTGTAAAAGTCAGGTTTGAATCTCACTATATATAATGCGATCCGGGTGCACTTGTTAGCTTATAGATTTAGGCGGTGTTTTCGTGGAATTGACGGATCTATCAGATGCCGTAACGATAAAGCAGGTTGACATGGAGGGGGTGGTGTCGTTGGCTAACATGACGTCGGAATGCACGTTGTATGTCTGATTTGTCGACCCGGTGCGAATCGTCCCGATTCGCACGATCTATCTCGACCCAAGTCGTTTACGGGACAATCGACAACATGATCATCTCCTCCCTCTCCCTCTCTCACTGTGACTCGACCCAACTCAGCCAATCTTGGGGATGATCCGCAACGAATTTTTCCAGATACGGTACAACACGCCCGAGTAAGCAAACCATGGTTTACACACCCTCAAAAATCTTGTGTCAGTTTCAGCTCATAACACTGAGGGTATAAGTTACAGTAATTTAACCTTGTGAGCATGCTTACCATCACAATTTAACTGAATCATCGTATGATTTTAATGAAGATTGACATGCCCGAGTTTGCATTACAGAGAGCCGTCCCAGAGTAAACCAATCTTGAATTGCTTCAATTGTTCTTAAGGTCCCTACCGTTTATCCAGATCAAGGTGAACAGCATTTTTAATAATAATTAAAAAAACCATCAAGACCAACGATCGCCATGAAGCATGAACATATATGTGGATATTGCATTGCAATCAGACAAGATCTACATAAAAAGAAAGATAGGAACAAAACCGAAACAACACAAGTAGGCTTCAAGCCATATGGGCATAACAGCAAAAGTAACAACAAAGTTCAATCTAATTCTGATCCATTGCTGCCCGACATCACACATGGCAACGAAAGTTTTGATCCAAAATGTGCCATATTAAGATTCTACATGCAAATAAGAAATCCCACGTACCCTTGCAAACACGATGAACAGGACAAAATAACTATAACATAAGCGTAGCAAAAATCCATCAGGTGCCACCCTCACATGAGCAGATCAGCGCAACCTCCTGGCTTCCCTTTCGGACTCGAGCAGGGTGAGGATGTCTCCCTCCCTCACGGGTCCCTTCACATTCCTCATAATGAGACGGTTCTGGTCGTCCAGGAACTTGACCCTGACCTGGGTCACTTGCCCCCTGGACCCAGTTCGCCCCATCACCTTGACCACAACAGCAAGCTTCACCTGACTGTCCATTCGTGTCGATGGATTTCTTCCGGTGGCAGAGCTCAGAGAGGGAGGAAGCGGGCGGCGCCACAGAGGATGCCAGGAACGGTGGAGGTTCCACAACTTGTTGCCCCAAGGGTTCAAGGGGTAGAATTTAGGAGGCGTCCAATCCCCGAGGTGCACGATTATG